>LPNX011218147.1:283018-400599 GCA_001517045.1 Pseudotsuga menziesii | reverse complement strand
AGTCTAAGTAAACGGGCCATAATTAATAGGGCATCATAATTATTTGAATAAGCGTGCATTCACACTGTATGGGGCAGCAATCGTTTAACATCTGTTGAAGCAACTATCTCTCTACTAGCTGTTGCATGGGATTTTCTTGGAATTGTGACCACCACTACCAGTTCTATTCTAGTTCAAGAGTGCGGCAAATTGCTGTGGCAAGGTTCCAGTCCGTTGGCAGCGAGTCAACAGTGAGCAGAGGCCTGTTAAGAAGGGAACTCAACCTATTTATTAAAGCATAACATCTGTATGAAAGCAGTATCATAAGGAGGGCTCATGTGTTTACACAAGGAAGAAGACTAAAGCATTGAGAAGGGCATCTTCACATTTTAGAAGTCTGCATTTACGTAAGAGGGGCGTGATCAGTCCATTGGAGTGCTTATCCTTCTAGCTGGGCATTGTTATCAGGCAGCACATTTCCATTGAAGTAAAGTCACAAATGTGCTGGTTATGACAAGCTGCTACAGCCATCAAAACATATAAGGGCAATATTGTTTAAAGCCCTAGATTGCTTGGAGAAGGCTGCCATCTGCTGTGTATTGCTGAATTGTGAGAAGGAGGGTGTCAATCCATTATTTATAGCAGAGTTACCTTGTTGAAGGCGTGATTTTCCTCACAAGTACCATCCATTATCTTGCTAGGCGTCTTCTATCTAGCTGGGCCAAATTACTCAACAGCGGGCTGATATTTAATTGCATGCAAGTCATAATCTTCTCTAGTATCAAGCTATACCAAACAAGGACATCTATAGCAGGAGGTTATTCATCTTAATATCTGGGAGCAGCAATATACAGTATATATCAGATCTGCAATTTGTTCCAGGCATGTGTTTAATATCTTAATAGATCATTTATCAGTCATATGTACCTACTGGGTGAATCATTCTTATTTGTTCTTCTAATGGTGATGTATGCAAAACCACTGTTATTTGCCTCATTTAGCATGGTTAATTGCCTTTTTTTACATTGAATAATTAATGCAAGTGAAGACAAGTTTGGTCCATGTGTGATGAGAAATATGATGTGGAATGAGACTTCAAACTTGACATGCATATCCAACGAGACAATCAGGAAACAACTTTATGATCAGATCTGAGAGAGTATTTTACAGTGTAAGCATCAAGAAACCTTGAACAAATAACAAATACATCCACAAGTCAATACAATAGCACAAAATAACAAGATCTCCTTAATTTGGGATATTTCAATGAAACAAATGATGGTCAACCATGCTTCCCAAATGAATGCAATGCAAAATAGATTGATGACCATGGAAAAAACTCACGTTGTTCTAAATTAGAGAAGTTTTCAACCAAGGACAAATCAAGAGTGGAAGAAGAAGTATCCTCCCCAAGAGCAGAGACCTTCTAACCAACTTGAATCAAACAACATGGTTGATGAGGTTTCTCTCTATTGTAGACCTTGTGAAGAGTTTCACGAAGAGTCTACTTGTCTGAAATTCTGTTGCATAATGGAACAAGAGCAAATTGAGGCAAGCAATTTTGTCGGTTATCCTAGGTATGCAAGGCATGTCCATCCTATCTCGAAAGAAAAGTGGAAACAAGCGAGAGAATACAGTTAGGAGAAGGATAATGCTACAAAGATTTTTGGTGAAAAATCTACTCCTGAATAGAGCATTGAGAAGTATAAAGGCATGGTTTATCAAAGAAGAAGGAATGTCATCCAACCAAATCAAATCAACACATCCCGAAGGTAAAAATATCTCCCCATGTAGATCTGAAAATTGATTTGAGTAATTGGTTGTCTAGTGTTAAAATTCCTGTCCCAGTGATTGAAATCCTGAAAATTCCTAGTCAAAGAGATATTTTCATGAAAACCTTAGAGGAACCTAAGGAAAAGGATGTTGAAAAACCTAAAGAAGCAATTACTGAAAAGACTAAGGAAAAGGTAGCCAACAAAACAAAAGAGACAACTATGAACAAGTCTGTTGAAAGTCCTGCTAGGAAACAAAACAACTTTAATGAAGATACTGCCGTTGTCTTATATGACAGAGATCCTAACAAGGAAGATCATCCTTCCTTCTACATTTCGTTGATTGCGAATGATAAGCTATTGCACAATTGTATGCTTGATTCAGGTGCTTCTTCTAACATCATGACTAAGAAAGTTATGGAGAAAATGGGTCTAAGGATAACAAGGCCATATCAAAACGTATGTGCCATGGGCTCGAGAGAAATTGATGGCGTGGATATAATTTTGAATTTTCCTGTCAAGTTAGCTACATACCCAGACATTGGTGTGACCATGGACATTGTAGTCATAGATGTACTTTATATATGGGGAATGCTGTTATCTAGGAAGTGGGTTGCCTCCCTTGGCGGATCTATCCAAATGGATTGGACCTATGCCATGATTCCAACTCCTGAAGATGCACATGCCAAACTGTATAGGGAAAAGGAAAGGAAGTATCATGTCGAAGACCCTGATGAACCAGATAGCCTTGGAAACCATGCCATCTATGCGAAGTATCTTATTCCTATCAGGGAAAAGGTTAATGATGAAGAGGTGGATGAGCTGTGGAGAATGAGTTTTGATGGAGCTTTTTCCAAGTTAGGAAAAGGGGCTGTGATTGTCTTAACTTCACCCTCAAATAAGAAGTTTAACTTTTCTTATAGACTTGAATTTGATGCATCAAATAATGTGGCCGAGTATGAAGCACTTTTGTTAGGACTTGAGATTGCAAAAGACATGGGCATTAGGGTATTAAGTATTAAGGGTGATTCAGACTTGATTGTTTCCCAAGTCAAGTATTTATTTGCATGTAAGTGTGGAAGACTAAAAAAATATAGGAATGCTGTATGGGACACCATGGAATATTTCAGTGCTTTAGACCTCATGGTAGTGCCTCGTTTAGAAAACAATGAGACAAACAAGCTGGCAGTAGCAGCTTCCACTTTTGAGTTCACGGAAGAGTTGATAGAGGGAAATGAGAAATTTGAAATAAATTTAGGCCCTTTGTCCCAGACAACCTTAATCATTGGCAAGTGTTTAAACTTTAAAGATGACAAGCAAATTATAAACTTCATCAACAACATGAAAATTTTTTTAGACTTTCAAGTCAGTTTTCAGGAGGAAGAATCCTACAATGGGGAATATGCTCATCCTAGTAATCCTGTCCCCAAGAAGGTGGTAGAATGGGAAAGAGCTTTTGATAGGTAGGATAGGTATACAAAGAAAGAAACCAAAAAACATGAGGATTACCTAGAAATAAACATTGGCACTGAAGAAGAGCCAAGAAAAATAAAAAGTGGAAAAGGAACTTCTGAGAAAGAGAGAAAGAACTTGGTTGAGTTGGTAAAAGAGTTTAGAGATGTGTTTGCTTTTATATATGATGAATTAAAAGATTATCGAGATGATGCATTTTAGCAAACAATTCCATTGAAGCAAGATTCCAAGCCCCTTTGACAAAAACTCAGAAGAATAAACCCCAAGTTAGCTCCTATGGTCCAACAAGAGTTACAGAAAATGTTGGCAGCAGACATCATTGCATTAACAAGACATTCATCATGGTGCTCAAATTTGGTAGTAGTTAGAAAAAAAATGGACAGTTGAGGATATGCATTGATTTCCGAAATTTGAACATCTCATGCATAAAAGATAACTATCTCCTACTGGATATGGAAACCTTATTGCAAAGGGTAACAGATTCAAGTATGATGTCTATGCTGGACGGGTTCTCAGGTTATAATCAAGTCCTTGTTAAAAAAGAAGATCGACATAAAACCACTTTCACTTCACCTTGGGGAACGTTTGGATATTTAAGGATGCCCTTCGGTCTTTTGAATGCGGGTGCAACGTTCCAAAGGGCTATGGATTATGCTTTCAATGAGTTGATTGGGAAGATAATTGAAATATATCAAGATGACCATACTGTTTTCTCCAAAGAAAGATATGATCATATAGGCCATCTTAGGAAGGTATTTGAAAGATGTAGAAAGTTTTGCATTTCTTTAAACCCTGCTAAGTCAGTTTTGGGTATAGATGAAGGCAAGTTGTTTGGGCACATCATCTCCAAAGATGGTGTAAAGATAGATCCAGAAAGAGTAGAAGCCATAAAGAAAGTTCCCTTCCCTCAAGATAAGAAAGCTCTACAGTCCTTTGATGGTCAAATAAATTTTATAAGGAGATTCATACCGAACTTAGCTGAATTAATGAAACCCATGCAAAGGTTACTTAAAAAATATGCTTAGTTTGAATGGGATAGTGAGGGAAAAGAAGCCTTTAGAAGCGTCAAGGATTGTATAGCAAGGTCCAAATATACTCTTGGGAGGCTGCTGTTCCCATGGTTAAATAAAAAAGGTCCCCAGTTTTAATTAGCCCAGACTACTCGAAAGATTTCCAGATTTTTTCATTTGACTTAGAGGATACAATTGCCGGAGTTTTGTTGCAAAAGTAGAAAGAGGGTCTGGAACAACCAATTACTTTTATGAGTAGGTCCTTACAAAATTTAGAGCTAAAGTACACTATAATGGAAAAACAGGCCTATGCCCTTGTTAAGTCTTTAAAACACTTTAGAATTTATGTTGGGTACTCAAAAGTAGTTGGTTATGTGTCCCATTCAGCATTAAAAGACATTTTATCCTAGTAGGATTGTCTTGGTATAAGGGGAAAGTGGGTATCAAAGATCCAACAGTATGACTTAGAGATTGAACCCACTAAATTGATCAAGGATTAAGGTCTTGCTTAAATGACGATAGAGGGAAATGAGCAAGCCTTAGGCATGATTTGTCGGAACAGTTCATCAACATCAACCAGTTCAGCAGAGCTTCAACGTCTTCAACATCAACAATGGTATTCAGATATAGTTTTCTATCTCCTCAACCTAACTTGTCCAGAACACCTAGTCGGCCACAAAAGAAGGTCATTAAGATTACAAGCCACTAAGTATTTTCTTACCCAAGATGGGTTGGGTTGGAAAAATCCAGACGGTCTCATACGTAGATGTGTAGATGAAGAAGAGTCTAAAAGACTCTTAGAAGAGTTCCACTCAGGATTTTGTGTTGGCCACTTTGCAGCTAAACCTACATCCCACATAATTCTTAGAGCAAGATACTATTGGCCCACCTTATTCACTGATGTGCACAAGTCTGTTAGGAATTGTTAGAAATGTCAGCTATTCACAGGAAAATAAAAGCTTGCCGCATTACCTTTGAAGCCAGTAGTAGTCGAAGCCCCTTTTCAACAATGGGGTCTTGATTTCATTGGTAAATTTAAGGATAATTCAAGTAATGGTTACACTTGGATTTTGACTGCAATTGATTATTTTACCAAGTGGGTAGAGGCCATACCTACTAAAGCAGCAACCGAGAATGTAGTCATGGATTTCCTCGAAGATAAAATCATTACTAGATTTGGGGTGCCTGCTAAGATAACTACTGATAACGCCAAAGCTTTCAATTTAGTAGCAATGCCATCATTCTGTTTTAAGTATCACATTATTTTATCTCATTCCTCGAATTACTATCCCCAGGGAAATGGTCTTGCTGAGTCGAGCAACAAGAATTTGATTACCATTATTAAAAAGATTATTGGAGATAATAAGAAGTTTTGGGATAGTAAAATCGAATTTGCACTTTGGGCAGATAGGATCACTAAGAAAAGTGCAACGAGGAAGTCTCCTTTTGAGTTAGTCTATGACACGAATGTTACTTTACTGATTCATCGTAAGTTACCAGTATATCAGGCTTTACAAGATTTAGGATCAGATCAGGGTGATTATTAGAGCAGAATTCATGAGTTGGTAGAGTTGGATGAAGTCAGAAGAAAGGCAGTTGATCAGAATATCAGAAGTCAAGATAAAGAAAGAAATTTTGACAAGTCATCTAGGCCTAGAACCTTTCAGAAGGGAGATACAATGTTACTATGGGACAAGCGGAAATAAAAGCCTGACAAACACGGAAAATTTGACAGCTTGTGGATGGGTCCCTACATTATTCATGACATAACCGGTGTTAATTCGTTTCATTTGAGCGACATGGATGGTGAAAAGCAAATTCTGCCAGTGAACGGGCAACTTTTAAAGCTATTCTTCAGTGACAACATCTGATGCCCATGGGGGCATCTTTATATCATGGATTTCTAACCCTTCCTCCGCATTTTATTTCCTAGCTTAATCTTTTCTTTTTGTATGATAAATTGTGTACATAGAAATTCTTTAAATTTATTTGGTGTATATTATCTTGTATTATAAAATGCAGTTTGTTGTTTCATTTGGTTATATATATACATGTGACTGACTTATCTTAGTTTTGTGTAGGAACCAGAGATTCAAGGTTTCTCATATGATAGATTTCCACAGAATTCAGATCAATCACACGTCCCATAGTTGGAGCCAGATGTTACCAACTTTGTTGCACCAAGTTGGATTTCTAAATGAGCCGCCAAAGATGAACAATTACTTGTTCAATTTTCAAGTTCAAAAGTCCTTGCAAGCCTTCTTAGGCCCTTTTTTTATTTTTATTTCTCTTATGTTCATACCCCATGGGGAATTGTAATAAAATGAGTTAGCATGATGACTTAATGTAAAATGTTTGGTTTCCTAGGACTTGATCTTCAATGCATTATTCCAAGGTGTTTTTTCCTTGTTAATTATCTATCGTTTTAAGCGATAAATAATTTTTTGAGTTTTTCACCTAAGCCTCCAATGCTGGAATAATTTGCCTTGGTGGTTAGGCCTTGGGAGGTTATTAAAACCTATGTGTCAATGTATATTACCATGCTAATCATTATTTTGAGTCATTATGAACATGTCCTACGACCCCATAGTTTTTTTTTAATTTCTGGAATTTTTTTTTTCGTTTTTACAAGCTTATTTTTATTAAGTTAATTGTAAAAGTTGAGAAAGTCATAAAAGTGTGGCTAGGAGGTTGTTTTTTCCATGGGGGTGCTCATTTTCTAACTCAGAGCACCCACTTAACCCCTAGACCCACTTTTCTAAGTTTTCGAGTAATTATTTAACTCCAAAATTGATAATTACTCCAAAAACCCAGAAAAGACCAAAGAACTGAGATCATTAAAAAATTCAGCAATGAAAAAGTTAAAAGAAACTTGTCGATATAATTTTTTATGTCTTGGCAGAATAAAGTGGCAAGTACCCTAGCAAGTTTGGCAAGTTAGATGTTGCCGTTTCAAAGAGTTTTTTGAGTTTGGAATTTTCCTCTTCAAGAGGGGCGCATTTCTCCAAGTGGGTGCGCAAGCACATGTGGAAAAGCTCATTGCTTTGGAAAGAACTCAGAGTTTGGGTAAGTGCTATCTTTGCATTGAGATGTTGCCACTTCCCAACCCCTGTGTCACCCATGATCCAACTCACTCCCAACTCATCCAAGCTAGTGCATCCTTGAGGAAGGTGCGCCCCCCTCTAGCTTGCCGGTTTTACTATATAAGATTCACTCTCTCTTCATTATGGACAGATGAGAGTGTATGGAACCTCTGTTGATATGTGATTGTAATATTTTATTTTGAATAAAAGACTTTAGAGGTCAAGAACTGTGTAGCAAATTTCATGTGTTGATGAGTATTGTCTTGAGCTTTTGAAGTAACCAATGGTGTTCATTTTCTTGCATCTCTATGCTTAAGCTTGGCCTTTGAAGGGGAATTGTTTCTTGGTAGGGTAAGGTTTGAAAGCATGTTTGCTTGAAGATCTTACTATTTCTTTGTTTCAGATCTCTTGGAAGTACATTTTTATTTTGTTTAATAATCTTGTTTTCTGAGATTTTGTGGCAAGTTGCACCAATTTTTCTTAACCATTTCTTGTGCAAGTATTTTGTATTAGTTGCAGGTTGCGTAGCTTGAAGAAGAGGTCGCGTTTTGTTACATCCTCCTTCTCTTCAACAAATTGCAGAAAGACATAGTCCCTCTTTGTTCCATTGTGAAGAACTCCATCGTCCATATTCCGCAGTTTATGAACAGGTAGAGAGGCACTTTGGCGAAATTTTGAAGATTTCAACCATCCGAGAGCCTCTCCTCTTGCTACTAGTTCTGTAGGCATTATTCAAGCCTCATTTTTGTAAATCCGTGTTTCCTATTCTACAGAGGAACACATATATTATTCTTTGTAAATCATTGTAAAAAAAGAGAGGCAAGTGGGCAACCGAGTACCCACACCCCATCCCTCCAGGGGGGATTCGTATCCTTTTTTTTCTCTTCAGTTTTTGTTATTTTTCCAAGTTCTGTTTATTTTCCTAAGTTAGAAATTAGCGAATCTAGCTGTGTTCTCGGAAACGAGAGTATCGACACTGTGATTTAAGTAACTCACCTTTAGTTTTAAAACTTTTAAAATAGACAAGGCTTCAATTCCTGTATGCTCTTGTGACCACTGTAGGCTGTTGGATGGATTGGTGGGACAATCAGAAAGGGATTGGAGTGACTAGTAATTAGTTTCACACTCCAATTAAATTCCTAAAGTGAAAATCCGACATTTCTCGGAATTACTCGTTAGTGGAGAAATTCTGCAAGTGAAGCGGGAACTACTAGAAAGTGATTGTGGGGCACCGTTAGGCTACACTCTTTTGGTGTAGTGTTGAACACAACCCCCACAACTCCATCTAGCCAACACGTCACTCTAAGAGCCACTTACGAGTAAATTTGGACATATTCCTCATAACCCTCGGGTATATTTGGAATACCTTTTTCCCTTTAATAACAAGATCATTACCATTTGTAATAAAATTGACCAACAATTAAGCCACTCCTTAATTACTCAGTTAATAATTCTAAAACTGACCAAGCGAGACAATTACAATACTTCTTGAGAGTCGAGACATCACTAGCAACCCCTCACACACAAGCACTCCATTAGCACTGGTCTATTGCATCATCTATTTATTTCCAACTGTTTAAATTCATTGATGTGTTAAATGGGATGTTATTATACTGGTGATTTAACTTACTTGCAAATCTTCTCAGTTTCAGTATTTGTGTTATCATCTCCTAGAATAGCTGCTTTATTTTCATAGATTAAAACAACCTTTGATTATTTTACTAGGGATCACTCCCCTTGGCTTCGCTAGGAGAGAACCTAGATGGAGGAGTCAAGTTCAAGTGATAGCCCTTGACTCTTGTTTGCTCCCAAGGTCGCACCCATTGGCTTAAAGATTTCTTCCACGTGACCCAAGGTGCGAATTAGGCGGCAACAACTTGAACTAGCTTCAATGTGGATTTCTTAGAGTTATCTTCCATTGTAATTTTTTTTGCAATTTCCAGCCAACTTAGGGCTGCTGTATCCATGTTGCAGCTCATTTAGTCCCTAAAACATTGTCAAAACAGCCCTATAAGACTGCCCATTTGACCCCATTTTCCCAATCTGGAACTTAGACACCTGCCCCCTCTTTCAGCCACCTTAAAACTTATCAAAATCAGCCATTTACTTTCTGTTTTGCAATCTGAAATTTACAGCAGAAATATTTTACTTCAGATTTGCCTCAATTTTAATTTTTAGGAAATCATTCCATTTTATTACCTTAAACTCTTGAAATTATTTGCTACAATTTGACTAAAACCTGATTTGCCCCATGCCCTAGAGCTCCTTGATTTATTCCCTTTTGTTTGGACTTAGATTACCTTAGGGATTCCTCACTTGTGCTTGAGGAGAATCATCCTAAAGAGTTAGAAAAAACTACCAAAGTGACAGTGGGTAGTCTTTCTAGGTTGCCCCTACGCTTTCACATTTAGCGTTGGGACTTTACATCTTAAGTGAAAACCTGGGAGTTAACGCGGTGTAAGAAGATAATACTGTTTCTTTGTAGATGTATGAATAAGTCTTAAATGTGTAAGTTTTTACTCAGTTTCAGCCTCCGGTTTAAATGTTGAAAATAACTCAGTTTAATGCCCAACCCGGAAAATCATAAGGCTGGAAATAACATAAATTTTCAGACTTAAATAAACACTGCTGTAACTCAATTTTTCATGACAGAAAATAAATAAATGCACTTTCAAACAACACATAGTACTCAAATATTTTTGACTAATAGCCTTGGAAAAACCCACATGGGGAAAACCAATCAGAGAGAGAGTTTTTATTATTTCTTCTAGGAAAATATCAGGACAGTCATTTTGCAATCAAAATACAACTTATTTCAACCAGAGAAAATAACCCAGCAGGCTGCCTCGTTTTCTGTGCAAAGCTGCCTTGATTTTTGTGCCTTTCCTTCTCAAAAAACGTGCCTGAAATAACAACAAAGTTCTGCCCTCGATTTCTGTGCCAGAACTGCCTCAAAATTCGTGTTGCACGGACTGCAATAAATGCATCCGTATGGCCTCGAAAATTGTGGCACAAAAGTCTGCCTGCTGCCTCGGGAAATGTGCCTGTTCTCTCCTTGAAACTCGTGCCAGAATCCACCTCGAAACTCATGCTCAATCTCACTGTATAGTCTGCTAAGCTCTCGAAATATGTGCCACTCATTAAATGCTCACGGTGGTGCCTTGATTTCTATGCCCTCAGCAAACTATTCAAAAAAATGGGTGCCTCGAAATCTGTGCCTCTCGCTTGCTCTCTCGTCTCTTCACTCTCCTCTCAAGAAGGAATGTGTTTTGCCTTTTCCCTTGCCTTTTGTCTAAACCCTAGGTAGGCGAGGAGCCATCTAATCCAATGGCTGAGATTAAACTAGATCGATGGATGAGAATAAATGATCTTATTTAATTCTCATAAAAATTAATTTCACTCACCCACTTAAATTTATCAAAATTTGACTTTAATCTCTAAAATCACATTAAATTCTCATCTCAAGTCATTTTGATTTAATGCAAGGGACACTTAAATTTCCCCTTTTAAGTGACTAAGGCTAAAGTCACCTAGGGGAACACTTTCCTAGGTACAAAAATCAACAAAATGATTGGAGAAAACCATGTTCAGTGAATGGCTTTATCCAAATGTAGTAAGCATAGTTCAAGGAATGGGCAAATTGAAATTGTAATTGTGCATATGGCCTGTTTCTAGAGAAGATTAAAGAGTTGAAGCAAAACAACATTTTGAATTGTTGGGTTATTTTTTCAAGAGCTCGTGAGTCTGAGCATTGATGTAATTTAGAAGTATGGAGTGCATCAATTGTGACAATATGCAATGCTACTAAATCAAAATTTAATTGGCATCATATCATATATAAGCAAAGGTTCTTACTGCATGATTAGGCACCAGGGATTATGGCTTGTAGGTTAGGATTTCCACTTGTGGCTTCTGTCATTGTTTTACTCCCTTAGTAGCCTTCAACTAGTTCATATTGTATGTCATATAGGTATCCAAATTGATCCAAATTCTTCCAAATATTCTATTTATCTAGTTTGCATTATTCCTTATCATTGCTGAAATGCCTATAAAGTAAGAAATATTTTAAATAGAAACTTGTGTTCAACTTTTGAATTTTTTTGCATTTTCTCTTTGCATGATTCTGTCCTTTCATGCCTTATATTTTCATGTCCATTTAAACCCGGCTATTGCTTCCTCTTCCTCCATCTAGCTCTGGTAAGAAGCATGCATGTTTATGTTATACCAAATCCAGATTCTAAGACATCCTGTCTTTCATGTTACAGTACACTCCTGCCATCGACATTTGGAGCATAGGCTGCATATTTGGTGAAATTCTAATGGGAAAGCCCTTGTTTCCAGGGAAGAATGTTGCACATCAGCTAGATCTCATGACAGATATGCTAGGCACTCTGTCTCTACACACAATTGTCAGGGTTGGCATTCTCTCTTTTCTTATTATGTTTACAGTCTGGATGCATGTTTGTGGATTTGGCCATATTTGGCCACACTTTCCCATAGAGGTGGCTTGTTATCGTAAACTATAATTGGATCTGTGGTAATAGCTGGGGCCATAATTGTTGTCGTTTCTTTATCATTTGTTACAAAATTTGTATGAAACGCATTGAATTCTGACCTTAGCTTTTGAAATAAACAAATTTTCACATTGTTCTCATCCTAGATTTCTGGGTTCTTTTGAAATTTCAGTTTTGTGTGTCTCATCTTGGTAATTTCAGATTAAGAATGACAAGGCCAGAAGGTATCTAAGCAGCATGCAGAAAAAGAAACCAATACCATTTTCCCAAAAGTTCCCTAATTCAGAACCTTTGGCACTTGATCTTCTTAAACAGTTGCTTGCACTTGAACCAAGAGATCGACCAACTGCCGAGGAGGTGAGAAACCATTAGATGCTCTGTATGGAAGTCCAAAACACTGTTGTTTAATTTCATGGCACTGTTCTTATTCTTGGTTTTACTGACATTGATGGAGTTGGATGCATGCTAAGTATTTATATCTGATTTTTAATGCTTTGAGAAAGTGTGCAGGCGTTAAGTCATCCGTATTTCAGAGGTTTAGCAAATGTTGACAATGAATCTCCAGCACATCCTATTTCAAAAGCAGAGTTTGAGTTTGAAAGGCAAAGGTTAACCAAGGATGATCTGAGAGAGCTAATCTATAGGGAGGTAAATCGACTAATCAAGTGAATGATCTTTCTTGATGTTTGTGTCATGGTTGTGTTTTTCTCATCTTTCATGACCAAAGTATAACGTCTTGACCTGACTTACACTTGGTGCTTATTGAAACAGATCCTAGAGTATCATCCTCAGATGCTGGCGGAGTATCTATCTGGTGTGGACCATGTCAATTTTATGTATCCAAGGTTCTGACTTGGCATACTCTTGTTTGAATATCCATGCTAATGTTTGTGACTGGAAATACATATGCTTTATGATTAAATAATAGCTACAAATTGCTTCCAATCTAAAAAAAAATGTCTTTTCTTTTCTATATATTTTCTTGGCCCTGTATTAATACAGTGTATTAGAACTACTCCAAGTCATAACTTTTCTACAAAGGGGCAAGTCCAAGGGAAGCTTTTGGAGTTCTCCTTAGGTACTAGAATAGCCACAAGTGAGGTGTCTTGTCTTTTCTCCTTATCAGGTCAGACTTTTCATCCTTGATAGGCTTGAATTTTGTGCTCATTAAGGTCCTTAAAATATCTTTATTAGGCCTCTCATGTGTGCTCCTCCTTAAAATAATATCAGCTGAACTTATGAGCTCAAATGTCTTGTATATTAAATGGAGTTCCAAGCAAAGTGTTTCACTAATGTTTGAGGTTGTAACAGGTGATTTGATTTTTGACTTTGCCTGAAACATAGAAATAAAAATGCAAATAAAATCATTTGAATTCAAATGCTTGTAGCATGCAATGACGCATTGCGCCCTTTAGAGGTATTGTTAGCAACTTAGAACTCTCAGACCTGGTTTTCAATTTCTACTCTATGCATCATCAACACTTGCCTCCTCCTCACTAAAGATAACTTTGTTTCTATCATTGTAAACAATAGCTCATTTACAAAAGAATATCCAATATAAGAAGGATATATATATATGATTGATTGAATGATTACAATAGTATGTGATGTGTATAAATAATAAATATACACTGCATGGTCAGATACGTGAAAAAATACATGCACCTTTTGAATATATTATTATTACATGTACTTTATGTTTGTTACGTTACCTACCTCTTTAGGGATGCTTTGTCCTCAAAGCATAATTTGGAATATCTACATCTTTGTCCTTGCATGTAATGCTTTCATTTGATGCTTTTTCCCTGATATTGTCATCGTTGAAAAAATGAAATGCTATGATCTTCAAAGTACTGAAGAGAACTGTTGCAATGTATATGGATCAATCCACCCAAGTCAATTTTCATTCAGACTTTATGTTAGTTGGTTGTTTGAACAAAATATCTTGTCTTATGCTTCCAAGTAAGGTGTTGATTTTGTCCCCACTCTATATCAAAATTGTAATTTTTTTGAATGTATGAAGATTGTCATTTATATTTGTAGTAATTTTGCCATTGGACATGGTGACTCTTGTGATTTGGATGATGATAAGGCATTCTTCTGTCTCCTGTCTTGATTTCAATGCTGGAACATTCAACATTTGTCACTTTTGGTGATTTATTGTGTTGGACACAATGGTCACACTAAGAGAGGAGGTGAATCAGTTTGAGAGCAATTTAAACTTTTTCACCTTCAATTAATCAATTAGAGTTTATCAAGCATTATGTTATCATCATATTCATCAGCTAAATCAACCATGAGTCATAAGCACAATAATCGCATCAAGAGAGACACAAGAATATATGTAATTTAAGCTTTATTTATGGTAATGGAAGACTTCAATATTCGGGATTACAATCAACACCAACTGATGAAAAGAGCACCGACTCTTATAACAGGACCCAGCCTGGTTTTCTTAGCTCCAACTAAGAAAGGGTTGAGGAGTCCAATCCTCAAGTGCAAGACTCAGCTTGTCATCTTGATGCCAATCTTTGATTGTCATCAATCTGCTACACATCAATCTCTGCTTAAGAAGCCTCATCAATCAACATGTCAAGTCTGTTGCTGCCATGCCACTTGTCATCTCATCATCATGTCTTCTGCTGTAGGTCTATCACTGCCATATCAGCACTGTCATATCTTTTTGTCTTCAAGATGTCTGCTCATACAAGAGACTCTTCTGCCACTCAATCAACATCTGCTCTTTTTGCAAGGATTTGCTCAAACAACTAGCTCAAGTATCACATCATCCCAACAAAATCTGCCCATACATTGTTCATGTACATCATTGTATACTTCACAATACACAGTCACTAATCTACTTTCACTGATCATCAAGTATGCATCATCAAGGTGAATCATCAAGTATGCATCATTATGGTGTATAAGTCATCATCATAGGGTATACATCATAGTGTAAAGGTATGCATCATCATTGCATCTTCATAGTGTACAAGCCATCATCATAGTGTACAAGGAACCATCAATATTATGGAGTATTAGTAGGCATCATCATCATCATCATACAGTAGTGTAAACAAGTATACATGGAGTATGCATGCCCCCTCATCATCATACAGTACATCATCAAGGAGTATTCATCAAGTATGCATCATATCATCATCATTGTGTGCATCATCACATCATCATCATGGTGTATACAATGATCTTACCTTTCATAAGCAGTGCATATCAAGACCTCACACTTGTTTTGAATTTTTGCATTCGCATGAATACTTTAAATTTTGTAGACTAACAGATAACAATAGACAAGTGCAGTAGCGACATCAACACATCAAAAACACTGAACACAAGAGTGTTTTTCACTGGGGAAACCTTTAAAGGAAAAAAACCCCAAAATAATTTGTAATTCATCTCTGAAAATGAGATGACTGAGTTTTCAAAAATTCTCAAACCCTAATGAGTTTGATCCACAGATAAAATTCACAAATGATGAATTTTTACATAAAAACCAAATTAGGGCTTTTTGCCCTAGTTCTTCCAGCTGCCCGGAATCTCAGATAGGCTGTTCGGATTTCTTGCCTGAACAACCTAGCTGCTGTTCGAACCTGATTTTGCTGCCCGGAACACCTTGCCCGAGTTTCCCGGATTTTTGTCTGCTGCCTGCCCGAGCTCCCTGCTACTGCTTGAGATCCTGCTCGAGCTCTCTGCTGCTGCCCGATGCCCTGCTCGAGCTTCTCTGATGCTGCCTGAGCTTCTACCCAAGCCTTTGCCAGAGCTTTCTGCTGCTCCTCAAAGGTCTGCTGGGCTTCTCTGCTGTTGCCCGAAGGTCTAGTAGACTTCAGCCTGCCTGTCCGAGGCTGCTGTTGCCTGCCCGAAGTTTGTAGCAGACAGACTGTTGCTACCAAAGGCTAGAGGCAACTTGCCCAAGCCCTTCTAGGGCTTGCTGTAGGTGAGCGAAGGCAGAGGAGGGCTACTGGATGAGGGATAGAGGCACCTTGTGAAGACTTTCAGGCTACCCGTGAAGAAGAGGCCCTACCCATAGAGAAAAAAGGAGTTGCCTATGAAGTGTTTGAGGCAGTCGTGAAGAGGAAGAGACTTAGGGTTAAACCCTAGTTGGTGTAACTATGCTGCTGCAAATAGTGAAACCCTAGTTTAGGGTTGACTAAAACGAGTGTGGGTGCCCTAGCTAGAATCCTCCATGCTAGGGAATAGCCACAAAATCTTTCTTCTCCTTTAAAAAACAACGAGTACCTTCCTTGGAGCAGCTGAGAGCTTGTAATCAAGTGTGTGTGTGTAATAATGAAATGGAATGATCTTCTTATATAGCCTTTGAAGCACCTGTAAGTGGACCAATACTTAAAAGAATAAAATAATATTATTTTATTCTGTATTACTTTAACTTTTACCTTTAGTGGTACTAAAGGTCTTTTTGCACTTTCACTTTGACTCCTTAGTGGTACTAAGGGTCCTTATGTATTTTTGACTTTTACTTTAGCCTTCTTCAAGTGCCCTGTGGTCAAAACAAGTGGTCCTTCTTCCCCACTCAAAGTACAACATAAACATAGAGAATTACTAATGCTTTTATCTCACATTCTGTGTGACACCAAGATCGGGTACTAGGTGTCTTAACCAAGGGTAGCTAAGCCTTGGAGAAGATCACAAAGCCCACAGATCGAGGGTCAAAGTGTCTCACATGCCCAGACCCGATCTAGGGCTTATTGTGATATCTTGGTAACAGACTAGGTGCCTCAGCCATAGGCTGCATAATTTGACCCAAGGTCAAATACTTGGTAACAAACCAAGTGCCTCCATTCTCCTAGGGAATGGCCCTCATCCCCAGGCTGAGTCCCTAGTCTCGGACTAGGTTAAATTCCTAGTAACTGGCCAAGTGCCTCCATTCAAAGAATGGCCACTCAGCTCTAGGCTGAGTCTCCCAGTGCTGGACTGGTTCCACATCTTGGTCCCTGACTAGATGTCTCCATTCAACAGAATGGTCACTCAGCTCTAGGCTGAGTCCCCTAGTGCTGGACTGGTTCCACATCCTGGTCCTTGACCAGATGTCTCCATTCAACAGAATGGTCACTCATCTCTAGGCCGAGTCCCCCAGTGCTGGACTGGTTCCACATCCTAGTCCCGGACCAGATGTCCCCATTCTCTTAAGAGAATGGGTCTTGATGCTGCTTAGGAAAAATCAACAAATTGGGCTACCTAAGACAAAATTTAGACTATGTATGTGCTTGAGAAAGACCTCAGACTGAGGAAAATTCAGACTGTTTGTATGTGTTGTAGGTTACCTCAAATTTAGACTGTTTAACCTCCAAATATCACGGTGAAGAGCTTGGTTCCATCATCAAATAGAATGCAACAGTAAGCACACCTCAGACCACTGTTAAGCACACAAAATTCAGATTGTAATAGCACATGAGTTCAGACTGTTTTAACCTTGAAAGAATCACTGTAAGAGGCTCGATTCTGTCATCAAAACTAGGACCGTTTTAAGCACGGGTCTGTGTTTTTAGTTGCAAAAACTCAGACTGTGTAAGAAGCCGTGACTAGTTCAATAGTCATACCCCAAGCAAGTCCAAAACTGGACTGCCACTTGGTAAAAGAAACCAAAAAAATATTTTCTCTCATGGAAAACTCGAAACTGAGGCAGCCTAAGTCTGCTCCTCCTCGGGACCTAAGTCCACTTTACCTCAGTCAAACTTACATATTCGTATAGCAGCAAAAAATTCATCTATATTGGAATTGTTTGTATAGTAGCTAAACTTGGACTAAGTGCTCAGTTCAGCTGCTCCACCTGAGTTCACTTTAGTCCACGGATTCTCCTTAGTCCAACAGTACAAGCAAGCTCACTCACTTCATCTTAGTTGGATTCATTTTGAGTGAGGACGAAATTGTTTTTATACTTTTTGATGTTGTCCACATCCTTGAATTAGGGCAGACTTGTAGCTTGGAGTGTAAAATGTATTTATTATTTATTATTATTTTATTTTGTTTTGTCACACAACATTCTTAAGGACCAACCTTACCATTTGACAATAGCTTTAGGGTTTGTTGTATGCCATCAAGTTCACCATAAGCAAGGGTGTCGTCCATCTTACTATTTAAGGGTTACATCAAGCCACTAGGGCTTCCAAGGACATGCCATCATCAAGGTTCCATCATTCCACGTACAAGCGAATCATCTACTATGACCATGGGCTCCATATCTTCAATGCTTCCTCCAAGGTTCAAGAGTGGGTTCCAAGTTTCCATATGCAAGAGGACCATCATCTCCATGCAAGTATGAGGCCTTCTTCAAATTTTGTGGTCTTCAACACACCATGGCCACGTTTTTATATGAAAATGTTCAACCAAATGACCATAGTATTGGTCATTTGGGTCAATCATAAACAAAACCATCATGGGTTCCATTATTGTGCAAGAGGTCTTCAAGATCTACATTACCATATATGAGAGCATCATCATGGGCTCCATACAAGAATTCCACCAAGGGCATCAAGGTCATCATCATCATAATGGTAGCAAGGATCATATACAAGGGTTCCATGACCCCAACAAAAACATAAATGACCACAGAATGGGTCATTAATGTTTCTTCAATCCATCCAGGGCTTCTCCATCATCCACAAGGGCTTCATCACCATTTCCAAGGTCTTCAACATCATCACCAAGATCTTCATCAACATCAACGGGGTCTTTAGCATCATCAACAAGATGGTGGCTCCAAGATCCAACCTTGTGGGTACAAGGACCTTGCAGGATTCCATAAAGTGCCCCAAGGCACAACCCATCTCTGTATGGGCTCCAAGGCACTAGATGTGAGGGTATTGGGATCATCCATTCCTGTGCAGTGCAAGAGGGACTAGGTGGCATCAATGACTACTTGTGGAGCCATTGCAATTCCCATGTTGGAATCAATGTCAACTCAATCAACATATTGATTGCGTTGAGAGGCGCTCTACAACCCAGTATGGGGGAGATTTTGTAATGTTATGTAACGTTATTATTTTGTTACTAACAAAATAATAAAAAATATGAATTTTAATTATCCACCAAAATAAATGTCGGCTAGAAAAACAACCTAATATGGGGGAGATGTTGTCTAACAAAACAATAAAAATAAAAAATTTAATTATCTGCTAAAAAAAATGTGGGTCAGAAAAAAAACACAATATGGGGAAGATGTTGTAACAAAAAAATGTTGCCTTGCACATGGTTTTTAAAACCATGTGCAAGGCCTCCTAAACAACCCATGGTTTTATTCAATGTTGAAAAAGTCGGCATTGGCAAAAAGTCGACAAGGGTCCCGAATACAACTTCTCGGCAACATCGGCGAAAAAATCGGGAAAAGTCGGCAAACATTAAAAAATACAAAATACATTCATTTTTTTTCTTCAGAATTTTAAACATTTAAAGCAACAATAACATCAGATAAACACATTAGAACACAAATATGGAGAAAGCATTGATATATATCATCATCATGTAGTCATGCCAAATGTAAAATGATACATCAAAGTTCATACTGTATCATGAATCATCATAGTTGTTCAATCAAGGACTCAAAAGTGGATAACCAATACAACATGACATCGCATATATAAATGTATTCGAGGAAAACTAGCATCTAGCTATCTAATATCAATGCTCTCTTCCCGAGTTTTCCATTCATACTTCATATTTTTCCTTACTCCAATGATTAGGTTTATATAAGGTTTTCATAAATGCTTTTTATTTGTCCCTCCATCTTATGACTTAAACCTAATTTTTGAAAGGTATATTTTATTGATTTGGTTGTCAGCCATTAAACATATTTCTTGTTTTGTATTGGTAATAAATCATAGATGTATTTTTCACTCCCCCCAATTTGAATTTCCGACATGAGCCTCACATTTAGCCCTAACTCATCTACCACTTGAAACATTGCTCTCTTTTTCCTACAATGTCCTATGATGATCAGTCAAAATATGTTTGCTCAGAAAATTCCCTAATAGTGAAAAAAATAATTCAATTACCATTGTGATCTTTGATAAACGGATACATATTTTGTATAGATTATCTTTGCATGGTTTGATCTTCAAATACAACAAAGTTTTGAAATATTTACACGGTAGAGGAAAGTTGTTAGTATACAACAAAATGGCTAAAATGGCAAATTTTTGGAAAATTAGCCATTTTAGCCATTTTAGCAAAAATGGAGTTTTTTTGGAAAAAGTCAGGAAGAGTCAAGACTTTTTGGAAAAAGTCGGGACTTTTTAGAAAAAATCGGGACTTGCCATTTTTAGCCTTTGCGACTTTGTAGAAAAAGTTGCGACTTTTTCGAAAAAGCCGCGACTTTCTGAAAAGTTAAAAAGTTGCGATTTTTTCTAGCAGATTTTTCAGCTTAGGGGAAAAATCACGACTTTTTAAAAAGTCGACGATTTTTCGGAGAGTTTTTCAACCCTGGTTTTATTGTGCATGGTTTAGGAGGGCCTTGCAAATGGTTTTAAGACCATGTGCAAGGCCTCCTAAACAACCCATGGTTTTAGGAGGGCCTTGCAAATGGTTTTAAGACCATGTGCAAGGCCTCCTAAACAACCCATGGTTTTAGGAGGGCCTTGCACATGGTTTTAAAACCATGTGTGGGGGAGATGTTGTAATGTTCATTCTTAACAAAATAAAAAATAATAATAAATATTATTTGTTGGCCATAAATAATATTAAATATTAATAATAAAAATATTATATGTCGACCTTAAATAAAAAGATGTGTCTTTTGGTTTGAATCAAATCAATGGCTATATATAGGACACACCAAAGCTGATAGCCCTTGAGTGCAATAACTAAGAAGAGGTTTGCACCTTGAGAGATTTGATCCCTCTCGGCGCTTGATAGAGCCTAGGATTTGGATCTAGGCTGGTTGATAACATTCCAACGTAAGCATCATTTGATTTATGATATCGATTGGATCTATATTGGTTCGTTTCATCGTGGTCTAGATATTTACATTTGATAACTTTTCTATTTCAACTGGATTGGTCATTGCTTTTTAATTGATCAATGATTCCTTGTTGGTGAGTTGTTCTATCTTTTCCTCTTGTGTCTTCTTGTTTGTTAACTTCTTAGATTGTTTGACTAAGCTTTGATTATGACTCAGGCGATAATTTATTCATCATTTTTTATAACTACTTGTTGAATTTCGTCTCGAGATCTTGAATTTGTTGTTGTGATACTGTTATCATGCAAATTTGTACCAGCAGACCTGCCTAATAATTATAGGCTACCTAGCCTTGTCACCGTTAGATGGCTCTCCATTTAATTTGGTTCTTTTCCAGTCTCAGGTGGGGGGTCTCAAGGGATTGTATGCTGTCATCAAACGAATAAATCTGCACATAACTCCAGGATGATTAGCACACAAAAGACCCGCTCTTGAGCTGTTTGTAAACAGTCAAGAGTGAAGGCAAGTTTCAAATAACAAATTTAAGCAGTTGGGATCAAATCCTAGAGATAGTTGTGACAATGAACTAACAGAAATGAGTTAAGTGAATGTGCACCTTAGGTGAATGAAAAAAAAAGTGCACTATCAACTACCATAACACTGCAAACAATTTAATCAATAACAGCCAAGAGATTCAAAGAGTTAAAACAAAGCATAATTGTACCAAATCACATATAACTATTGAGTTTGATTGCATCATAGTGAGTTATAGGGGACAGTCTCCCATGGATCTCCTTGCTTGCAATGGAGGTAGTGGCCTATGGTCTTGAATATGGACGAGGGAAGAGTTCTCCACTGCTAGTGCTACCAACTGTTTAGAGAATAATAATACCCAACCCCTCCTCTGCTTCTTAAATCTGTATAAAGAGAAAATTCCTCCGTAGACTGAATCGTTTTTTAACTGCTGTAAAAGGCAATAAAATGAGGTAGATTCAAAAATTCGTGTGTGCATGTCACTATGGGCCAACCTGCTACTTTAGATGAGTTTTTGTGTATTTTTCACTCAAGGTAAAAACAGTTAATTGTTTCCCCTCATTGAATTTTTTCCTTGTAAGTCAAGACAGCCATCAATTGAACATCTATTTGCTGCCGACTAAGGCAATTCTTTGCATGGCTTCCCAGCGTACCTTCCCTGCTGTTTCAAATGATGTTTCCATGGCGTTTCACTAGGTTGACCTTTCCCTTGCTTTGTCTTGCTGTTTGGACTTGCATTTTCCAAGCGAAATTGCTGCTAGACAGTTGTCATGCAAGTTGGAGAGTAATATGGAAAAGACAGCTTTAATTGCTAAGTGAAAAGCTTCCTATTATAATCACAACTACAGCCAATCATTTAGAGTCGAACAGTGAACCGATGGACAAAGGTCAGACCTGAATAGGAAGTTGACTTAGACTTTCTCCTTCCACATTTTTGGAAACAGCAATTCCCCTTCCTTCATCTAGGTTTTATAAATTAGGATTTATCTTAACTATGTTAACTGTGAGTTGGGAGAAGTGCTGCCAAACTTGGATCCAAATTTGCCCAAGAATGACACAGGGAAAACCCACAGTTAGGGTCTCTAACACCCACAAGTTCTTCCCTCAAGAATGCTCAATTAGTAGGGATCTCTTCACTCCCTTTAGTTATGTCCGCAGAGTTCGCTATAGTCATTTTATTGCTTTCTGGAGTAGTTTACGACATGTGGAATCCTGCAGGTACATCTTCGTTGACATCATCACTTTGTCCACTAGGGCTTACATCAAGCCACTAGGGATTCCAAGGACATGCCATCATCAAGGTGCCATCATTCCACGTGCAAGAGCATCATCTACTATGACCATGGGCTCCATATCTTCAATGCTTCCTCCAAGGTTCAAGAGTGGGTTCCAAGTTTCCATATGCAAGAGGACCATCATCTCCATGCAAGTATGAGGGCATCTTCAAATTTTGTGGTCTTCAACACACCATGACCATGTTTTATATGAAAATGTTCAACCAAATGACCACAGTATGAGTCATTTGGGTCAATCTTAAACAGAACCATCATGGCTTCCATTATTGTGCAAGAGGTCTTCAAGATCCATGTTACCATATATGAGAGCATCATCATGGGCTCCATACAAGAATCCCACCAAGGGCATCAAGGTCATCATCATCATAATGGTGGCAAGGATCATATACAAGGGTTCCATGACCCCAACAAAAACATAAATGACCACAGAATGGGTCATTAATGTTTCTTCAATCCATGCTTCTCCATCATCCACAAGGGCTTCAACACCATTTCCAAGGTCTTCAACATCATCACCAAGATCTTCATCAACATCACCAGGGTCTTTAGCATCATCAACAAGGTGGTGGCTCCAAGATCCAACCTTGTGGGTACAAGGACCTTGCGGGACTCCACAAGGTGCTCCAAGGCACAACCCATCTCTGTATGGGCTCCAAGGCACTGGATGTGAGGGTACTGGGATCACCCATTCCTGTGCACTACAAGAGGGACTGGGTGGCATCAATGACTACTTGTGGAGTCACTGCAAGTCCCATGTTGGAATCAATGGAAAAATCAATATATTGATTGCGCCGAGAGGCGCTCTACAACCTAGTATGGGGGAGATCTTGTAATGTTATGTAACGTTATTATTTTGTTACTAACAAAATAATAAAAAATAAGAATTGGAATTATCCGCCAAAATAAATGTCGGCTAGAAAAGCAACCTAATATGGGGGAGATGTTGTTATGTTACTACCTAACAAAACAATAAAAATAAAAAATTTAATTATCCACAAAAAAATGCGGGTCAGAAAAAAAACACAATATGGGGGAGATGTTGTGAGAATTTTTTTTTGCCTTGCACATGGTTTTAAAACCATGTGCAAGGCCTCCTAAACAACCCATGATTTTATTGTACATGGTTTAGGAGGGCCTTGCAAATGGTTTTAAAACCATGTGCATGGCCTCCTAAACAACCCATGGTTTTATTGTACATGATTTAAGAGGGCCTTGCAAATGGTTTTAAGACCATGTGCAAGGCCTCCTAAACAACCCATGGTTTTAGGAGGGCCTTGCACATGGTTTTAAAACCATGTGCAAGGCCTCCTAAACAACCCATGGTTTTAGGAGGGCCTTGCACATGGTTTTAAAACCATGTATGGGGGAGATGCTGTAATGTTCGTTCCTAACAAAATAAAAAATAATAAAAAATATTATTTGTTGGCCATAAATAATATTAAATATTAATATTAAAAATATTATATGGCGACCTTAAATAAAAACATGTTTCTTTTGGTTTGAACCAAATCAATGGCTATATATAGGATACACCAAAGTTGATAGCTCCTTGAGTGCAATAACTAAGAAGAGGTTTGCAACTCGAGAGATTTGATCCCTCTCGGTGCTTGATAGAGCCTAGGATTTGGATCTAGGCTGGTTGATAACATTCCAACTTAAGCATCATTTGATTTATGATATCGATTGGATCTATATTGGTTCCTTTTGTCGTGGTCTAGATATTTACATTTGATAACTTCTCTATTTCAATTGGATTGGTCATTGTTTTTTTAATTGATTAATGATTCCTTGTTGGTGAGTTCTATCTTTTCCTCTTGTGTCTTCTCGTTTGTTAACCGTTATCACCAGCCTTGTAGTTGCCTATGTAAGGTGGATCCATGATGGATGGTATGTTGAATTATTGTAACTTCGAAGAATGTTCTATATATATTTTAGTGGTCCCCGATGCTCCTATTTGGAGAATCACTTATATTTCTTTATACCCTGATGTTCCTAATTGGGAGAATTAACAAAGAGTCACGAGGAAGTCCCCTTTACTGTAAGTTGGGTCATTAGTACCCCAGTTGTGGTTACTCGAGCCTACATAATTGAATTAAATATTAAGTGAACGAAAGAATATAAATAGAGGTGAGGTGCTTCTCATTTGAACACTCACACTCACTTGAGTAGCGCACTATAGAGAGAGAGAAAGAGCTGTAGCTGGAGAAGGAGGAGGATCAGTCTTTTGGTTTTACCTTTTATCTTTTCGGGGCATTTATATTGAGGAAGCTTTTGCTAGGTTTTTCCCTTTAGGATTTTCCCAAGATAAATCTGTGTTGTTCTTGTGATACTGTTTCTTTCAGTGATCATGTCTATATGCTTTTGTTATGAAATTGAAATTAAATGTTGATAATCTAGATTAGCATATGGAATTTTAACATGGTATTAGAGCTAGCCTAAATAGGACAACTTTCACAAGGTGAAAAAACCCTCTCTCTCTCCCCGGGAGAAATTAGGGTTTCGAGAAAATTTTTGATTTTCGGAAAACTGCTTGCATAGAAAGTTGTGCCCTCCCAGAGCACATCTATTGAGCCTAGAATCGAGGTTTTTGGGTGAGTAAGTCTTCGGGAAATTCAAACCCTAGTTTGACATTTGCACCAGAAAACAGCTGGAAGCTGAATCTCGCAAGTTTGATTTGAAAGGTGAAGACTTGAGATCTCTAGAAACCAAGCACACTAGTCAACTCGCCTCAGTCAAGCGCATCTCCTGGTAAGTTCAGTTTCTCATTCTGCAGAATTTCAATTTTTTGTGATTTTTTGACAAGATGGCCCCAAGCACTAAGCTTGAGGACAAGCTAGAAGGCATAGAGAATTTCTGAGCATGGAAATACAGGATTGGTATCGTTCTCCAAGAGAATGATCTTGATAAGTATATCAAAGAGGAAGTTGTAGAACCTGAAGAAGCTGAAGCTAAGGAGAAGCACAAGAAGGATATGATTAGGGCACAAAAGATTATTACTGACTCTATCAAGGATCACTTGATCCCTCAAGTGTCATCCAAGAAGGATCCAACAGAAATGTATGATGCCCTATCCAGAATGTATGAGGGTAGAAACATCAATAGAAAGATGAATCTAAGAGCTCAACTGAAGAGCACCAAGATGAGTCATGGAGAATCCATCCAGGACTACTTCACAAGGGTTTCTCAGATCAAAGAACAACTAGAAAGTATTGGAGACAAACTTGATGAAGATGAGATGGTTATGACTACTCTCAATGGTGTCACTAGACCCTGGGAGTCATTCATCCAGATGATGTGTGCCAGGAAGGAAAGCATGAAGTTTGATGTGGTATGGGAAGACTGCATACAAGAGGAGACTAGAGTGAAAAATAGAGAATCCTTACTAAAGGAGGATGATCAAGCCCTAGCCACTCATACCAAGAGAAGAAGAAGTCAACCCAACTTCAGGAAGGGAAACAAGAGGGAGTATCAACCTCCCAGGAAGATTCAGAAGACAAGAGAAAGTCTCCCCGATAGGGACCACTCCGGCTTTCAATGTTTTCATTGTGATAAGATAGGACACATTGCCAGAAATTGTCCTATGAAGAAACAAGAATATAAGAAGAAGATCAACAACAACAAGAGACATCATGCTCATCTAACTGAAGATGAAGACGAAGAAGAAGAAGAGGAAGGACCTCCAAGCAAACAAGCAAGAGAAGAAGATGCAGAAGAGTATGTGCTATTCTCAGCACTCTCCGGATCTATAACACCTGGAGAAGATACTTGGCTTATTGATAGTGGTGCCTCAAAACACATGATGGGACAAAAGAAGACTTTGTCAAGACTTGAAGAAAAGAACTCTCCTCAGAAAGTATCTCTAGGAGATGACTATCAATATCTGATCAAAGGAATTGGGGAAGCAAGCTACAAGCTTGATTTAGAGAATCCTTTGAAGATGAAAGAAGTACTATATGTACCAGGTCTGAAGAAGAATTTACTTTCTATCTCAGCTTTAGATAAGAAAGGATTCAGAGTTGCACTCATAGATGGCCAAGTACTCATGTGGCCCAAAGGGAAGAATATTGAAGATGCAGTTATCATTGGTGAAGAATAAGGAGGCCTGTATAAACTCAAGGGACATGCAGAAACAACCCTTGTTCATGAGTCCACTTATCCTAGTGAACTATGGCATAGAAGGCTTGCTCACATCAATTAGAAAGCACTACCTCATGTGAACAAAGTAGTGACGGGATTACCGGACATGGAGATTAAACATGAAGGCATTTGCAAAGGATGTGCGAAAGGAAAGAACATCAAGAATCCATTTCCGAAGAGAGAAACAAAAACAAAAGGTACGTTAGAATTGATTCCTTCAGATGTGTGTGGTCCAATGTCCTCCACATCTTTAAGTGGTTTCGAATATTATATTACCTTTATTGATGACTATTCAAGAAAGACATGGGTCTATTTCTTGAAAGCAAAGAGCGAAGTGTTTGAGAAGTTCAAGGAATTCAAAACCTTGATAGAGAATCTTTCAAACAAAAGAATCAAGACACTCCGATCAGACAATGGCGGAGAGTATATTTCAAAAGAATTTGAAGCCTTCTGTAAAGATGTCGGAATCAAGACGGAACTAACCACTCCCTACAATCCTCAACAGAATGGTGTTGTGGAAAGAAATAATAGAACTATCATAGAGGCAGGGAAGACAATGATATATGATCAAGATCTTCCAATGCATCTATGGGCAGAAGCAGCAAGAACTGCTTTCTATGTATAGAATAGAATATCTCACAGTGCTCTTGGATTCAAGGATCCAGAAGAGATGTTCACGGGAAAGAAGCCTGAGGTAAGTCACCTTAAGATATTTGGTTGCCCAGTATATGTTCATATACCAAAAGAGAAAAGAACCAAGTTGGACCCTTCTGGAAAGAAGGGAATATTTGTTAGATACTGTGAAGTGTCCAAAGCATTCAGAATTTACATTCCTAGATTCCATCACATGGAAATCAGTAGAGATGTAACCTTTGATGAAGAAGTAGCTCTCAAGAAATCCAGAAAATGTCAACATGAAGAAGTATATGAGGAAGATGTACCTCCCAGAAATATCAAGAATACATCCCTCCCTGAAGATGAAGTACCTGAAGAGCATGATATGACAGAACCACAAGAACTCCCTACGATGGAGATATCACGAAAGAGAAAGCCTGCTTGGGCAAGAGAGATTATACAAGAAGCAAAAAGATACGGAGCTCCTAAAGGCTCCACAAGGGTAAGTAAGAAGCCCAAGACATTTTCTAACTATGTAGCTTTGATGTGTGATCTTGTAGATCAAGAACCTACAAACTACAAAGAAGCGGTACAGAAGAAAAAATGGGTAGAAGCAATGACTGAAGAATACCAATCAATAATGAAGAATGATGTATGGGATATAGTTCCCAAACTAGAAGGCAAGAGTGCAGTATCCTCCAAATGGATCTACAAGATAAAACATGCAGCTGACGAAAGTATCGAGAAGTATAAAGCAAGATTTGTGGCCATAGGTTTCTCTTAGAAAGAGGGAATTGATTATGAAGAGACATTTGCACTAGTAGCACGGTATACTTCGATTAGAGCTATCATGGCACTTACACCAGATCGATGTGAAAACAACCTTCCTGAATGGTGTGATTGAAGAAGAAGTATACATAGAACAGCCACAAGGATTTGAAGTTGAAGACAGAAGAACTCACGTATGCAAACTGAAGAAGGCCCTGTATGGCCTGAAGCAAGCTCCCAGAGCTTGGTATGGAAGGATAGATAGTTTCCTGACGAGCATGGGCTTTACCAAGAGTAAAGCCAATCCTAACCTTTACTTCAAGGTTATAGAAGACGAACCTGTCATACTATTACTATATGTGGATGATTTATTTCTGACAGGGAATTAGAAACAGATTATGGAAAGCAAGAAGCAACTCACTGAAGAATTTGAGATGAAAGACCTTGGGTTAATGCATTATTTCCTAGGTCTGGAAGTATGGCAAAGTTCAAAAGGAATCTTTCTCAACCAGGGAAAGTATGCAGTAGAGATATTGAAAAGATTCGATATGTTGGAATGTCACTTTTAGGGTCTGTGCTTTACTTCTAATTTCTTGTTGACTTTTAAGACTGAAGAAATAAGGCCTGCATGCTCCACATGCTTTATGATAATAACTTTGATGGCCCTCTTTACTATACTGATGACTGAATAATTGTTCTAATATGCTCCTGGTATTAAAGGTCCTCAGTCAATTCCTTATTTATAAGAAACGGGACATTACAGTCTTCCCTCACCAAAGATTGCTTGTCCTCAAGCAATGCCAACGTAACTCCCCAATCAATCAAATTGAACTAACTGAGTCCGTGTATGATCCTAGGGTCCCAAATTATTCTAGGAGATCTGTAGCACCTTCTGCTCAAAGCACTGCACTGCACGGTACCATCACCAGAGACCTCCCGAAAGCATCCTCTAACAATCACTAAACTGCTAGTCACTGTAATCCCAGGGTCCCAAATCAATCTGAGAATTGCAGAGGTCAAAATGCATCCACTGCTACCCTGCGTAGTATCAACACAAGGAGCATCCTGTAGACTCCCAAGTAACCCCATCAATAAACATTGTATCCATCCTCATAAGGTCTCCCACTTGGATCCCAATGCAAACTTGTGGATCTTTCATCACAAATATCCCAAGGCTCTTGTGGGACTATACCCATGGCTAGGAATGTCTTCCCAAGAATTGTCCACTCAATAGGACACGAACTCTTAATCTCTCTCTCATCCAACCCCCCAAAAGGACCTTGTCCATAAGCACCATCACAAGGAATAATCCTACCAAGCTGACATTTTGCCCTTCTGATTTCAACTGGAATGCTCATATAAAACTGTCTAATTTTTTCGATCCTGTCCAACCTGTAAAAACCATCCGCCATTATGCAAATGTGGACTCAAGCTACTGCAAGCCTTTTCTATGTACTCCTGAATAGGACTGCTTTGAAATGCAATAGTATGTTTCTTCTGTTGCCCCATCAAGGAATCCAACTGCTTTTCAATACTAGAAAGCCTGACCGCTGACTCAGTACATACAACTTGAAGAACTTTAAGCTCAACATCTCGTTGTACTATGGTGTCTCGGAGAATCTTGGTCCTCTCTTTCATCGCTAGAATGCTTTCTTTAACACGTTCAATCTTCTTTCGCTGACTATCATCTGGAAGCTCTATCTCATGCATGTATAAACTCTCCCTAACTTCCATGTGTGACTGCTCACTGTCTCGACTGCTGTGCTCATTTCCTTGCACCTCATGTATTTCTCCTGTCATAACTGTTTGGACTCCTGTTGTAGGTGATGAAGAGTGTACCAACTTCAATTAATCACACGGCTTGTCCACGATCTGACTAGCGAATGTGCTTGTGTCGCTAGACTCACAGGATGGCTCTAATGTTATCTCCTCATGCACATCCTCATCATGTATTGTTAACTCCAAATGAAGCTCACCAACAACCTGTACTTCATGCTCATCTTTCTTCCCTCCCCCAACTATGCCTTTAAAGAGATCCCCATCCAAATCCTTAGGCTGGCTCCTGAACTTGATGGTGTAATAATCTTGAAAGGAAAATGCTGCACATACCTCATCACCCAAGGCTAGATACTCTTGATATCGAGACAAGTGTTGAAGTACTACCAACCTCTGCAAATTTTCAGTCAAGATCCTTCTCATTGTCTTCATGTTCTCACAAGCTGGCAAAGAAAAACCTTTTTTTTTTTTTTTTTTCCGACATACACTTCACCAACATCAGTGACATGCATTTGCATGTACAAGCATGCATCAACATGCACTTTTATTCAATTTCTCTGTGCCCATAGTTGGCAAGGATCATGCTCTGATACCACTGTAATATCCCAATTACTGCTATCCTCTAATGTTCTATTGTAGTGCTGACTCACACACTCAATCTTATACAAAAATACGAAATAGCTGTGCATGCAAACTTGCCATGCAAAAATGCCCTAAAATGTAGCTGAATTAGGGCTAGGGTTTGCAAAGAGAAATGAACACTTACCACTGATATCCCGGCTAATAATGACTCCAAAGATAGCTGCATGCATAAAGATCTGGATAGGTGGGCTAGTAGTGCTCCTTTCCTCTGGTGTTACTGCCTTTTTGTACCATAAGCACCCTCCAGAATGAAGGTGACGTTTTTGTAGGAGGAGAGGTCAGATCAGGCTGAAACTTTGTGGGATTGTCTGTCTGTTGATACTGGAGAGATGGACTGTCACATGCGTAGATTTGGTTGCCTCTAAGAGCCTTAGTGAATTGATCTGTGGTTCTGCTATTCACGCCCCCCAAGTTCTCTGTTTACTGATAGCTGCTCCAGATGAGCAAACTGATGGCTGATAATCCCGGGATGCCGTAGGATGAGCCTACTGAGAAAGAGGAAGCTAACATGCGGAGGAAAGACTGGGTTTTGTGGTCCCAACGAATCCTTCTGTGGTTTCCCCGCTACTTCCAGCTGCAAAACGTGGGTCTGTCAATAATCCTTCGGAGTGTGCTGGATCTCCGGACACTGAAGTGTACAATGAATGCTGTGGATAAACTTGGATGGTCTATCTTGAAGAGACTAGGGCAGATATCTCACTGCCGAACCCTCGCTAGTTGAAGACGCTGTCGTCAACCCCAACTGCCGCGGCTGCACACGGTGCAGCTGCTCAAAAGTTCCAAATCAATGAACAATAATCATATATATCTTCTTTGGTCCAATAACCCTTCTTAAATAGCTTAGCATGTACTTTTAGGGTTTGCATGTCACTTTTAGTGTTTGTGCTTTATTTTTGCATGCATGCAATTCTAATTTCTCGTTGACTTTTAAGACTGAAGAAATAAGGCCTGCATGCTTCGCATGGTTTATGATAATAGCTTTGATGGCCCTCTTTACTATACTGATGATTGAATAATTGTCCTAATATGCTCTCGGTATTAAAGGTCCTCAGTCAATTCCCTATTTATCAAAAACGGAACATTACACAGTAGATACCCCAGGGACTTCAACATTGATACCTTCAAAGCCTCTGCCTTCCACCATTAGAGATGACATGGCATGTATCTTTTCAAAAAGACCTTTGTGACAAATTTTCAAGCGTGTTTTGTTGCCATTTTCTGCTACAGTTATTGTTTTGTTTTCAAAGAGGAAACACTTGTTCTTAACCATTAGGTCCATAAATGCACCACAATGAGTGGTTGGCAGGGAACAAAGTAGCTCAGGAGGAAAAAAAAATTGCTTCCTAGTGTCAAACTGCAGGGTGTAAAGAAATACTTATCATGAGAAGTACAAATTTACCATAAGCATTTACACATATCAAATTATCAAACCATAGCCCTACAGCCAAACTTCTATAAGACCGCCAATTATTGACCTTTATTCAATATATTTGCTGGTTTTGTCCAAATCCTTTAGGTAACTTTCCACATTTTGATTCCTTATTTTTGGTAATTATTCCTGATGGCAGTGCTGCAGACCAGTTCAAAAGGCAATTTTCTCATTTAGAAGAACATTATGAAAATGGTGAAAAGCGCCCTCCACTTGACAGACATCATGCCTCTTTACCAAGGTGCATTATTGAAGCAACATTTATCTTGTGTTATAAGTTTTGTACTGTACCTTTTGGCAGTACTGATCTTTCATCTGATTGTTTTCTTCTTACAGAGAGCGCATATGTGATTTTGGAGAGGCATCTAGAAAGCAGCATAAAGATTCAGGCCAAGATCAATAAAGATTAGTGCTATTGTAAATAAAACTTCCTTTCTAACTCCACTATCAGCTCCCCATGTGAGTCTGGCATTGCCCTCTTGTAAGTGTTCTCTGAGTTATCCTATCGTGCACAGTTACTCTGATGCAGAATGTGACACAATGGAATGATTACTTAGAGAACGGATTAAGTAGTTTGGGTGCTGTATTTGAAGTGAGAAAACTATTGCAGTTCAAATTCAGCATTTGATTATTTTAAGAATATAATTGGAGAAATTGCCTATGATATGCAGTGGCGCTTGCAAACATAGGGAGAGTCATTGGTTCCAGAATGTTAGTAGGAGGTGATGGGAATAAAATAACTCATTCAAAATGCCTACTGTAGTGTGCTGGTAGCAGTGGTCTGCAGTACGCAGTTTCAGGCTTTCAGCTAGTACCTAACATAAATGAGCTAACTCATGACTCTGAAATGATTAAGATGAGGGCTGCAGTCATTTCTGTGGCAGATTTAGTGCTATGTTGACGAGGGCAGTCCAGAAATCATTAGGTGGCTCTAGCGTGAATGCTATTAGAATAAATTTAGAAGTGATGACTAGCAACCTGATCTCATTTTTGTTGAACGCATTGTATCTTCGATGCCTTAATTTGCATGCTTCGTTGTCAGCAGGATTCAGAATTTTAGGTTTAGAGGCTTTGCCTTCATTGGTACAAAAGTTAATTCAAAATTCAAGCAGTTGTTCCGCATCGTGAACGCAAAATCTGTCATTTTAATACCATTCCTTTGCATATGTATAGACACAGATTCAAAGTTCGAGAAATATTTTTATGATTGTAAGCTAAATAATACTGTTGAAAGAAAATCATTTGCCTTTCGCTTTGTTTATAACATTATTTAGCAAGTTCATTGCAACTTACTCAGCGACGGAAGAAACCATTATCTGACCTAAAATCTACTATGGATAAGTTCTATATCTGACCTAAAATTTGCTATGATAAGTTCTATGTCCTCTTAACTACAGCTGAGTTATAAAATCTGAAAATATGTAAATATGCTGAGTTATAAAATCTGAAAATATAGATCAGTATATATCTATCTTAAAGTCAAATTATACCAGTAAAATGATTTTGCAAAACAAAAGATTCTAAAATATAGAAACACAAAAACTTAGGAATCATTTTAAATAAATTTGTGCATATTGTTTCATATAATTTTTTAAATGAATATTGAAGTCATACACATGACTTCATCAACATTAAAAATGATACATACATTGAGTATCTATATTTACTTGTTTAATTCTAATTTCAAGTTGTTTCATATGGTATGTTTGAAATTTGAGATATGATTCAAGTTGTTTACAATGGAAAATGAATATTACTTTAAAATTTCGAAAAAACTTGTATTTTTCTAAAATGTAAAAAATGCATGTTTTTTATATTTATGAGATGTCTACTACCTTATTTTAGTTGTACTGCAATTTTTCTTTATATAAATTTTCATAAGTTATAAAGCATATATATTAAAAAACGCAGAGTACCAAATTAATAATTGTATATAAATATTAAAATTTAAAATATTTGAATTAGGAATAATGCATAGTACCAAAGCAGTAAATTTTTTTCCCGAAAAGAAATAGTATAAATATATTTTAAGGAAAATGAACATCTAAATTGTGATATGCTTAGAAAAAAATCTTATTGACTTACATGACTAAACAAAAATTGAATTCACTTAGAAAGAGTCATATTCACACATCCTTACAAAATGTCATAAGAAACTGCTTTATAGGCTTTCAACAAAAATACATGTCAATGAATTCTTAGTTCTGCAAGAAAAATAGTAATGAAGAACATTCCCTTTGTTTGAGACTTTCATTGGTCACTCATAATGATCCCATAGTTTAGTCATATATGGATTTAAGAATAGTTATATTCTGCAATCTCGCTTATTTTTCTTATGTAGAAATTGTACCTGCATTCAATATTAGAGCTTATTTAAACAGGTCATCATCATGAGCATCAAGTTCTCTATATATGTTGGAAATAAGTTTATTGAAAAATTCTTTCCAAGTCCTTAATTTTTTCAAAGATTAGGGATAGAGTCAAATTATGAAGATTACTCTCACTATTGATCCATTCTATAACTAATTTAGAGTCACTTAGAATTTGAAGTTGTAAAGCCCCTTTATAAATTGTTGCCCTTGTTAGCTTCCATAGATAATTGATCTATGCCCAATTTTGTCCCTTCTCTAAATGTTGCTTTATATACAAATATGTGTTCCTTCTTTAGAAATAACAACCTACCTACTCCTTGTTTTCTTGGATTGCCTTGGCAAGTCGCATCAATGTAACTCCATGTAACTGTTTTGTCTATAATTTGATTGACGATCTCCCTAGGAGTCTTGTCCTTTTTGGCCTTCCACACTCCCCCATATATAAATCTTATTTGGTGAATGACCTATAGGGAAGGATTGTTCGTATCTTGAAACAACATTTATTTCCTACAAGCGAAAGGGCCCAAGAGACTACACAAGGAAAGGCCCTATGATTTCTCAATGTCCTGCTCTTGAACCAAATCTCTCAGCGATCCAACATTTAATTTTCTCTCCAAGAACCTTGTCCTCTAGTCAATAGCATTGATTCCTTCCACACCTCTTTTGTGAATGGACAATGAACCAATAAAGGATGGATGGTTTCATTATAATTTGTACATATAACACATATACCATCTACTTGGACTTGCCATGTTTTTCTCTTACATATTTCTAAAATCAAAACTTTGTTGGAGACAACTACCCATAAAAAAGTTGGACCCTTTATTTTCTATATGGGCTTCCACCACCACAATTGGTCACCTTGGTCCTTGTTTAAAAGCATTTCCTTATACCCCAAATGTGCGGTACATTTTCTTGATGCACTATTGTTGGATTGGGTTAGCTCATCTTCCTCATCTCTCATCCTTATAGCTTTGCATGAGTCTTTGCACATATTGATTCCATATTTCAACTTGCTCTCCTAGAATGCCCAAGTGATATGCCCTCTTCCAAACCCGATGACAAATTGAAGAAATATCTAGATGGGATGCATCTTCTAAATGGTGGATGCCATGATTATTATAGGAATTGTTTAACCAAAATACTAACTATATGTAAATATTAAAATCTAAAATATTAAATTAGGAATATTAAAATTAAAAACAAATCATTTTAAGGTTGGTTTGATAGGTTAGCTAATGAAGAATAAAAACATTATGTAAATAAAAAATGTGATTTTATTTTCTTCATATGAACTTGGGAAAATTAAATTGATGGTTGATTATATCGATGACATTAAATTATATTAAGACTAGATAGAGATGGACACAAAACTGTGTTAATGACTCCATAAATTGATTAACTAAAAAATACATAAAATATGTAACTTTTTATTAGATGTATGTGTGTGTGTGTGTCTTGTTATCACACAAAGTGTGCTACCCACTAAAGGTATCCCATCCAGGCTGGTAGAGGTGAGGTAGCTAACCGGTGACATCGTAAAGGCCTCGTCCACTAGGGATAAATGTAGTTGTCACATCGGACGAGCTCTTGTCACTTTAGATCAATCTGAAGAATGACCAAGGGGGAGACCCTACTAGCTTAAGAGGCCAACAAACCTTCTTAAGACACTCCTAGGGTTTGATAATGTATAAGAATTGAGAGATAATGAGTGGGTAAGACTAGATCTATCAAATTAGAGTGGTATGGAGATTAGGGCCAAGTTGGGAAGCTTAGTAAATATGGGAAATAACCCAAATTGGATGAGATTGTACCACAAATAAGTTAAGGAAATAGATCTAGGGAGATCTAACAAAATAAAATGAAACCCTAAAGGGACCCACTTAGGGTTTTTGCATAAGTGAACAAAGTGGACCTAAAAGAGCAGATCAGGGCATAAGATGACTAGATTAGGGTGCTTGAAGATTAGATCTTATGATTTTGAGGCGGGTTCAAGCATACCCATCTGACAGATCTGAAGAAAATGCCACCCACCCAAGAGGGCCTCCCCCACCTACAGTGACTAGTGCTAGATCCCAACGCAAATGGAGTCTGATTTTGATGAAACTTGAGATCTAGGGTTTATTCACTAATATCCAAGTGGGTTTTGATGGTCTTCATAAAAAACTCATCGGATCTATCAAATCTACAAAACTAGGATTTTAGAAAAAGAGGGTTTGGTTGTGACAATCAGATCAAATCCCGGAAAAACAAAATATATGCAGACGTACCTGAAAATACTTGCTACTAACCTTGTATGACGATGATCTTTCCTTTCTGATCAATTATGAACGTTTTCTATGCTTCTCCAAGTGAAATCGCTACCTCCTCTTCAGATGCCAAGCACTCCCTCCTGCAAAAGAGATTTGCTATGAGAATCGATTTACTAAAGAATAGATGAAATGGTGAAGAAAGATGAATCAAAGAAACATCAATATGGTCGTAAGACACAATAAAGATACTCCTTGGACTAATGGCGATTTGAGAGGACGATATGGAGCTCAGTCACAATAGCGCCCCTACCCAAACACTTCCTTCACCAGATGGATGGAAACCTACAAAAATGTTAGAAATGCATAGATCTGCAAGAATGCTAGAGAGAGCAAGACTTTCCAATCTCCATAAAAGACATTCGACAAAGCTTCCAAGAATCTCTGCAAAATATTTTTATTAATCCAAGAGTTTGAGAGCCAAAAGTCCCCTTTACAAATGAGAGAGCTCCTCAATATATATATCTCTCAAGTACATAATACCTAGATCCATAAAGATCAAGGGTCAATATCATGAGATAAAATCATCCTAATCTACGGTTAAGATTAATTGGATATATCTCACATGGATCAACTCAAAAATATAAGGGGGCACATCACTAAAAATGCTTGATGAGGGGCACACCACAAAAGATGACTAATGACCACAAGGTATCACATGGTGTGGCTAGGAGGTTATGTTATTCTTCACTATCATGGCCCCATGGCACACTAACAATGTGTGGTGGAAAATAATATAAAGTAGTGATGAAAATCACTAGGGGATCTCCTTCAAAATACATCAAAATATCCTCAAAATGCATAAACCAAGGACATGTGGACCCTGAATGAAATGGAGTTGATGTTGGATGATGAAGATGACCCAAATACTCCGCTTGAGACCAATTCCATGCCAATCCTTTTCCTCAATTACCCAAATCGATTTCCTTATTAGCCATTTTTAATTATTAAAATGATTACTTGGGAACATAAAACAACCAATATCTCACAAGGGACCAAAAACTAGCGCCAAATCACTGCACGGATGGATCTAGGACCATTGTAGTATGGTACAAATGATTGGATGCACCCTAAGAATCCCTCTAATGCCAGAAGAGAACTTAATTGATTTCCCTTTGTGTTTTATTTTCATTTTCCCCAGGTAAAACTGCTGCAAAAAGTCCAAGAGACCCATATTTGTCATGTTCCTGCCTTAAACTAAAAACTAGCTGCACCAATGGACTTAGAATGTCCAAATCAACTAGGAATGAGTACTCATACACAATAAGTCCATCACAAAATACATCAGAGGCCCCATCCTTGTTAGAACAATAATAATAATAAAGGCTGTAATGCTGATAATCATAGGAATAACACAAGCCATCATAATAAATCACCATCCGGAGCATGAATATGTCTAATGGACACGTGCATACCATAAATAATCATCAACCATACATGTCGGTCTATAACTCATCCTGGATCGTGCTCATGGCTTGGATAACACTGGGTTGACCAAGTCAAAACTGATCAAATGATTACCCAAGTGCTAAACTTTGATGCTGCAAAGTACAAGTGGACATGCATGCTCAATTATCTATGTTAGCAGTGACACTTCTAGTATGATTAGATTTACTTGGTAATAAATATAATAATAATCCAAATTAAAATGATCAGTTGTTTCAAAACAAGAACCTTTAGTATATACTCATTTATAGATTTATCCCTTTTGCGAGTCAAGGGTGAAGGGATCATTAAAAGTAGGTAAGGTAAAGGGGTGGCTTGATGACTCAACACTTTAAGCACCTGCGCTGAAGGACAAGGGGATCCACACAACACATAGGTTGGACTAGGTGAACAATAGGGCATGGCAACGTCTTACAAATGGGTGGAATGATGAGAAAGCTCCACTAGACTCTAGACAAGCAACCTTTTTAATACTTTATTTTCTCAGCGTTTATTTCACTAGTTGACCTCTAAGGGCAGGTGCCTTGGTAAGCCTTCTGGGCTTTTAGATAATGACAAAGACATGACCTTCCTGGGCTAGTTTCTCCTTGTTGCCCTGTGGGGGCAGATGAGCTGAACATTATACAACGAATGAGTGCTCACCCTATAGCCATCAACTTTATTTAGCATTAATAACTTTCCAGCCTCTAAGAGCAGGTGCCCTGGAAAGCCTTACAAGCTTCTAGAAAATGACTAACGCTCAGCCTTCTTGGGCTTGCCTCCTTGATACCCTATGGGGATACATGAACCTTACACCATACAATGGATGAGTCCACTGTATGGCCACTGACTAGTTTTTTTATATTTCCAGTAGTGTCTCAAAACACTGTTGTTCTGCTGGCAGGACATCCATTTAGAATAACTTTAAGCTCTGACGCCTTAATGTCTAAAAACACTTTCTTTGGTAAGACTACTTGTGTTCAAGACCTAGAGATAGACATTCCCTGTGACAATAATCACATAAACCAACACTAAGACATAATTTATACATGGAGACCTATTCCAACAAAGAGGTGAAGGTGGGGGAAATCCCACGTGTCACTAGTCAAGCTACAAGTCCAAGATAGTTAATGAAAGTGTGAAGGAAACATATGGACGAAGACAGTGGAAATGATGCCAAGACTAGCATGTTGTGTCCCTGAAGGGAAAACACTAAATCTATACTGGGAGTAGGGCAAGGCCAACGAGTATACAAAAGAACTTCCCGGTCAAAACCACTAGATCATTTATACTTTAGTTTCCAAGTAAACCAAGATAAAGTATTGCCAACATATAATCCATATCAACTGAGTCTCACTACTAAAATAGGTAACAGAGAAACATCAAAATCCATATGCACCAACTATAATATCACCTGGGTGATATACATGCACTGGATCCGAAAACAATATGAAAATAGATGGTAAAGCTGCCACTACTACACATCATAGGCACTACAACAATCTCTGCTCTAGGTTATAAAAAGAAAATGGCTAACTGAGTCATCAAATCTGGGGTCATGAGGCTCATTCATGGCAAAGAACTAGTCCATGTAGATACTCTGGATTTGCTGAAAGTGGGAGATCATCAACTGTTGGCTCATCAACTTCTAGCCTCATAGTAAAGGACTGGCTCACATAATTGCTTAGTACTGCTCAGGAATAAAAGTAGCCCAGCTACTATATATGTGACAAAATCTGGCTCCAACTAGGACAGGTTCTCTAAGGGAGAGAGCACATGAGAAGCTCATACATCTCTGGTACGCCACAACTCTCATCCATCAACGAACTATGCACTCGATCCACTGCTCCAACTTCATTAAGACCTATTCCTGTGCATCATGGAAACAACACTACCCAACAACATATGTGACAAACAATAAATGTAGAAAATAAAATATTGAAAGTGAATGCTGAAATGTACATGCGAAAAGTAAATGCTGAAAATAAAACATCTATCTAAGAACTGTCAAACAATTTCAAGAAAACTCAAAAGGATTTAGAGAACTCAGACTGCAATGACACGTTTTTGGGAAAACTTTTCAGACCCTCAGGAATGTTTTTATTCTTTTAAGGGTTAATTACTTCCCTTTGAGGTTTTTCAAGAACTTTCTTGCTTGGAAGGACTTGATTTGGAATAATTTTTCTAGTTATCTAACTACTGGTAGATTTGGGATGAGTTGGTTTCTTTTTAACTTATTTGCTACTTTGAACCCTATCAGGACTTGAATTCAAGAAAACAATCTGATCACACATATTGCTCATCATGTTTTGAAAATGCTCATCTCATTGTATGTTCTCTTCTTCTTCTTGTTGAACTATGACAACTATGTTATTAATCAATTGGCATATAGAGTACATCATTTTCATGGTTGATTCATACATTCCATCGTCTTGATAATGAGACTCCATAGTGTCAAATGAAATGATATAGGGTCGCTCCTTAGTGGAGTCGCTTTGTGGATTCGCCAGGTGAGATATTGAATGAACTCACCGAACGATATGTCATTGGGGAAGTATGATGCGAGACAGTAACTAGTGAATGTAAAATTAGGCAAAGGACAACTCATTCACTAGACTTAATTCGGATGCGATATGATTTGGAAGATAAGAGTGAAATACTACTCGCGGATACTAGAGGTAAGCCTCTACCTCCTCGGCAACGACGCCAAAAAATGTTATAACACAAAGTGTAGCTACCCACTAAAGGTATCCCATCCGAGACGGTAGAGGTGAGGTAACTAACCGATGACACCGCAATGGCATCGTTCACTATGGATAAAGGGTAGTTGTCACATCAGACGGGCTTTTGTCACTTTAGATCAATCCAGAGAATGAACAAGGGGGAGACCCTACTAGCCTAAGTGGCTAGCGAACCTACTCAAGACACTCCTAAGGTTTGACAGTGTATAAGAAATGAGAGATAATGAGTGGGTAAGACTAGATCTATAAAATTAGAGTGGTATGGAGATTAGGGCCAAGTTGGGAGGCTTAGTAAAGATGGGAAATAACCCAACTTGGATGATATTGTGCCACAAATAAGCTAAGGAAATAGATCTACGGAGATCTAGGAAAATAAAATGAAACCCTAAAGGGACCCACCTAGAGTTTTTGCATAAGTGGACAAAGTGGACCCAAAAGAGCAGACCAGGGCATAAGATGACTAGATTGGGGTGCTTGAAGATTAGATCTATGGTTTTGAGGCGCTTTCAAGCATACCCATCTGATAGATACGAAGAAAAGACCACCCACCCAAGAGGGGCATCCCCACCAAGAATGACTAGTGCTAGATCCCAGGGAAAATGGAGTCTGATTTTGATGAAAGCCTGTAAATGCTGATAATCATAGGAATAACACAAACCATCATAATAAATCACCATTTGAAGCATGAATATGTCTAATGGACACCTGTAAACCATAAATAATCATCAACCATAAATGTCGGTCTATAACTCATCGTGGATCCTGCTCATGGCCTGACAAACACTGGGTTGACCAAGTCAAAACTGATCAAATGATTACCCAAGTGCTAAAATCTGATATTGCAAAGTGCAAGTGGACATGCATGCTCAATTATCTATGTTAGCAGTGACAATTCTAGTATGATTAGATTTAGTTGGAAAGTATAAGCACAATAAATATAATAATAATCCAAATTAAAATGATTAGTTGCTTCACAACAAGAACCTCTAGTATATATTCATTTATAGATTTATCCCTTTTTCTAGTCAAGGGTGAAGGGATCATAAACAGTAGGTAAGGCTCATAAATAATAGGTAAGGCCAAGGGGTGACTTGATGACTCAACACTGTAAGCACCTGGGCTAAAGGACAAGGGGATCCACACAACACATAGGTTGTACTAGGTGAACAATAGCGCATAGTAGCACCTCACAAATGGGTGGAATGATGAGAAAGCTCCACTAGACTCTAGACAAGCAACCTTTTTAATACTTTATTTTCTCAATAGTTATTTCAGTAGTTGACCTCTAAAGGCAGGTGTCCTGGTAATCCTTTTGGGCTTCGAGATATTGAGAAAGACACGACCTTCCTGGGCCAGTCTCTCCCTGCTTCCTTGTGGGGGAAGATGAGCCTAACATTATACAAAGAATGAGTTCTCAACCTATAGCCATCGACTTTATTTATCATTAATAACTTTCCAACCTCCAAGAGCAGGTGCCCTGGAAAGCCTTCTGAGGTTCCAGAAAATGAAAAAGGCTCAACCTTCTTGGTCTTTCCTCCTTGATACCCTATGGGGATACATGAGCCTTACACCATACAATGGAGGAGTGCTCATCTCTTGGCCATTGACTAGTTTTGTTTTATTTCCAATAGTGTCTCAAAACAATGTTGTTCCGCTGGACGGGCATCCATTTAGAATAACTTTAAGCTTCGATGCCTTAGTGTCTAAAAACACTTTCTTTGGTAAGACCACTTGTGTTCAAGACCTAGAGGCAGACATTCCCTGTGACATTAATCACATAAACCAACACTGAGACACAATTTATATATGGAGACCTATTCCAACATAGAGGTGAAGGTGGGGGAAATCCCAGGTGTCACTGGTCAAGTTACAAGTCCAGGATAGTTAATGAAAGTGGGAAGGCAACGGATGGACGGAGAGAGTGGAAATGATGCCAAGACTAACAAGATGTGTCCCTGAAGGGAAAAGACTAAATTTATACTGGGTGTAGGGCAAGGCCAACGAGTATACAAAAGGACTTCCTGATCAAAACCACTAGATCATTTATACTTTAGTTTCCAATTAAACCAACATAAAGTATTGCCAACATGTAATCCATATCAACTGAATCTCACTACTAAAATAGGTAACAGAGCAACATCAAAATCCTTATGCACTAACTATAATATCACTTGGGTCATATACATGCACTGGATCCGAAAAAAATACATAAATAATTGGTAAAGCTGCCACTACTACACATCATATGCACTGCACCAATCTTTGCTCTGGGTCATAAAAAGAAAATGGCTAACTGAGTCATCAAATATGGGGTCATGAGGCTCAGTCATGGAGAAGAACTGGTCCATCTAGATACTCTGGATCTGCTGAAAGTGGGAGATCATCAACTGTTGGCTCATCAACTTCTAGTCTCATAGTAAAGGATAGGCTCATAGAACTGCTCAAGAATAAAAGTAGCCCAACTACTATATATGTGAAAATATGGCTCCAACTAGTACTGGTGCTCTTAGAAAGAGAGCGCACGAGAACCTTAGACATCTTTGGTACGCCAAACCACTCATCCATCAACGAACTATGCACCCGATCAACTTCTCCAACTTCATTAAGACCTATTCCTGCGCATCATGGAAACAACACTACCCAACAACACATGTGACATAACATCAATGTAGAAAAATAAAATATTGAAAGTGAATACTCAAATGTAAATGCACAAAGTAAATGCTGAAAATAAAACATCTATCTAAGAGTTGTCAAACAATTTCAGGAAAACTCAAAAGGCTTTAGAAAACTCAGACAAAAGATAAAGACTCAAAGACTCAGGACCATGCAACACTGAAGACTCAATCCTACTGTTCGAAAGATCTTGTTCAATTTCCTACTCCAAACTAAGTAGAAAGGAAAAAATCGCTAAGTTAGACCCTCGTCAGAAGGGAAATAATTTTTTAGCAACAAACCGTTTATCGGAAATTCTAGCTCATCTGCATCTAACATTTCTAACCAAAAAGAGCCCTTCCCTACAATTCTCCCGATCCTGTAGGGGCCCATCCAAAACCTGTCAAGATTTCTGTGATTTCTGGGTTTTTCTTTATGCTTGTCCCATAGAAGGACTATATCCCCTACTCCGAACCGAGTTCGCCTAGTCTTTTAGTCAAACATAGCCTTAGTTCTCTCTTGTTCAATAACTAATCTATTGAAAGATTCCCTCCGAGTTTCATCAAGCTCTACTAGTTTATCAATTCTCAATTCCATGGATTCCTTATTAGACGAACACTGATGTAACATATTATAAATAGGTATCTGGAGACTAATAGGTAGTCTGCAATTTTTCCCATATACCAATTCAAACGGGGCTTTCTCAGTTGTTCGGTTTACCATTGTTCTGTCTTCCCATAAAGCATACTTTAACTTGGTGTCCCAACTTCTTATGTTTTCTCCAACCATTCTTTTTAGCAGCCTTATCAGGTTTTTATTGCTTGATTCCACCAAGTCTTTTCCTTGCGGATAGTAGTTCAATGAATGGGATAAAACAATACCGTGATCAACACAAAACTCATAAATTTCAGTCTTAATAAAATATTTAGCACTGTCTGTAGTGAGCTTTAATGGACATCCATATTTGGACATGATGTATTCCTCCAAGAACTTTACTATTACTTATGGCGTGGCTTTCTTAGCGGGACTCAACTTCAACCCATTGAGTAAAATAATCAATGCACACGAAGATGTACTTATATCCATTACTTAAATTTTGGTCAAATGGTCCTACAAAATCCATTCCCCACTGCTGAAAATGAGCTTCCACCACTATAGGTGTCAAAGGAAAAGCAGGCAGTCTTAGTTTTCCAGAGAAGAATTGACATTCTTGACAAGTTCTTACAAAAGAGTGGACATCTTTGAACAATGCAGGCCAATAATATCCTGCTCTCATAATTTTGGATGCAGTAGTTCTTGGAGCATAGTGCCCACCACACACACCTACGTGCAAGTCTCTCATGATCTCTTCGGCTTCTTGAGTATTCACACACTTCAGTATTATCCCATCAGGGTTCTTCCATCCCAATCTATCTTGTGTTAGCACATACTTAGAAGCTTATAATATTAGGGTTCTTCTCTGGTGATCAACCAGGTAGTCAGGACATCTTAGATTTTTCAAGTAGAAAATAATATCCTTATACCATTCATGCTCTTCATCAATGTATAGCACCATTATTCCTTCAGGAATCATCTTAGCGGGTGGTTGTCCTTCGGAAATAAGTTGGACAAGGCCTTGTCCCTTAACAATCTTGATGGGTTTTATTTCTAAATCATACTCTTGAATCCTTGATATCGAATTCCCCCTTACTACAATACCATCACGTTGAGAAAGGATGTCCTTGACTGCTTGGTACAAGACATAAGCGATGACCTTTGAATACCCAATATACGTTCTAAAATGCTTCAAAGATTTTACCAAGGAATATGCTTGTTTTTCAGTTGAGGTATAATTCAATTCGACATCTCTTAGGTTCTTACTCATAAAAGCTATGGGTTTCTCATGGCCTTCATGGTTTTTTTGTAGTAGAACTCCTGCTATTGTATCCTCAGATGCATAAGAATAGATTAAGAAAATTTCGTGTAATCTGGGCTTATTAAAAGTGGGGATGTAGAGATAGCTTTCTTTAGCCGGAAAAATGAAGCATTACATTCTTTAATCCAAACAAATTTAGCATCCTTCTTCAAAAGGAAATTTAACGGTTTAACGAGTTCGGCCAGGTTAGGAATAAAACGTCTTACAAAGTTAAATTTTCCAAAGAAAGACCTTAAGGTACTAACATTATGTGGGGGAAGAATGGATTCTATGGATTGAATTCATTCATGATTGATTATGATTCCCTATTTGGATACTATATGCCCCAATAACTTTCCTTCATCTATACCAAAGGTGGATTTTTTGGATTCAGAGATATGCCAAATTTTCTGCATCTATCAAAAAAATTCTTCAAATGACTAATATGATCACTTCTTTCTTTTGAAAACATTGTTAAGTCATCCTAGTATATAGCAATGATTTTACCAATAAGATCACTAAAGACGCCATCCATTACTCTATGAAATGTTGAACCGTCATTCAACAGGCCAAATGGCATGCGGATGTACTCATATGTTCCCCAAGGTGTAGTGAATGTTTTTTTTCCCCTATCCTCTTTTTTTATTTGAACTTGGTTATATCCCGAAAATCCATCCAACAAGGAGAGTATACCAACACCAGTTACACTGCAGCAATAGGTTTTCCATATTGGGCAATGGGTAATTATCCTTTAGCGAAGCTAGATTTAAATTCCTACAATCAATGCAAATCCGAATTTCACCACTCTTTTTTCGCACAATTACAAGATTTGAAACCCATGTGGCGTGTCTAACAGGTCTAATGATTATAGCTTTCAACATTTTCTCCAACTCCTTTTTCAGTAAGGAAGCTAGCTTAGGGTTTATGTTTCATAATTTTTGTCAATAGGATTTTGCACCTTCTTTTAGAGGAATTGTGTGCTCAATGATAGATTGATCATATGTCCATGAAAACACATTTATATTCCCAAATCAGTTTTTCAATCTTATTTCGTTCTTCTTTAGATGCATTTTTACCTATTTTAATCATTCTCTGAGAAACAAAAGATCCAATATTAATCTCAATAACCTCATCGACTGGTTCAGCCCTACGCTCCTTATACTCATCATGCCGGTTAAAGTTTTTCTCTAGAGGAATTAAAATTTCAATTATATCCCGATCCATCATGATTTTTTTGTCAAGTTGATCTTCGAAACTAACCATCGAGCTTTGGGAAGCATTAAGGAAATGGATGATTTGAGCATCATTGTCAAATACTTGCCAATGATCTTGGTTATCGGGGACATAAGGTATGAAAAGAACTTCCAATTTACATTCTTGCTGAGATAAGCTCTTTGAGACCTCAAAGGTACTCGAGATAACATATAACTCATCAGCAAGCGTATTTTCTTTTCTGGGTACCGCTCTTATTCCAAAAGCATTGAAAGTTTCAATTGCATCCCAAACTACATTCCTATAGTTCTAAGTCTATCATTTTTGGCAGCAAATTGATTTCTGACTTGTGAGACTACCAGTTCTGAGTCACCTATCATACTTATGGACTTTATATTTCTTTCTCTGAAAATCTCTAGAGCTAAAAGAAAAGCTTCATACTGTGCTACATTATTTGTGCAATCAAATTCTAACCGGAAAGAATATAACCTCTTTTCCCCAGTGGGTGATGTCAACACTACTCCAGCTCCAAGCCCATATCGGGACTTGGCGCCATCAAAGCGTATCTTCCAAATTTGGTTAATAGGAAAAGGATGATGCCTGATATCTTCCCAATAATTTGCAAGCACCATAAAATTCCCAATCTCATAACTAAAACACATTTCTTCCTCAAACAATTGTTCTTGTGTTTCAAGAAGATCTAATGATGGAGGACTCATTCAATAAAGTGACGTAATAATCCTTTCCATTTGGAATGGTAGCGAAAGAAAGATCCATTTGAATACTACCCCCCATCCTAGCTGAAAACTCTCGGGACAATAACATTCCCCATGCATCAAGGATATCTAAGACTAGCACATTCATGGGAAGCTCGATATTGGAACATGCAACTAATCCTACTTGCAAATCTTCAATTACCCCTATAACTTCAATTGGTAGAGAATCCATCCCACATACACTTCCAAACAATTTAGTCACATTAATGTCTAATTGATCCATGACTCTAAGGGGCATCACGTTCACTTCTGCTCTCGAGTCTAGCATACAACTATGTAAAATTAGACCATTTACCTCCAATGCTATAAAGAAAGGAGGATATCCATCCTGAACTTTTCTTGATACACTTTCAATCATTATGGGCGTTTCTTTTGGTTTTGCTGAGACTTTCTTAGGCGGGACTCCTAAGTAGCTTGTGGCTCTCTTATGCATCGAGGGTAATTTTATTATCTCGAAGAGTTGAACTGGCATAGTGAGTTTCGAGAGAAAACCTACAACATCAATTTTTAAACTGAAAGGATTTCCTTCATCTTTGTCCTCCATTTTTAGACCAAGGAATTTCATAACATCTCTCTTAACCCAAGGTATTTTGATCATCTCCGTAAGGGAAACTAAATTATGGAAACTTGATAATTTATGATGCAAACCAGTCTCAACACTTACCTTGTTTTTCTGAATCCCTACTAGAGAAGACTTCCTTATGTCAATACTTTGATCTTTCCTACATACCGCAACTTTGGGTGGTTTTGGTTTTTTCAATGGCACGTTTTTGGGAAAAAATTTCTGACCCTCATGAATGTTTTTATTCTTTTGAGGGTTAATTACTTCCTTTTGATTTTTTTTAGGAACTTTCTTACTGGGGAGGACTTGATTTCGAATGATTTTTCTAGTTGTCTGACTAGTGGAGAATTTGGGATGAGTTGGTTGCTTTCTAACTTATTTGCTACTTTGAACCCTATCAGGACTTGAATTCGAGAAAACCATCTGATCACACATATTGCTCATCATGTTTAGAAAATGCTCATCTCATTGTATGTTTTCTTCTTGTTGTTGTTGAACAACTATGCTATTAACCAACTGGCATATAGAGTACATCATTTTCACAATTGATTCATACATGCCATCGTCTTGATAATGAGAGTCCATAGTGTCAAATGAAACGATATAGGGTCGCTCCTTAGCGGAGTCGCTAGGTGAGATACTAAATGAACTCACCGAACGATATGTCGTTGGGGAAGTATGATGTGAGATAGAAACTAGTGAATGTAAAATTAGGCAAAGGAAAAATCATTCACTAGAATTAATCCAGATGCAATATGATTTGGAAGATAAGAGTGAAATACTACTCGCGGATACCAGAGGTAAGACTCTACCTCCTTGGCAATGGCGCCAAAAAATGTTATAACACAAAGTGTATCTACCAACTAAAGGTATCCCATGCGAGACAGTGGAGGTGAGGTATCTAACTGGTGACACCGTAAGGGGCTTGTCCACTACGGATAAAGGGTAGTTGTCACACCAGAGGTGCTCTTGTCACTTTAGATCAATGCAGAGAATGACCAAGGGGAAGACCCTACTATCCCAACAGGCTAGCGAACCTACTCAAGACACTCCTAAGGTTTGACAATTGATAATAAAGGAGAGATAATGAGTGGGTAAGAATAAATCTATCAAAACAAAGTGGTATGGAGATTAGGGCCAAGTTGGGAGGCTTAGTAAAGATAGGAAATAACCCAACTTGGATGAGATTGTACCACAAATAAGTTAAGTAAATAGATCTAGGGAGATCTAGGAAAATAAAATGAAACCCTATAGGGACCCACCTAGGGTTTTTGCATAAGTGGACAAAGTGGACCCAAAAGAGTAGATTAGGGCATAAGATGACTAGATCAGGGTGCTTGAAGATTAGATCTATGATTTTGAGGTGGGTTCATGCATACCCATCTGACAGATCTGAAGAAAAGACCACCCACCCAAGAGGGGTGCCCCCACCTAGAGTGACTAGTGCTAGATCCCAGGGAAAATGGAGTCTGATTTTGATGAAACTTTAGATATATGGTTTATTCATTAATTTCCAAGTGGGTTTTGATGGTCGTCATAAATAAATCACCGGATCTATCAGATCTACAAAACTAGGGTTTTAGTAAAAGAGGGTTTGGTTGTGAGAATCATATCAAATCGCAGAAAAATAAAATATCTGTAGACGTACCTGGACATACTTGCTACTAACCTTGTATGACGCTAATCTTTCCTTTCTGATCAATTACGGGCATTTTCTATGCCTCTCTAAGTGAAATCACTACATCCTCTTCAGATGTCAAGCGCTCCCTCCTCTTGCAAAAGAGATTTGCTATGAGAATCAATTTACTGAAGAATGGATGAAATGACAAAGAAATATGAATAAAAGGACATCAATATGGTCGTAAGACACAATAAATATACCCCATGAATCAATGGCGATTTGAGAGGATGATATGGAGCTCGGTCACAATAGCGCCCCTACCCAAATGCTTCCTTAACCAGATGGATGGAAACCTGCAAAAATGTTAGAAATGCATAGATCCGCAAGAATGATAGAGAGAACAAGACTTTCTAATATCCATACAAGGCATTCGACAAAGCTTCCAAGAATTTCAGCAAAACATTTTTATCAATCCAAGAGTTTGAGAGCCAAAAGTCCCCTTTACAAATGAGATAGCATCTCAATATATAGATCTCTCAAGTACATAATACCTAGATCGAAAAAGATCAAGGATCAATATCATCAGATAAAATTATCCTAATCTACGACTAATATTATCAGGATATATCTCACATGGATCAACTCAAAAATATAAGGGGGTGCATCACTAGAAATGCCCGATGAGGGGTGCATCACATAAAAGATGACTAATGAAAAAAAGGTAGCACATGGTGGGGATAGTAGGTTGTTTTACCCTTCACTAGCATGGCCCCATGTACCAATAACAATGCGTGGTGGAAAATAATATAAAGTAGTGATGAAAATCACTAGGGGATCTCCCTCAAAATACATCAAAATATCCTCAAAATGCATAAACCAAAGACATGTGGACCCCGAATGAAATGGAGCTGATGTTGGATGATGAAGAAGACCCAAATACTCTGCCTCAAACCAATTCAATGCCAATCCTTTGCCTCAATTACCCAAATCAATTTCCTCATTATCCATTTTTAATTATTAAAATGTTGCATTGGGAACATAAAACAACCGATATCTCACAAGGGACCAAAAACTAGCGCCAATTGACTGCATGGATGGATTTGGGACCATGGTAGTATGGTACAAATTACTGGTTGCACCCCAAGAATCCCTCTAACTATCTAGGAGAACTTAATTTATTTCTCTGTGTTTAATTTTAATTTTCCCTAGGCAAAACTACTGCAAAAAGGCCAAGAGACCCATATCTGTCCCATGTCTTCTTAAATTGAAAACTAGTTGCACTAATGGATTTAGAATGTCCAAATAAACTAGGAATGAGTAGTCATACACCATAAGTCCATCACAAATGTACTTCAGAGGCCCCATCCCTGTCAAAACAATAATAATAATAAAGCGTGTAAATAATGATAATCATAGGAATAACACAAGCCATCATAATAAATCACCATCTGAAGCATGAATATGTCTAATGGACACCTCCAGACCATAAATAATCATCAACCATAAATGTTGGTATAAAACTCATCCTGGATCTTGCTCATGGCCTGACAAACACTAGGTTCACCAAGTCAACGCTGATCAAATGATTACCCAAGTGCTAAACTCTGATATTGCAAAGTGCAAGTGGACATGCATGCTCAATTATCTATGTTAGTAGTGAAACTTCTAGTATGATTAGATTTAGTTTGAAAGTATAAGCACAATAAATATAATAATAATCCAAATTAAAATGATCAGTTGCTTCACAACAAGAAACTGCAGTGTATACTCATTTATAGATTTATCCCTTTTTCTAGTAAAGGGTGAAGGGATCATAAACAATAGGTAATGCCAAGGGGTGACTTGATGACTCAACACTGTAAGCACCTAGGTTGAAGGACAAGGGGATCCACATAACACATAGGTTGGACTAGGTGAATAATAGGGCATGGTAGTGCCTCACAAATGGGTGGAATGATGAGAAAGCTCCACTAGACTCTAAACAAACAACCTTTTAAATACTTTATTTGCTCAACATTTATTTCACTAGTCGAAATCTAAAGGAAAATTCCATGATAAGCCTTCTGGGAAGGGATAATTTTAGGGGCGAAATTTAGCCCATGGGTTATTTTTAGGGGGTTTTCTCCAAAAAACGATTCACCATTTTGCATTTTTTGAAGCCTTGTTTTGCCCAATTTTGATGGGGTAATTTTTTTTCACCCTAAAAATTGCCAAATTATTATATAAATGATATAAAATTCTTGGAAATTAAAATATTTTTTGAAAAATATAGCCAAACATTTTATAGTTGCTGTTTTAAGAATTGGTAAGATTCGCCAACATTTATACACTTTTAAATAAGTATGGTTCCTTAAAATCATCCCTGCTTCTGGGCTTCCAGATAATGACAAAGACACGACCGTCTTGGGTCAGTCTCTCCTTGCTTCCTTGTGGGGGCAGATGAGCCTAACATTATATAAAGAATGAGTGCGCAACCTATAGCCATCAACTTTATTTATCATTAATAACTTTCCAACCTCTAAGAGGAGGTGCCCCGGAAAGCCTTATGGGAGTCCAGAAAATGACTAAGGTTCAACCTTCTTGGGCTTGCCTCCCTCATACCCTGTGGGGATACATGAACCTTACACTATAAAATGGATGAGTGCTCATCTCTTGGCCACTGAATAGTTTTGTTTTATTTCTAGTGGTGTCTCAAGCACTCTTGTTTTGCTGGAAGGGAATCCATTTAGAATAACTTTAAGCTCCGATGCCTTAGTGTCTAAAAACACTTTCTTTGGTAAGACCACTTGTGTTCAAGACCTAGAGGTATACATTTCCTATGACATTAATAGCATAAACCAACACTGATACACAATTTATATATGGAGACCTATTCCAACATAGAGGTGAAGGTGGGGGAAATCCCAAGTGTCACTAGTCAAGTTACAAGTCCAGGATAGTTAATGAAAGTGGGAAGGAAACTGATGGACGAAGACAGTGGAAATGATGCCTAGACTAACAAGATGTTCCCCTGAAGGGAAAAGACTAAATATATATTGAGTGTAGGGCAAGGCCAACGAGTATACAAAATAAATTCCCGATCAAAACCACTAGATCATTTATACTTTAGGTTCCATGTAAACTAAGATAAAGTATTGCCAACATATAATCCATATCAACTAAGTCTTATTGCTAAAATTGGTAACAGAGGAACATCAAAATCCATATGCACAAACTATAATATCACCTGGGTCATATACATGCACTGGATCCGAAAACAATATGGAAATAAATGGTAAAGATGCCACTACTACACATCATAAGCACTGCAATAATATCTTCTCTGGGTCATAAAAATAAAATGGCTAACTAAGTCATCAAATCTAGTGTCATGAGGCTCAGTCATGGCAAAGAATTGGTCCATCTAGATACCTTGGATTTGTTGAAAGTGGGATATCATCAATTGCTGGCTCATCAACTTCTAGTCTCACAGTAAAGGATTGGCTCACATAACTGCTCAGGAATAAAAGTAGCCCAACTACTATATATGTGACAACATGTCCAAACCATTAGATTCCAAAAATGCAAAGTTTTCCCATATATGTAGCATGTAACGATGACTATAGAAAAAAAATTGGGTGATACATATTTGAAACAAAATGCATAAACATTAAGACTCTAAATGGCCTTGAGTGCAAAAAACATCAAGCTACAACAAATAATTGCATATCATCAAAATCATCTTATTGGGATCCTCATTGTAATACCCTGGTTTTGACCCTAAGGGGGAGGGGAATGTAATGCCCCAGTTTTGACCCCATGGTATTGAAATTGTACATGATGTATATATTATAATTAAATCATGGCGATGAGCTCAAGGCCAAGGCTCTGCCATTGATTTGGTGTTTTATGTATAAGTGATCAAGGTTGATTCCTATGGTTATTGTGCTGGTCATGCACAATATATTTTGAATATCATGTAAATGTACAAATTAATAAAACACCACAACTATATATGCACTACAACATGAAAGATATGGGGGCATGATTTCACAAGGAATAGGGAGGGGAGGTAGTAAATATCCTGAGCCAATAGGGTGAGACCAGATGTCAATGGGGGAACCCATAAACCCTCAACTACATGTTCAACTCTGCACTCAATCATTTATTTCTTCCAGAAGTTGGTTGAGGCAATTAATGCCTTGGGTAGAGCGGGGCATGACAGTCTGATTTTCATGACTGAGCAAGCTTGCAATATCCAGAACCCGTATTCTTTCTTATGGGGCAAGTAAACCCAAAAAATACGTTCCCAATCCATCATCTTGGTCTTCACCTAAATGTTATGGTCATTCGTACTAGACACACTCACTCATTCACACATTTTTCATCTCTGATCCCGCAGTCACGATTGTACACTGTGGTGCAACGTGATCATGTGTTTGTTCATTGTCTGGAGTGGCGGAACGGGTTGTTTTGCAGTGTTTCTCCTAAACTACAGTGTGATATGCAAACTTGTTTCTCTGTGTTACAGAGTGGTATGAGACCCTAGTGGTTTGTTTTATAGTGTTGAACCCTATGTTGTTGTGTCTCCCTGTGGTTACTGTGATGTGCACCCTGGTTTGGGTTGAACTGTATGAAAGACTAAAGAGTGAAAGAGACGTAGAATGTGCTTTATAAACCTAGTGTGGAACCTCACAATAAGATAAGAGTGGCTATGAATATGCTCTGCACATCCTGACGAGCATTGGAAGGGAAGTTGTAGCCTGAGGGACTGTGGAGCAGAGAAGGGGACACTTCCTTGTGTTGGGTGTGTAGGAAACGTGGATGCCAAGCCAGATAGATTTTGTGAAGGTGTTCTTAGCTTTGTGGATGAGCTCACTATCTTAGCATTTCTTCCTGTCCACTGTCTTAGAAGTTTGTGAAACCCAATTGGATATTGGCTTGGTTGTGCCTTGTTGTGCATTTTGGCCATGTGTGTAATCCTTGGCTGGATAGCTTGATAAACCAAGATAGCTGGCTTGGCTGACTATCCCGTGAAACCTAGGAGTGAGATGGCTTGGATGAGTTCCTGATAAACCCATATGTTGGCTTGGATGGTCCTTATTGTGGAATTTGGATTGACTGTGTTCAATATGATAAACCCAACTGGTTGTTGGCTTGACTGTGTTCAGTCTGATAAACCCATCAGTGTTTTGCTTAATTGCTTGCAGCTTGATAAACCCAACTTGGTTTTTACTTGGATGGACAGTCTGATAAACCCCAACTAAATGTGTGATTGACTCTATGTGATGTGATATGGCTGTGTGTGAGTCTGTTGTTCCCTAGTTCCTTGTGAAAGTCATGCCCAGCTTAGTGGTGGTAGTTGTGTTGAAAGATTGATGAACACAACTGGCCTATGGTTGGGTGGAACATTGTAGTGACATAGCTAGTTGCGGGACAAATCCATCATCAAGATAAGTATTCTCTGTCATTCTTGTTTATGCAATGTAGTTTCTTTGGAATGAATGAATATGATGAATGCTTACAATTTTTTAGTATAGTTTACTGTTGATGAATTCTCCTGCATTTGCATTTCTTTAAACCATGTATGTTTTAATGCATTTTTCCTAAGTTCATGGAGGCTAGAATATTGTTATAGAGTTAGAATGCATCTGACTTAGCGTTTTTACCCCTTGAAATCTGCATGGGGAAGGCGAAATGCGAAAATTAGAAAGAGCAGTTGAAATAAGGAAGAATGTGGGTTTTCCGCACCCCGAGATCCTCCCGTGGGAGGAAGAGGGAGGAAGCGAAAAAGTGCAGAAAAGTTCTAAGGAGAAGTTAACTTTCTGATTTCTGAATTCTGAGGTCGGAAAGCAGAAGTTGGAAGTGCAGAAAAGGATAAGGTTGAAAGCTAAGTTTTCTAATTCCCGAGTTTTGCACTGAAGGATGGAAAGGCAGAAACAAGTATAAAGGTTTTCGTCATTTGATAGTTTTCTGAATCCTGAGTTCTACAATGGAGGGAAAAAAGGAGGAATGCAGAAGGAAGAAATGAGGATAAAGGATTCCGTCGTTTGTTAGTCTTCCGATTCCTGAGTTCCGCACTCGAGGGCGTAAAGGCGGAAGGTAGAATATGGCTGAGTAATTCCGTCGAAAGGTTATGTTTTTGACTTTCTAGTTTCAAAGGCGGAAGGGTGGAAGGCAGATGACTGTTAAATGATTTTGTCGAAAGTTTTTTTTCCAACTTCCGAGTCCTGAAGGCGAAAGGCAGAAGGTGGTAGGCCGTTAAACGATTTTGTTGAAAAAATGTTTTTCCGACTTCCAACTTCCAAAGGAGAAAGGATGAAGGGTGGAAGGAAGAAGGAGGAACATGAGTTGAATATCTCCATCCCACATTGTGCTCCCGGTTCCCAGATTCCGCAGTAGAAAGATAGAAAGGGGAGTGTAGATGGCAGAGTGTGGAAATGACAGATTCAATGCGGAAAAGGTGTTTTTGATCGTAGAATGGATCTATGAAATGAGGAACAAACATTACATTGTTTTCTAAGCTTGAGAATGAGTGTGTAAGAGTGTGTTAACGTCCATGTCCAATCTTTTGAAAGGAGAACAAGGGCTCTTGAAGCAATATTTTTAATTAATCCACATTATGGGGTATGGGGACGTTACAGATTGGTATTAGAGCTATTGGTTGCAACATTGGGCCTAGATGGGCCAGGTGACAGTAAGTAAATGGTTTTTACTTCTAAAATTGTTATACAACTAACAATTGATTTTTATTAACACATTTTTGCAGAGTCATAGTGCCGATTGGAAGAGTTGGGTTTTGGTACAACCATGAGAACCTACGGCATGAATGATGAGCAGAGTCCCTATGAGCACGAGGAAGATGCCATGGGTGAAAATGTCCAAGTTGGAAATGTTGAGATAGAGTCTAATGGTAGAATATATCAAGATACTGCCCCATATATTGCAACCACCATGAGGAGCATAATTAAATCTCAGGAAGAGAAGAATCAATTGAATGCAGCCACGTTGCAGAGTTTGACAAACATCCAAAGGCAGATGAGCTATGGGAATTGCCCAGTACATCTAGAATGAAGCAAAAATAATACTAGAAGAAGAATAAGGTCTTCTAGTGGATCACCTGACTCTGAAATATCCACTATGGGTTCCATTTCTTCATCTCACAAAGATAAGAGGAAGAGGCGTTACAGGAACAACTCACGTGATGAATTTAAGAAGGTAAGGCCGCCTACTTTTAATGGTGAGATAAAGACTGGTCAAGAAGCTGAATCTTGGCTTCTTGGGATGAAGAAATATTTCCAATTCCAAGACTACTCAGGAAATATGAAGGATAGGGTAGCCATCTTCAATCTGAATGGAAGAGCATCTATATGTTGGGAGCACCTCAGGTAGGTAAAGAAGATAAATGGAAAAAAGATCATGTGGAAACAATTCAAGAATTATTTCAAGCAGAAGTACCTCTCTGACAGGTACTATGATGATAAGATCAAAGAATTCCATGAGCTGAGATTGGGACAGCTTACTATGGAAGAGTATGAAAATAAGTTCTCGTAGTTGTTGAGGTATGTCAAGTACATCAAGGATGAGAAAGTGAAAATCCAACGTTTTTTGAGTGGGATACCTCAAGCATACAAAGACGGATTTGAGTTTGATGAGCCTAGAACTCTAGAAGAGGCTATCAGGAAGGAGAAGTATTTCTATTATCAGAACAATGGAAAAACTGATATCCATAAGGCTTGGAAGGACAAAAATAGGAAAAGTTTGACTAAAGGAAGAAAGGTTTCAAACCTTCTAACTTTAGGAATCAACAAAGGAAACAATCACAAGTTGTGACTAAGCCAGCCAGGGTGATGGATGACAGGTCAAGAAACCCAAAAGAGATCAGAGAAACCCTCAAATGTTGGAGATGTGGAGGTCCCCATCTACGCATGAATTGTCGACTTGAGAATGGGTATGTGAGTCAAGCTCACAACATTCAAGAAGCTGAAAAAGTGGGTCAAGTAGCAAGGATTGTCCCTAAAATTTATGCAGTGCTGGAGGACCACTAGGCAGATCATTAGTCAACTGTGGTTGAAAATGCAAGTAAGATTGTCGAGTAATCGGTTTCTATTTTGATTGACCCTAGATCTACTCACAGTTATATTACTCATAGAGTTGTTGAGATTTGTGTTTTTCAGAAGTTAAAGAATAGAAAATCATGGTTAGTTCAAATATCCACTGGGACTAATAGAAAGGTTAGTGAAGTGGTAGAAAAATGTCCATTGGTTATGGATGGATTGGTCACTTTCGCAGATCTGAATTTTCTACCACTTGGTTTCTATAATGTTCTTATTGGAATGGATTGGTTGGAAGAACAATGAGTAAAGATTGATTGTTACAACAAGACTTTTGAGTGCATATATGAAGAATACAACTTAAGGGTTGTGAGAGGATTTCCAAAGGTGATTTCTGTTAGGCAGATTTCAGTAATGCAGCTAAAGAATTTCTGTAGGAAAGGTTGCATAGCGTATGCATCTCATGGTGTGGAGGAAACATAGAATGAAACTCGTAGGTTGGAGGAATTTCATGTGTTGCAAGAATTCATGGATGTTTTTCCTGATGAAATTCCAGGGCTTCCCCCAAAGAGGGACATTGCTTTCACAATTGAACTTGGGCTAGGAGCAACACCAGTTTCCAAGAAACCCTATAGGATGAGTAGACCAGAATCACTAGAGATGAAGATGCATCTGCAAGAGTTATTGGAGAAGAAGTATATCAGGCCAAGTGTGTCTCCTTGGGGAGCACCAGTTTTGTTTGTGAAGAAGAAAGATGGTACACTCAGGTTCCGTATTGATTACAGATAGCTGAAAAAAGTCACTATGAATAATAAATACCCTTTGCGTCGAATTGATGACCTCTTCGATCAAATGAGAGGAGAAAAGGTATTTTCCAAGATTGACTTGAGGTCTCGGTACCATCAGGTAAGAATCAAGGATAAAGATATTCATAAGACAACCTTTAGAACAAGGTATGGAAATTATGAGTTTGTAGTGGTACCATTTGGTCTCACAAATGCACTAGCTACATTTGTGTGCCTCATGAATAATGTTTTCAGAAGGTATCTAGATAAGTTTTTTTTTGTTTTCTTAGATGACATTCTTATTTACTCTAAGAATGAGGAAGAACATGAAGAAAATTTGAGGCTCACTTTGAAATCGCTAAGGGAGCATAAGTTGTATGCAAAGTTGAGAAAATGTGACTTCTATAAATATATGATTCATTATTTGGGTCACATCATCTCACGGGAGGGCATATCTGTGGACCCTGAAAAGATCAAAGCCATTATGAATTGGCCAACCCCAAGAAATGTGACGGATGTAAGATCTTTTATGGGAGTTGCAGGATACTACAAAAGGTTCAATGAAGGATTCTCCAAGGTTGCACATCCAATCACTTCTTTGTAAACGAAGGGGATAAAATTTGAATTGACACCTAGATGTGAAGAACGTTTCCAGTAGTTGAAAAATCTTCTTATAAGTGCACTAGTTCTGAAAATTGCAGACCCAGAAAAAGATGTTGTGGTGTGTACGGATGCATGTAATAAATGACTTGGAGGAGTTCTTGACAACCACGTGGTATGCTATGAGTCAAGAAAGTTGAAGGAGCATGAGAAGAACTATGCTACTCATGATCTAGAACTTGCAGCCATAGTATATTCTCTCAAGATGTGGATGCATTACTTAATGGGCATAAAATTTGAGTTAAGGACGGACCACTATGGTCTGAAATATTTGTTTGATCAACCAAATGTAAATGCTAGGCAAGCTAGATTATTGGAGTTTTTATGTGAGTTTGATTTTGAAACCAAACACATAAAAAGAAAAGAAAACAAAGTGGCTGATGCACTCAGCACGAAGGTGCATGAAATGCATGTGGCATCTCATTAGGGGAATTTTGAGGTCTAAAATGGGCATCATAAGAGATATAATAAAATATTATGAGTTAGGCATTTTGTGGGGGAGGTATATTTACAACTCATCTCTTACACCATAACCAATGTAACCATGGTTAAGTTAAATTGAAAAGATATCTAAAATAAAATCAATAAATTACTTTTGAGTACTTTTGAATATAATATGATGAATGTACTTATAAATTAATGTACTCATAAAATAAAATATATTAATTTTGAATTTTGAAATATAAGTTACTTCTTTAATATTCAAAATATGTCTATAAAACCATGTATTTATAATTTTGAATCTTAAACATAAAGATAAATTTATATGAATAAATTGTAATTTCTTATATATATATATATATAATTTAACTTATATTTATTAAAAATAAAAATCTATTGTAAATTAAATATAAAACTTTATTTAAAAAACATTTTTTAATTTATTTTTCATTTTTTTAAAAGATATTTTCAAAAACAAGTGTAAACTCCTTATTAATATTTTCTTATAATATATGTTATGTATAATACATATCATTTTTAATGTAATAATTAATAACATCATTAAAAAAATTAAAAAAATGTTAATATTAGGATGAAGAAATGGTACATAAACTCCTATCGCAAAAAGAGTGGTGTTAATATTAAGCACATTAGATTATATGTAATAAAAATATTATAATATAATATCTTACTATGATATAATATCTTATTGTGATATAATAGTTCATTCAAATTATTACATTAAGGTCTCACGTATGTATTTGGTTTATAACTTGAATGTCTAATTTATATTGATATAGATGAATGTGTTTCAAAGATTAAAAAGTAATAATAAAATATAAACCTTGAATATTATCTAAATTTAAAAAAAAGTAGTATTCATATTAATATTCAAGGAGATGAGTATACATATAGTAATTTATTATAATAAAATATTTTATTTTAATAAAATAAATAAATATATTTTTTATACTTAAATAATAATTATAACAGATTATTACATATATTAATTATTTAAAAAACAAAACAAAAATTAATCATTAAATTATTTTTATTTTTATTATAAAATGTTTAAGTGATTTTGATTTTAAGTAAAGATTTGACATATATATTTTATAAATTGAAAAAGTAATTACATAATTTTAGTTTTGAATAGAGTATTTACTTTTTTTGTAATTGTAATTTATTTTATATTAATATATAGGAAAAATAATTAAATAATATTGATTTTGAATAAAGCATTTATCTTTTTGGTATTTGTAATTTATTTTATATTGAAATATAGAGTACTTTTCTTTCTAAGTACTTTAGTATATTTATATTATATTCAAAACTAATCTATGAGTACTATTTTCATAATGAGTACTTTACTTACAACATTCATAGTTAACTATGTGTTCTCATTCACAATTTACAATTTGATAAATAAGCATCCTTAACTCAACCAATGCCACCTCAACCATTATAGATAATGTCATATTCTAGAATGTGATAGGTTGTTTTAAAGTGGATTTTAATAGTACATTTTTTGTTTTGAGGCCCATTTTTGACCTCAAAATTCCCCCAATGCTTAGTATTTTCCAACCAGATTTGAGGCAGCAGATTGTTAATCATACTACCGAGGATGAAATGTATGTGTAGATAAAGGACAAATTGTTGCATCAAAGTCCTGAGAAGAGGTATGAAGGATATAAATGGGAAGAAGATGGAATTCTTGTTTATAAAAACATAATTTATATCCCAAATGTAGCATATGTGAGAAGAATTGTTATGGATGAGATCCATGGAGCTCCATATTCTGGTCACCCAGGATATCAGAAGATAATCGCTACAACTAGAAAGCAGTATTTTGGGCCACGAATGAAGAAGGACATTGCTTAGTATATTTCAAAGTGCATGAAATGTTAGCAGGTAAAGGTTGAGCATCAACACCCAACATATTTGTTACATCCTTTTCCAGTTCCATAATGGAAATGAGAGGTTGTTTCCATGGATTTTATTACAGGATTTCCAATGACTTGGAGGAAACATGATTCACACATGATTCCATCATGGTTGTGGTGGACAAATTGACAAATGCATCACATTTTATACCGGTTAGTCCACGTATAAGAATGATTCCATTGCAAAAATATTCATGAAGGATATTTTCAGATTGCATGGATTCTTGAAGACAATAGTCTCTGACAGGGATCCCAAGTTTACTTCCAATTTTTTGAAGGGTTTGTTTGAAGATTTGGGTACAATGTTGAACTTCAACACCGCCTACCATCCTCAGACTGAAAGAGTGAATCAAGTGCTTGAAGACATGCTTCGCATGTATGTGATGAACAATCCAACCAAGTGGGAGGATTATTTACACTTGGTAGAGTTTGCTTATAATAATGGACAACAAGAATCCTTAGGGATGAGTCCATATAAAGCTTTGTATGGAAGAAGGTGTAGGACACCATTGACTTGGGATAATCCAGTGAACATTATTGTGCTTGGTCCATAATTGCTCAAGGAAATGGAGCAGGAGGTTGCAAAGATCATACAAAATATGAATGCATCCCAGGACAGGCAGAAAAACATAGATTGCATAGAGAGTTCAGTGTTGTGGATCATGTTTACCTCAAAGTGATGGAAAGGAAGAGTTCCTTGAATTTTGGAAGTCGTGCCAAGATGTCACCTATATACTGTGGGTCGTTTGTAGTGATAGAAAGAACAGGGACAGTTGCATATAGACTTGCATTTCCTGCTATCACTAGAGCTCATAATGTTTTTCAAGTTTCTTTGCTTAAGAAATATGTACATGATCCTAACCATGTGATAAATTGGGATGTGATTCAGGTGGAACCCAAGGGAGAGTTCTAAACTGAGAAATTGCGCATCCTCGACAGGAAGGTCACAGTGCTACGGAATCGAGCCATTGGAAAGTGGGAGCACTATGGTCCTGAAGAGGCTACCTGCGAGCAGGAGGATGCCATGCTATTGGCACATCCATTTTTGTCTAATTTAGTAAAGCATTGAGGACAATGTTGTTGTAAGGGGGAGGGGAGTGCAATAGCCCGGTTTTGACCCAAGGGAGAGGGGAATGTAATGCCCCAATTTTGACCCCATGGTATTGAAATTGTACATGATGTATATATTATAATTAAATCATGGTAAGGAGCTCAAGGCCAAGTTCCTGCCATTGATTTGGTGTTTTGTGTATAGGTGATCAAGGTTGATTCCTATGGTTATTGTGCTGGTCATGCATAGTATATTTTGAATATCATGTAAATGTACAAATTAATAAAATACCACAACTAGATATGCATTGCAAGGTGAAAGAGACGGGGGCATGATTTCACAAGGAATAGGGAGGGGAGTTGGTCAAACTCCTGAATAGGGTGAGATCAAATGTCAATGGGGGAACCCATAAACCCCCAGCTACCTATTGTCCTCTACACTCAATCAATTATTTCTTCCAAAAGTTGGTTGAGGCAGTTAATGCCTTGGGTAGAGCAGGGCGTGGCAGTCTTATTTTTGTGACTGAGCAGGCCTACAGTCTATAGAACCCATATTCTTGCTTATGGGGTAAGTAAACTGAGAAAATGTGTGCCCATTCTGTAATCTTGGTCTTCACCTAAACGTTGTGGTCATTTGGACTAGACGCACTCACTCATTTATGCATTGTTTATCCCTGATCATGTAGTCGTGACTGTTCACTGTGGTGCCTCGTGATCCTGTTTTTGTTCACTTTTGGAGTGGCGGAATGGGTTGTTCTGTAGTGTTTCTCCTGAACTACAATGTGGTATGCAACCCTGTTTCTCTATGTTACAGAGTGGTATGAGACCTTATTGGTTTGTTTTATATTGTTGAACCTTGTGTTGTTGTGTCTCCATGTGGTTACTGTGATGTGCACCCTGGTTTGGGTCTAAACTGTATGCAAGACTTAGGAGTGTAAGAGATGTAGAATGTGTTTGATAAACCTAGTGTGGAACCTCACAATAAGATAAGAGTGGCTTTGAATCTGCTCTTCACATCCTAAAGAGCACAGGAAGGGAAGGTGTAGCCCGAGGGTTTGTGGAGCAGAGAAGGGGACACTTCCTTATGTTGGGTGTGTAGGAAATGTGGATGCCAGGCTAGATAGATCTTGTGAAGGTGTCCTTAGCTCTGTGGATGATCTCACTAGCTTAGTAGTTCTTCTTTTCCACTGCCTTAGCAGCCTGTGAAACCCAATTGGATATTGGATTTGTTGTGCCTTATTGTGCATTTTGGCCATGTGTGTAATCCTTGGCTGGACGACGTGATAAAACCAACTAGTTGGCTTGGATGACTAGCTTGCGAAACCCAATAGTGAGATGACTTAGATGAGTGCCTGATAAACCCATCTGTTGGCTTGGTTGGTCCTTATAGTGGAAGTTGGCTTGATTGTGTTCAGTTTGATAAACCCAACTGGTTTCTATCTTGAATGCGTTCAGTTTGATAAACCCAACAGTGTTTGGCTTAATTTCTTGCATCTTGTTAAACCCAACTTGGTGTTGGGTTGGCTGGACAGTCTGATAAACCCCATCTAAAGGTTGGATTTACTGTGTGTGTTGTGATCTGGTTGTGTGTGAGTCTATTTTTGCCCAGTTGCTTGTGGAAGTCATGCCCAACTTGTGGGTGGCAGTTGTGTTGAGAGATCGATGAACACAGCTAGCTTATGGTTGGGTGGAATGTTGCAGTGACATAGCTAGTTGCGGGACAACTCCATCATCAAGATAAGTATTTTATGTCATTCTTGTTTATGTAATGCCATTGCTTAGGAATGAATGACTAAATGAATGAATATGATGAATGCTTACAATTTTTCAGTAGAGTTTACTGCTAATGAATGTTCCTACATTTGCATTTGTTTATGCCTTGTATGTTTTAATGCATTTTTCCTAAGTTCATGGAGGCTAGAAGCATGTTATAGAGTCAGAATGCATTTGACTTAGCATTTACACCCCTTGAAATACGCTTGGGGAAGGTGGAAGGAAGAAATTAGAAAAGAGTGGTTGAAACAAGGAAGAATGTGGGTTTTCTGCACCCTAGGATCCGCCTATGGAGGGCAGAAGCAGAAAAGTGGAGAAAATTTCTAAGCCAAAGTTAACTTTTCGATTTTCGAAGTACGAGGTTGGAAAACGGAAGTCGAAAGTGCATAAAAGGCTAAGGTTGAAAGCTAAGTTTTTCGATGTCGAGTTCCACACTAGAGGGCGGAAAGGTGGAATGCAGAAGGAAAAAACAAGGATAAAGGTTTCTATCATTTGATAGTTTTCCTATTCTTGAGTTTCGCACTGGAGGGTGAAAAGGAGGAATGCGAAAGGTAGAAATGAGGATAAAGGTTTCTGTCGTTTGTTAGTCTTTGTAGAAGGAAACCTTATGTGTATTATTGGTAACCTTATGTTCAGGCATCGTAATTGGAGCCATCCTTACTCAACCAGGGGATGATGGGATGGATTACCCTATAGTATACAGAAGTCGAAAATTAAATAAAGATGAAAGGAGCTACTCGACCACTGAACAAGAAGCCCTAGGTATGGTCTTTGCCCTCTAAAAGTATCGACATTACCTATTGGCCAACCCTTTCATATTTTATACCGACCATCAAGCTTTGAAGTACCTTGTTAATAAACCCCTTCATCATGGAAGAATTTGTCGATGGTTACTTCTTTTTCAATAATTTGAGTTTGAAGTGGTGGTCCGACCAGGAAAGCTAAATTTCGGACCCGACCACCTATCACGTATAGACACAGGGGAGGAACCGACCGGAGTCGATGACGACTTGCCAGATGCACATCTATTCCGCATAGAAGCAGTACCCTAAGAACTAGAAGAAATAGCTCAGTTCTTAGAGACAGGTCAGGCACCAGAAGATCTGAACACCAAGAAAAAACAAATCTTAGCTATGAAGGCTGCACCCTATAGCCTCATCAATGGATTTTTGTACAAAATGGGGTTAGACGACATTCTTAGACGTTGTGTACTCGACCATGAGAGAGAAAAAATCATGCATGAAGCACACTATGGACTTGCAGGAGGACATTTTCAAGTAGATACAACTGCAAGAAAAATCCAACAGTTGGGCTTATGGTGGCCGACAATCCACAAAGATTGCAAAAAATTTGTTAGTCGATGCGATAGATGTCAATGACTTGGTCGACCTCTGCCGAGCACAGAAATGCCCTTGATATCTGTAAACCCTAGTATCACATTTGAAATTTGGGCTATAGACTTCATAGGACCTTTTCTTATCCCATCCAAATGATCAGGTGCAAGATATATTATCACAGCAGTGGAATATGTCACCAAATGGGCAGAAGCTGAACCTGTCGATACCTGTTCAAGTGAGGTAGCTTCTAAGTTCATCTATGAAAAAATTATCACGAGATTTGGATGCCCACTGACATTGATCAGCGACCAAGGGTCAAACTTCATCAATAAAACCATTAAAAATTTGACCGACCAATTTCACATCGACCACCGACGCAGCACTGCATATCATCCTCAGTCGAACGGCGCGATTGAAGCTTTTAACAAAACATTGACACAAAGGGTTAACCAAAATATGCAACACCGACAAAGACGACTGGGATGAGAAAATCCCTATGGTTCTCTGGGCATATAGGACAGCATATAAATGGTTGACCGACCAAACCCCCTTTCGACTAGTCTACGGGCAGGAAGCAGTCGTCCCCCTACATTTTCGATAGAAAACACCTATTATTGCACAGCTACTACATGTCGATGTCGAACAGGAAAGACAGGACTGACTATTCCAACTCAGTAAGCTAGAAGAACATAGAATCATGGCTATCCAGCATCAGGAAATTCATAAACAACAACATAAATCCTGGCACGACCGTAACATCAAAAACAAAAACCTATTGGTCGGTGACCTTGCTTTACTTTATAACAGTCGAGTCAAGGGAAAACCAAAGAAACTACATACATAATGGATGGGACCTTACATTTTCGAAGAAATAAACCCCAATGGCTCGATCCGACTAAAGACATTACAGGGCCTAGTATTTCGGAAGCTCGTTAATGGAGCCCGACTCAAACGTTACGGAAACTGAAAAAAATAAAAAAAATCAAATAACGACCTTAACCGTCAATCAAAAGCCCATAAAAACCTAAAAATGTCCAAAACAAACCAATACAATCACACACAACAACCATGACAGCAACTCACTACTTCGATAACCGACATCATCATCTTCGACCATCCTCATCGACCAGTCCGCCCAACCATTTTCACCTCCGACACCGACCGACGACCTCAAGAGTCCCATCATGCATTGATGGCCTCGAGCGCCGCACACATTCCTCCATTAAGTCCCATTCAAGTATTACAGCCGGACTATCCAGTCCACCATTAATACGTCCATCCCTGCATGCAAAAACACCCACGCCTATAAATACCAGATAGTCGAAGGTCCATCCACCACGCCATTTACCGACAGAGCATCCGCAATCTCAGTCGACTAAACACCAAGAACCCTGTAACACCTTCGACCAACCCGACACAATGGCACCCAAACTAACCCGAGCAGCGGTTAAGACGAGAGAGTTGCAAGCGGAGGACACACCTTTGGTCCACCGCTTAAAAAACATCAAAAATGCCAAAGTCCAAGACGGCCAATGGTAGAAACTCTGGACAGAAATCCAAGAATGGGCCTATGTCGACAAAAGGTTGAACCAGGCTGCTAAGAAAATCCGGAAGAGCACCATCTTCAACTACCCTAACGCACCATTGATGGCCAGCTTTGGTGGGACGAAAGAAGCCGCGGTCAAATTCATTATCAGCCGTTACCACAACGACCGATTCTACTTTGACTAGCCAATTGAAATTACCGGGGATGTTATCTCACGACTAACTGGTCTATCCAACCAAGGCAGCCCTTTACCCATTGGCATAAAAGAAGGGTTAGTCGAAGAGATTACGGGCTCGTCGTTGGGAAAGAACTCCAAGGGTTTGATGATTGGACAGATTGTGACACAAACGCCACAAATCATGGCTAAAATCATTGCCATCACCCTTACACTAGCCGGTCAAGGCAGCGACCTTAAATTGGAGATGCTGGAGGCTGTCGACACAATCGCGACCGACGGTCGGATTTACCGCTGGGGAGACTATGTTGCCGACATGGTCAACTCCATTTGCGAAAGATGCCAAGAGACGGGAGGTATGATCAAGTTCCCCTCTCTCATTCTCTGGATTGTTATGTACCATATCTGTCCAGAAGGCAGTCCAGTATTTTGGTAGCCGACCAAATTCGAGATGAACAGATTTAAACCCTTTTCACAAAGAGGAACCTTGCATGAGCTTGCACAGGGGAAAGTCTTCTTAGAAAACTGGTTTCAGCAATTGAAGGTTCGTACGAAAAGGTGGAGGGTGCCCCAGAACATCCGACAAAACCTCCCTGCGAACTCCCATATACAGTTATAACTTGACCACACGTCGGTCTGGTACATGCAAGGTCAGGACCCCAAATCCCAGGACCTCGACTACTATCCGACGGTCGATCAGATCTTTCGAGAACTGTCGCGATAGGAAAAGACTAAAATACCAGTCCCAGACGCCACCAAACAGATCGACTTCTCCATACAGGAGCCCCTCACCGACCAGGAAAAGGAGGAAGACTACGAGCTCAATCTATATATAAGTGCATTTATGTCGGAGGACACCCCGGTCGAGACCACTAGCCGGGTCCACATCACTATCAAACCCCCGATTGCAAAGGTAGTCGACCCTCCGCCGACAGAGCAACAACAACCACAAGCACAAACACTACAACAACCCACTCCACCGGCTCCAACAGTTGTCGACCCAATTCGGCTGTCGACAGATGAAGTACAGACCGACGACCCTGAGTATGCTTTATCTCAAAGCATCATTAAGAACTTGGCCAAGGAGATAGCTGCCGCGCGAAAAAGACTCAGAGCTCAAAAAGTACAGCAAGGCAAGGGTAAGCGCAAGCTTATCCTTGCTGAGTCTTCCGACGATGAGGAGGAACTCCTAGCTACGGCCGTCGACATTGTCGAGGATGCCAACGCAAACAAAATCCCAGTTGAAACCCAGTTCCAACGGTTTCTGGCAGCCGAAGCCCCGGAAGGTCGACCGAAAAAAAGAAAAAATCACGTCGACACCCGAAGACATAGTCGACCTTGTGTCGACCCCACCACCCCCATCTCCAACCAAAATAGTCGAGGAGCAAGCACCAGCACAACAGACGGGCAGCCCGAGCGACGTATATCAAAGAGCAATCCCGGAGGCAGTCAGAGCCAAGGTTGACAAAGATGCCGAGATTAAAGCGTTCTTCGAGACACTGCCTGCACTGTTTCAGTCGGCACAGAAAATACGAACAACAACCCCTCTCTATGCAAGCAAGAAGCCCTATGCACACATTACGATGACATTCACCCGCGACCGACAAGGCGACGTAATTGGCGCATCACAATCTGTCACAGAGCCAATCAACACCAATGCCCAGGACGACCTACCCACTACACCTTCGGAAGCAGGTATCTCTTCCGACCAAAGTTCACAACACATTCTAGCCAACCCTTCGACCCCTGTCCATACCCCCACTCCATCACCAACACCACCATCATCACAACCCCCATCACCGCCACCACCACCGTCAAAATCCCCACCACTAGAATTACAGCCAAACCCGTCACAACCACTGTTATCTTCATAACCGGAAGTGGTCATACCACCTCTTCAAACAGAAAAACCCCCGACCTCCATACCACCTCCTCAAAAAGAAACACCCCCGACTTCTATACCACCTAACCAACCAGAAAAACCCTCAACTTCCAATCCACCAACCACAGACCCAACCTCCACTACTACAGGTACCCAGGAGAAAGAGACAGACAGACAAAAATAGAAGAAAGAGCATCATACAAAGACATCCAAACTGCGGATCAGCCTAAAAGATGCAAGTTCGTTGACCGACATAGAGGTCGGCCAACTACTCAAAACCTTGGCCAAAGAATCAAAGAAAAGGACGGTCAGAAGAAGTAAGGAGCTTACAGATAGGGATGCAGAACAGGTCAAATTTCTCAGCAAGTGTAGGGATCTTGCTCAAACTGTCGTTCCAGGACCTGTCGAATTTGGCACAGATCGACCTCTTGAAAGGGCATACCAGCTTTTTGAGACCATGGTGTCGACCATACAGGCTCATCTCCAAGAGACTAAGGCAGAACAGAAGGAGGAGACCGCCTGACTACTCCTGGCCCAACACACTGCATTCTTGGAGGAATACAAAGTTCTACAAGATCATATGGAAGAATCCATTGTCACCGAGGAAGTCTTAAGAGACTGGCCGAAGCACTATGGGCAGGTCTACCACTAGACACGGCAGACATGGCAGGGAATCCAAGCTCTGGAAGGTCAGAAGTTGACAGTTGCAGAACTGAGGCAGACAATTGAAGAGCAGATTGTGATGGAGACAAACAAACTGCATAAGTTGGAAAGGGAAGCACATCAATGGGTTCAACAGGCCCTTCCCAAGTTAGAGAAAGTCGACACCATTTGCCCATAGATGAAACGACTCCTCAATGCTGTAGAAGAGAAAAACCAGTTTTTGGGTCCCAACATGGAGAATATCGCAGAAATGCCCATGTCCGAAAAGATGTCGATCCTTTCAAGTCTCACTACCTTAACAATCGATATCTAGAAGGCATTGCAGAGTTGGAATGACTTTCAGCATCACCTTGCCATCACAGCGCCAGCTATTGTCGAAATATGCATGCAAAAGAGACCGACCATCCGTCTGCACAGTCCACAATAGTAACCAGTTTTGAAGGGTCTATCACAAACATCAATTTTGTCCCTCCCTGTTTCTTCGGGATGAAGAAACGTTTTGTTCGTGGGGGAGATGTAGAAGGAGCAAGTCGACATAAGTCGACTTGAATGAAGACTAACTTAGTCGATCAGCCGACTAAGTCGATGGGCCGACTTAGTCGATCAGCCGACTAAGTCGGTCGGCCGACTAAACTAAAATATTAGTCGACTTAACTAACAGTCGTGTCGGTTCACCGAACCGACAGGTAGTTATTTTGTAACTGTTTGTAAATTGTATATATTAGGCTGTTGAGCCAAGCAAGAGCTTAGTTCAGTTCTCCGCCTTGTATGAACTCATTACATTAATATAATCTGTTTTCCTATCTGTTCTTGTCTCTTGTTTCTGATTTATAGTTATGTATGTTTAGTATGTATTATTGGTAACCTTATGTGATCTATGAGATTACAACAGTCTTCCAATTCTTGAGTTTTGCACTCGAGGACGGAAAGGAGAAAGGTGGAATATGGTTGAGTAATTTTTTCGAAAGGTTATTTTTCTAAATTTCGAATTCCGAAGGCGGAAGGCCGTTAAACGATTCCGTCGAAAGTTGTTTTTTCGACTTCCGAGTCCCAAAGGCAAAAGGCGGTAGGCCGTTAAATGATTCTGTCGAAAGATGTTTTTCCAACTTTTGAGTTTTGAAAGCGAAAGGAGGAAAGGTGGAATGTGGAACATGAGTTGAATATCTTTGTCACACATTGTGCTCCCAGTTCATGGATCCAGTAGCAGAAAGGCGGAAAGGGTAGTGCAGAAAGGACAGATTCAGTGCGAAAAAGGTGTTTCTGGTTGCAGAAGAGATCTCTGAAGGGTGGAATGACTATTACAGTGGTTTATAATCCTGATAATGAGTGTGGAAGAGTGTGTTAACATCCATGCCCTATTTTTCAAAAGGAGAAAAAGGTTCTTGAAGATTTTTTTTTAATTAATTCGCATTATGGGATATGGGGATGTCACACTCATTATCACTATCACTATCACAATCGTCTACATGTTCCTATATCATATTCTTTGATCCTTCAATGGCATCAATGGTTGGTGTTGTTTGTGGATCCAAGTCCATCCATCATAAGTCGCCATCCTAATTTTTCCCTTCAATTTTCCACAACCCACTCCAAGGAGAAACCAATATCTTTCAAGATAACAAGGTTTTATTAAGGGTTTTGTCCAACAACTAGTATTTTCTCAATGGAAGGTTGCACTACACAAATAAGATCATTCAAATATTGATTTTACAATCTTTATCTTCTTCATGTGTATGTTATGAAATATAACATAGTTGTTCTCAAGTTTGAATCAAGATTCGCATTGCATTTTTTTTCATTGAAAGATTTTGTGGCAAAATGATTCCCACTAATTCATTATGATAAACTATAAGAGTCAAAGACTAAGTTGGAAAATTAAAAAAAATATTTTGTAACTTTGGACAAACATTTTCAATCATTAGAAGAAAAAATATTTGAACTTAAAAACTTTGGAATTGTTAATCAGGTATGTCTTCATCTCTTGCAAGTACAACTAATTTTTTGCCAAAGGTACTTGCAATTTCATTGAAAAGACTAATATTCTTATGTATTTCATACTAGGATTTGTTTATCCAGGTCCATGTTCTCTAGGAAGGTGTAGAGTCCATATTTTGGAGAATTGGTTTAGGGAATTTCTATAATATAGGATAAGGACCTCTTCTCTCCCTTGAAACACACAATATGATGTGATTTGAAATTCCAAGGGATTTCAATACTCGAGAATGTTTTGAAAAGAGAAAGAACTTCATTGTTGACTATGGGAATTGTTGAGAATATAGTTGTCATTTATGTCAAAGGGGTTAACTAATGATAACGGAATAACTAATAGACATGTAGCAGGATGAAATTGGTAAAAGACAAAGGATCCATTACATGGATTATCATTGATGTCAAAGGAGTTCAGAAATGGAAAAGGAAAACCAGTAATAGGGTTGATGACAAGGGAAAATCAGTAATATGGTTGATGACAAGGGAAAATTAGTAACATGGTCAATGATAGGAGAAATATATGCAAAGCAAGTAGTGGAAGATCCATAGACTAGAATTTGTTATCCATAAGATCCATAGATAAAAAAGATCAATGAACATCAACGATTTACCTGGGAGAAGGGGAGAAAACAAAGATCGATTGATCGATTCTCTGATCAATTGGCATGACAGATAGAGCATGAATTAATCAATTAGATCATTGAGGTTTCAGTGTTTCTGAATACCCTTGTTGCATGTTTCCGGATCAAGGATCGATGATAACCAATGATTAAGTGTGTGTAGGTGTGGATGGTCGAGACCGTGAATGAAACAGATATACAATTGAAGATCGATTTCACAAACTGAGTTGTGACCAAGATAAACAATATCCCCGGAAACCAATCGATCATACACTTGAATATCGTATGGAGGATATTGGAGGTTGACATAAGATCAACGAACATAATGAATTTTGAAAATAAAATAGAGAGGAGGATAAAAAGGTGAATTGGTTGCGAAATGTGAAACTAAACATTGCAAAGGAGATCGATATCAATGGACGAGGTTGATCATGGAAGCATATCAATGATTGTCAGCTAGTCTGCTAGGAGAACTTGCATGGATAAACAAAATCTCAGTGTATCCATAATTTTGATGTAATCCGCCTTATGGTATTTGAGGTCCACCATCGATCTAGATCTGAAGGTCCTCATTCATTCCACAGATTCAACAAGTAGGCAAGTTAAATACGGATATGGGTGTGAAGTTTTAATGCAATTTAGTTTTGTTCTATTTGGATTCCTTCGTTATTGAGGTTGGCATAGATCCAATGACGGGGAACGATTTCGCTCGGTGAAATAGACCGGATATTAACAGCAGTAGGCTGGACATAGAATTATTATGTAATCCAGTTCAAAACAAATTGGAGTCCGCTCTTCATTGAGCGATGTCTGGGACATTGGTCGGTTTGGTTAGATTTAGGGGTTCTGCTAAATTAGAACCTGGCTAAGTCATGTATCAGTATATCTAAATACTATTACAGGGGAACATGGTATCATAGTATGAAGCTTGATTAGTTAACGTTTTGGATGGGAGTGAAATTTCATTGAGAAATAGTTTACTGAAAATGTGGATGGTCGAGATTAGTGAAGAGAAATTACAGAAGCCGATCTTGAGAAGATTGACGGCAGTGAATGATTTCCGCACAAAGAAAAGGGAATATTCACAAATCCACGCTTGATCATAGATCAATAGTTAGGATTGAATCTGTAAGGAAATCTACGGTGGGGAATGATTTTTGCACAAAGAAAAGGGAAGATCCACAAATCTGCATTAGATCGTAGATCAACAGTTAGGAGTGAATCCACAAGTAAATCAATGGTTCATAATAAAAGAGGAAGGCAAAGAATTGCGAAAGAAACGTCTAAGTTTTTGAGAACCTGCGATTCGAAAGATCGATGGTCACGAAGACATCCACAAAATATTGATGGTGAGGGAACGAGTCTGTCAGCGGAATGCAGAAAATGGAAATCAGAAATATTGAAATGATATGTTGAAAAAATCACAAACCCGTAATCTAAAATCCGAAAGATTGACGACTAGGATAGCACTCGAACGAGACTGATGGCGTAGAAGGATTGGTTCGGAAAGTGGAAATAGTGGAATGATATTTGAAAAACTTCACATATCCACTATCCGATTTTTATATCAGATCTATGGTCAGGAAAATTCCTAAAATGAGATCAATGACTCAGAATAATTGCGGAAATTAAGATTGTGGAAGAACACGACTGGAAGAATAAATTGTAAATTGATAAACAAGGAAATTTTTTAGTTGTTTTGAAGAATCACAACGGAGGTAGATTACACTACGACTCAGTAATAGAATGAGGAATTAATCTCTCATGAAGAGGCACGATCGAAGAATGAAATGATGCAATGGTGAAGAGACGCATCCAAAGGAAACATGAAGGTATTTATACCCAGAGGGATGAGTGAGAGAAATCGTCTCTGTGGTACAGATCATAGAAGAAGAAGCAGAGACTAGTGAGTGTGACAGAGATTGCAGGATAAATAAATCTGGAATATTACTAAAAAAATATTAAAGTGGTAGGGTGGTTATAGGGCAGGCAATAGACCTACAGTGGGGTTGTAGCCTCCTTCCAGCAGAAGCTGGTAAATAGGGTGTAGTAGCATCCTGTCAGTTGTATCTAAAAAAAAGGGGGTTGTATCCTCCTTCCAGTAGTTTATGGTAAATAGGGTGTATTACCATTCTTTTCTGTAGCAGCAGGAAAAAACTATTTGTAAATAGCAATTTTGCAGTAACATGAAGTATTGGTGGTTTACCCAATTGGGCTTCCACGATAAATTTGTGTTTCGTGTGTTCTTGTTGATTATGTGTTTTAATGAGTAAATTAAAAGTGGTTTTATATTTTTAAAAGTTACAATACTGATTCACCCCCCTCCCCTCTCACTATTGACCAATATTTGGTATTAGAAAAGGTTCCTTCACCACAGTTTAACCACTAGAAGGAAGATCCTATTTAAAAACTACTATTGATCAACAAGAAGGATTAGCCACTAACAGATCTCCATTATTCACAGGAGAAAATAATGCATACTGGAGTGTGAGAATGAAGTGTCATCTGATGTCCCTTGGATGGAAGGTTTAGGCAGCAACTTAAAAAGAATATAAAATAGGAGACCAAGCACCTATAGACCCAAAGGAACTAGGCCAATATGAAGGCAATACCAAAGCCCTAAATGCGATCTTGAGTGGCTTGACAAACTCTGTATTTACAAAATTTATGCAATGCAAGACTGCAAAACAAGCCTGGGATAAGTTAAAAATGATCTATGAAGGGGCATCTAAAGTCAAAGAATCCAAGCTTCAGACATATAAAGGGTAGTTTGAGAGCCTTAAAATGAAAGAAGAAGAAAATATTGAGGAATACCTTCTAAGAGTAGATGAGGTTTCCAATGCTATTAGAGGCCTTAGAGGAAAATTAAAAGAAAGAGAAGTGGTGAGCAAGGTACTAAGAACATTTACAATTCAGTATGACTCAAAAGTGTCCACTCTAGAAGAATGGGATGACCTTGGTGACATAACAGTAAATGAACTACATGGGATCTTCACTGCTTATGAGATGAGGACAGGATAGAATGGACCTTCAAGAAAAGAGGCAACATTTAAAGCCCTATGCAAGAACTGAATAGAGAACCTATATGATGAAGAATCTCTTTTCATCAGTAAACTTGAGAAAGGAACTGAGAAATACAAAGGAAATCTACCCTTGAAATGTTTCAATTGTGGAATAATTGGACATTTTTCCAGTAAGTTTCCTTACCCAAAACAAGAGGAGAGTGATCATGAAGAATCTTGTTGTCATAAGTGTAAGACCATGGGTAAGAATAGGTTTAATAAAAATAATAAGAACTTCTATTCCAAAGAAGATACTGATGATGAAATTGAAGATGCAGAAATCCTATGTATAGGGACAACAAATTCAGATGAGGAATCAAAAGTGGACATAGAAGCTCAATACATGGTTGTTGTAGATGAAATTGAAAAATGTAGGAAAATAAACAAATTTTTGAAAGAGAAACGGTCAAATTACCAAGAAGAAACAAATCAAATTATTATAGACTTGAAGAACCATCTTCAAGAGGCTAAGAAGACCGGAGATAATCTAGTAGTTCTCCTAAAGGAGAGAATCCAAGATTCTTACAAAATTGAAAAATAGATTATTCAACTTAGAAAAGGGGTTGATGAAAAATAGATCAAATCAAAGTTTCAGAACAGCTCAAGGATATTAGATGATATCTTAAGTAGCCAAAGGCCATCAAATGATAAAACTGGTGTAGGATATGATAAAGTAAAGAAGCCAGAATATTCCTTTGTCACAAAACAAGGTGGAAATGAAAGAAGGTATGATGCACTAAATAGTCATGTTAAAAGGAAATAAAACAAGAAATATGTTTCATCCTTTCATGACAAAGACATAACTAATGAGGTGTCTAAAAGACCAATTACAAAAAGATATCAGCAGATCTTTTTGGGTCATTGTTAATCTTGTAATAATTTTGGTCATAAAGCCCTGAAATGCAGAGCTTATGGAAAGGTTTATGAATATAAGAAGGATACGTCTAGTAACAACACAAAAGGAAGAAATCAGAACTGGTTTGGACCTCTTCAAAGATATGACATAGAGTGTTACGAATGTAATAACTTTGGACATATGGCTAGATAATGTAAAATAAGGAAGAGTGTTTTAGTAGAAGCTCAAAAATAGTGGAAGAAGATGGAATTTTTGAAGCAAGAAGATCAAAGATTCCTCAAACATAAAGGGAAACTCTATGGATACTGTCATTATTGTCATAAGTTTGGCCACAAGGCTGTTGACTGCAGAACCAAGGGAAAAGATCAAAGTTTGAGGAGGAAACAAGACACACACACAAAAGATGATAAAGGACAAATAAGCAAGATACCTCATGGGAATATATGGAGGAAAAATTAAGATTATAAGAACTTAGAAGAAACACAAATTTCAAATATTAGTGAGGTCTTCAAAAATGATGATGAGCATAATAGTGCCATAGTTTAAAATGACATCCATTATGAGGAAAATCAATATGGAAATGTAAAATTATACACCGATGAAGATGAAGATGACAGTAACGAAGAAGGATATAGTGATGATTGTGGGATTCTTTTCTAAATATCTCTCATGATTTAAATAGAACCCTTCAAATAAAATTAGAAGGGATCATATACTCAGGGGGAGTTAAAGTCAGAAAATTCCAATTGGTATCTAATAGTGAAGTATAATGAAAGCTATCTCCCTCAAAGAAAATAGATGATCAAGGTTAAATGATAAAATTGGTGTATGGTTGACATAGAGAAAGTGTAAGACCTATGAAGTAACATGAGAGCAACAAAATGTGTGTTTCATGAAGACCATGATGTTTGAAATCAAATAGAAGATAAAGATTTTATGTTCACGTAGAATTTGAAGTCATGACACAAAAATTGTTGACAGTGGAAGAAAACTCAAAGTCTGATCTGAAAAATAAAAAAAATTCAATCTATTGAAAAGTGACAGGATGAGTAAAACCAACAGTGAAGATTGTGAAGGAACAATGGGTATTTAAAAAAATATATTTATCAGTTTAAGGAAGTTCTTTAAAAAATTGTCTCTCAAACTTGTAGCAAATCCTGTTGATTCAGAGCAAGGATTATGTAAGAAGAGAAAGTTACATAATCCTGTTTAAAAAAAAGAGTGTAATGCTGAGTGTAAACTCTGTCACAAAAATGTTGACAAAGGAGAGGAAGTACATGGATCTATCATTCAAGTTATTATTCAAGAATTTGTTGCAAGAAAGGAAATGTAAAAAAAATGATAATTGATTGGTTAGTACCAAGTCCAGTTAACAAAGGGAAGAGATACATTGTCAAGGGTAGTTGTCAGAAAGAAGAAAGACATAAAATCCTATATCAAAATGGGTACAACAATGGCATAATAGGTTATCCTTTGTCATTGTTGTCAAATGGGGAGAATGTTTATATGTTTCTATCAATGCCAAAGGGGGAGATTGTTGAGAAAATAGTTGTCATTGATGTCAAAGGAGTTCACGAATGATAAAGGAATAACCAATAGACATGTATAAGGATGAAATCAGTAAAAGAAAAAGGATCCATTACATGGATTATCATTGATGTCAAAGGATTTCAACGATGAAAAATGAAAATCAGTAACAAGGTTGATGATAAGGGAAAATCAGTAACATGGTCGATGAAAGGAGAAATATCTACAAAGAAAGCAGTGGAAGATCCATAGATCAGAATTTGATATCCACAAGATCCATATATCAAACAGATCAATGACTGTCAATGATTTCGCTGGGAGAAGGAGAGAAAATAGAGATCGATTGATAGATTCTCTGAACAATTGGCATGAAAGAGAGAGAATGAATTAATCAATTAGATCATTGATATTTCATTGTTTCAGAATAACCTTGTTATAGGTTTCTGGATCAACGATCGATCACTGCAAGGATCGATGATAACCAATGGTTAAGTGTGTGTAAGTGTGGATGGTTGAGATCATGACTGAAACGGATCTACGACTGAAGATGAATTTCACAAACTGAAATTGATACCAATATAAATAATATATTCGGAAACCAATCGATCATACACTTGAATATCGTATGGAGGAGGTTGGAGGTTGAAAGAAGATCAAAGGACATACTGAATTTCACAAATAAAATAGCGAGGAGAATACAAAGGTGAATCGGCTATGAAATCTGAAACTAATTGTTGCAAAGGAGATTGAGATCAATGGACGAGGTTGATCATGGAAGCAAATCAATGGTTTTCAGTTATTTCGCTGGGAGAAGTAGCATAGATAGAAAAAATCCTAGTGTACGCAAATTTGTTATGCAATATGCCTTATGGTATTTGAGGTCCACTGTAGATCTAGATTTGATGATCCTCATTCATTCCACAGATTCAACAAGTAGGTGAGTTAACTGCGGAGACGGGTACAAAATTTTAATGCAATTTAGTTTTGTTCTATTTGGAGTTAGTCATTGATTGAGGTTGGCAGAGATCCAACGTTGGGGAATGATTTCACTCAGTGAAATAGACCAGATATTAACAGTAGAAGGATGGACATGGAATTCTTATGTAATCCAATTCGTAAGAAATTGGATTTCGCTCTTAATTGAGCGATGCCTAGGATATTGGTTGGGTTGGTTAGATTTAGGGGTTCTGCTAAATTAGAACCAGGATAAATCATGTATCATTATATCTAAACACTGTTATAGGGGAACCTGGCATCAAATTATGAAGTTCTATTAGTTAACGTTTTGGATGGGAGCAAAATTTCATTGAGAAATAGTTTACTGACAACTATAAAAATTGAGCTCATAGGAATATATGAACCAAGAAAAAACTTACAAATAGATATCATAAGAAATTTTACTCAAAATATGATATGAAACAGTGCAATAATGATTTGTAGTTGTATAAGCTTCCATTAATCAAAAAGTAAAAATGGATACAATCTGGATGATGTTTACAACGTAATACACTGGTATTAATAACTAGACAATTCGAAAACATGAGAGGAAATTAGAATTGATTGAGTAAGTCTAGCTATATGGATAGTTGGACATGTCTAAATCACTATCAAAGCCTAAATAGTTATCTCCAGTTGTCTAAATCAGTGGCTCAATGAGTTAGAATAAGTTAAACTAGTCTAACTGAATGTAACTGGATGTAACTGAATGTAACTAAATGTAACTGAATGTAACTGGATGTAACTGAATGTAACAGACTCATAATCAGGCTTTACTAGTCACCAACTGAACTCAACCGAAGGAGGTTGGTGCCAACACTCCCAGTGGCTCCTAAATTGTAGGGATTAGTCTTGGAGGTGCCTAAAATGATGCATGAAAGTGAATTCAGTGGTAGTTAGCCTCAATTAGTGTTCCCAACACTCCAGTGACTGGTATAGGTGGCCCCATTATTCCAAGTGGACCCAATAGTACTAGTGACTCAAAAATGACTAAGAAGACTCCTAAATTATGAAAAATTGACCAAATTGGAAAATTGAGGATTATAATCCTAACACCCCCCCTGAATGATAACTTGGAAAATATGAGGGCCTTGGTAACTAAGACCAAAGGTCATCCATTACAGCTAAAAAATTAACTGCTTAATACAAATAAGGAAACGGGGGAAAACCTCATTGGAAAAATACCCCCCCTCAAATAAGCAGGTAGAATCAGGATTCAAGCTTGTTCTTTTGTGCATAGGTATCTTGGGGATTGGCATGTGAACTTCTCCATCCAAACTAAATGATTATGTTTGGAGGAATCTTTCACTTTATAAGAAGAAGAATATGCTCAACTAAATCAGAAATATAGATAGATGTTGGATGAAAAATGGACCCATGTAGAGCAAATGAAATCAACTGATAAGAGAGAAAAGGTGCTTGAGAATTCGAACCATCTGAGGAAAAACCAAGAAATTGATATATTTCAGATTTGAACAGAAAACCATGTGAGGTAATATCAGCTCCAAGTGTTATGTGCAAGTGTCCAGGCGAATGCAGAATGTCTCCATCTTTACTAGTTCTGTGAGGAGATGAGCATGTGATCAAATACAAAGGTAGAGAAGCCCTAGGACTACGGAGAGCGAATCATTGAGAGCCATAACATGATATAGATTCAAAAATAACCAATGATTTACAAAATACAATTTCAGTAACCTCATAAGAGGAAACTAACATCAAATCCCTAACAACAAATTTGAAGAAGACTTGTGGTACTTGATTTTTCACACCAAAATTGGTGAGAGCAGCTACACGCATGACTGAAAGCTCTTGGAACTTAAAATTCAAACTAAATAATATCAGAACAGATACAAGTAAGATCATATCAGATCCAAATAAGTTCATATCAGATCCAAAAGTGTGGTCCACCGAGATGGTAGATGCACATTTTTCTCCTTCTTCAAAATTCTGAATTTTGGTGCATTTAATCCTGTAGGAATTTGCTGGAGCCTAAAGATCAATGAGAGTGAATGGATCAATCCTAAAATCTGATATTCTTTCCAAAATATCCAAATAATTACTTATCTGCACATCAAAAACAACATTAGAGGGAGAGAAATTGAATTCCTCTTCATTCTCTGAAGCAGTCACTGGCAAATTTTTGCACATAATTTAAAGGAGAATCACTGGAGAATGTTTGCATAGAAGTGCAGCAGAGTTTTTCTTCAATATCAGAGATTCAAATATCTTCTTCTGGATCAACCATACGAGAATATGAGATATCATATATCTCATAAAATTCCAGAGTAGCAGGAGAAGGAGTCATTGCAAGGAGACTTTCTTCAATTCGAATTGACTGTGAGGAAGATTCTGCTTCTTCTTCATCTCGAGCAACTTCATCAGAGAGAGTAGAGGCCAAGAATTTCGAATAAATAACTCTTGTGGTGCTAGGTGTGATCTCCAAAGTGATATAATGATCCTCATTGTGCTTGCCAAAGGTTCTATCCAATTTTGTCCATAGATCCTTTGGGTATTCAACAGATTTAACAAGGTAGCGCAAGCTTGGAGAAACGGCCAAACATAATGTTCCAAAATCTCTATCACCATCATTTATCCATTCATTCTCATCCTCATAAGACTCTTTACCAAGTCCGATAGACACCTCATAGAGATATTGTCCCTTTAGATATGAAATAATCTTCATCTTCCATTCTAAATATCTTGTGGATGGAGTAAGTAGTGGAACTGATAATTTCAAATCCATCTGAAATTGTACTTGCAATTACACAAAAAACACAAAGTAAGGCCGAAAAACCTGCACTTTTGGAGTTTGCATCACACTCGGTTTAGTCAATCAAGAAATCTTGATAAACAATTCCTTTGCCTAGGAAATATGTGGTAAACTCTCCGCTTCTAGTACAGAGCTGGAATTTTTGAGTTTTTTTGCTCAAATTGCTTTGATCCAACATGAAATCTGTAGAAGGAGAAATGAATTTTCCTAGAGAGGCTCTGATACCATAAAAAAATTGAGCTCACAGGAATATATGAACCAATACAAAACTTACAAATAGATCTCACAAGCAATTTTACTCAAAATATGATATGAAACAGTGCAATAATGATTTGCAGCTGTATAAGCTTTCATTAATCAAAAAGTAAAAATGGATACAATCTGGATGACGTTTACAATGTAATACACTCATATTAATAACCAGACAATTCGAATACATGAGAGGAGATTTGAATTGATTGAATCAATCTAACTATATGGATAACTGGACATGTCTAAATCACTATCGGAGCCTAACTATATGGATAACTGGACATGTCTAAATCACTATCAGAACCTAACTAGTTAGCTCCAGTTGTCTAAATCAGCGGATCAATCAATTAGAATCGGTTAAACCAGTCTAACTGAATATAACTGGATGTAAATAAATATAACTGAATGTAACTGACTCATAACTAGGCTTAACTAGTCACCAATTGAACTCAACTGAAGGAGGTTGGTGCTGACACTCCTAGTGGCTCCTAAATTGTAGGGATTAGTCTAGTAGGAACCTAAACTTATGTATGCAAGTGAATTTAGTGTAATTTAGCCTCAATTAGTGTTCCCCACACTCTAGTGACTGGTACAGGTGGCCCCATTAGGCCAAGTGGACCCAATGGTACTAGTGACTCAATAATGACTAAGAAGACTCCTAAATCAAGAAAAAATGATCAAATTGGAAAAGTGAGGATTATGATCCTAACAACAACGTGGATGGTCCATATCATTCAAGAGAAATTACAGAATCTGATCTTGAGAAGATTGACAATGGTGAATTAGTTTCACGCAAAGAATAGGGAAAATTCACAAATCTGCATTTGATCATAGATCAACTGTTAGGATTGAATCTGTAAGGAAATATACGATGGGGAATGATTTTCACACAAATAAAAGGGAAGATACACAAATCCGCATTATATCATAGATCGACGGTCAGGATTGAACCCGCAAGTAAATCATCGGTTTAGAAGAAAAGCGAAAGGCAAAGAATTGTGAAAGCAACGTCACAGTTTTTGAGAACTTGCAATTCGAAAGATCAATGGTCAGGAAGACATCCGCAAAAGATAGACAATGTGGAAAGAAGTCTTTCAGCGAAATATAGAAGGAAAAAAGCAGAAATATCGAAATGACATGTTGAAAAATCACAAACCCTTAATCCGTAATTTAGAAGATCGACGGTCGGGATAGCACTCGAACGAGATCAACTATGCGGAAATATTGGTTCAGAAAGTGGAAATAGTGGAATGATATTTGGAAAAAGTCACATATCCGATATCTGATTTTTATCTCCAACGGTCATGGAGAGCTCGAAGAAGATCAACGGTGCGGAATGATTGGTGCGAAAAGCGGAAATTGTGGAATGATATTTGGAAAAATTCACATATCTACTATCTGATTTTTATCTCATATATATGGTTAGGAAAAAGACCGAAATGAGATCAACGACTCCAAATAATTACGGAAATGAAGATTGCAGAAGAACACAACTAGAAGAATAAACTGTAAATCGATTAACATGGAATTGTTTTAGTTATTTTGAAGAATCACGGTGGAGGTAGATGACTCTACAACTTAGTAATAGAATTAGGACTTAATATTGACCAATATTTCAACAAAAAATTATTGGTCAATACTATGAGGGGGGGTGAATCAGTATTGTAACTTTTAACAATATAAACCCACTTTTAATTTACTCATTAAAACACATAATCAATAAGAAAAAATAGAGCACTTTGGAATTGTTAATCAGGTTGGTCCTCATCTCTTGCAGGTACAACTAGTTTTTTTGCCAAAGGTACTTGCACTTTCATTGAAAAGACTAATCTTCTTGTGTATTTCATACTAGGATATTTTATCCAGGGCCATGTGCTCTAGGAAGGTGTAGAGTTCATATTTTGGTAAATTTTTTTAGGGAATTCTTATATAGCATAAGGACATCTTCTCTCCCTTGAAACACACAATATGATGTGCTTTGACATTCCAAGGGATTTCAATACTCCTCAAGAATGTTTTTAAAATAGAAAGAACTTCATTTTGGACTATGGGAATATCCTAAACATGCCTACCTTGTTTCTTGATCAAATCATAAACCTTTTGGGAACCACCCCACATCCATTTTTTAGATCAAAAACTCCTTGCAATACGTTGCAATAAACCTTTGTATGCCAAATTAGAGAATGGAAAAATAAAATAAACTAAAAATATGAAAGGGTCGAGAACTAATTTCATTTGATCGGTATTGGATAACAAATAGTTGAGAGAACATACCATAGAGGAAACTTTTTTAATGTACCAAAGGGAAGTAGCACAGAAGAAAGGCCCTCGTATCATTACTAGAGGCATAGTATTTCACTATTGATGAAAATAGAATCCAAGGCATAATAATTTGGTGGGTTATATTGAGTGGTTGAGTGTGGTGAGTTGCAATCAGGAGTTCATAAGGTCAAGTCCCCAGGTTAGAAACTTCTAAGACTATTGCGGGCCTCACTCGATTTCCTTGTTAGGTTGAGTTGCTAAAATTGCAATTGACTTTGGCTAAACATTTCAAATCCCTAGAACAACAAATATTTGAACTTAAAAACTTTAGAATTGCTAGTCGGGTTGGTCCTCATCTCTTGCAAGTACAACTAGTTTTTTGTCAAATGTACTTGTACTTTAATTGAATAGACTAATATTCTTATGTATTTCATATTGGGATTTTTTTTATCCAGGGACATGTGCTCTAGGTAGGTGTGCAATACATTTTTGAATTCCCCCAGTTCAACTTGTCCAAAGTTGTGTTTGTAAGGGTAAATTGTTTTAAGGAATCCTTATATGGCATAAGAACCTCTTCTCTACCTTGAAACACACAATATGATGTGCTTTGACATTCCAAGGGATTTCAATACTCCTCGAGAATGTTTTGAAAAGAGAAAGAACTTCATTGTGCACTATGTGAATGACATACCTAACTTGTTTCTTGATCAAATCATAAGCCTTTTGGAAACTACCCCACATCCCTTTTTTAGATAAAAAAAAACTCATTGGAATACTTTGCAATAAACCCTTGTATGCCAAATTAGAGAATGAAAAAATAAAATAAACTAAAAAGATGAAAGGGTCGATAACCGATTTGATTTGATTAGCCTTGGGCAATAAATAGTTGAGAGAACATACCATAGAGTACAAATTTCTAATGTACTAAAGTGAAATAACACAAAATAAAGACCCTCTTATCATTACTAGAAGCATAGTATTTCACTATTGATGAAAATAGAATCCAAGGCACAACAATTTGGTGGGTTAGATTGAGTGGTTGAGTGTTGTGAGTTGCAATAAGGAGTTCATAAGGTAAAGTCCCTGATTTGGACACCTCTATGAATATTGTGGGCCTCACTCGATGTCATTGTCGGGTTAAGTTGTTAAAATTGCAATTAAATGGTTTATCCCCTTATTTTGAGGATGGTGCAACACAATTCCCATTGTGAGTAGATTCCTTTTTATTGAGCACAAGGGAACTACTTAGTTAATGACCATTAATCAATTCCATATGTTAAATGCAAGGAAACCTGCCAATAATGAAATCAAATACTAGGGTGCCACCAATCTCTATGCTTGGCTGCAAGAGTAATGTGTTGCAATCAATAGGAGAAAGAAAACAATGAGAAGGAAACCTTGCACATTGGCATGAAATAAAAACATTGGATGCAAACCAAGATTCACTTGACTCAAGGAATGGAAAACATGGATGGTCAAGACAATCAAGCAATGGCTGACAAAAGGTTGAGTTAACCTATGAAATGGCCGACATGAATAGTTGATACAATTGAGGAAAGGTCGACAAAAGGTTATCAACTCAGAACTTCCCTTGAACAATAACATGACATAATAGATGGCCTAGGTAGCAACTAATGCCAAACGAGACGGTTGATATAATCCATCAACATAGGAGGTACAACACCCATGAAACTCCATCCTTCCTTACTCACCATCACCTTAAGAATCAAACAATCGTCCACCTCCATAATCCTCATCTCCAATACACCATATGGTCCTTCTCTCCATTGCATGGGCCCTCTACTGTAACTTTTCCACTAATCATACAATAGGCATTGGAATTTCACTAGGAAGTTTTCATGGATTAGCCATCCTCCCAACTTCTGGTAAACCTACAACCTCATTGAAATTAACCAAAAATCAGGCCTCATCAATATTAGCTAATAAACATCTGGTTACCGATACAACCCCAATATCAATATTATTGTATCCTACGTGTCTCAAAATTTTGTCCTATAATCCCTCCCAGTGCACCATTAATGCACCAACCCTGGGCATCTGAATTTTTGAATATGCCTACCTCGAAAAAAATACCTCAAGCCATGAAAGAACAACTGACATAGTTTTAATTGCTGAGTTTGTCCCTCGGCCCATAAAGTTTTTGTTGTATCCATTCTCATTCGTGGTTATGTCCTCCCATGAAATCCTAGAATGATTAGCCTCTTAAGGCTCTTTGTGTGGATTGTCCAAAACAAGCCTCTACTCACCAAAAATGAACATTGATTATAAATTATCTTCTCAATTTAATAAGATATCATAAAATCCAAAGAGCATCGTAACTAGTTATCATAGGTGATCAGGTAGAATTCCTCATCACAAGTTAACATTTTGAAACAGAACGTATCATAATTCATCATTATGGAATAAAATTATTCATAAACTAAGTATTAATTAAGCATTCTATTTTATACCATACACTATGTGATATCATCATAAATTAACAACCCATGGTTCCATCATGAAATAATTAATAATCCCATTGAACTAATATATCATGAAATACCATAATGAATTAACAACATATTATGCAGCAAAGTACCATACTGAATATGAACATGAACAAACAACATATCACAAACTAAGTATCCTTTGTTACCAAATGTCAGGATGATCAATGAAGTACCATACTAAGTATCAACATGAAATACTAAGTATCATATTGAGTATCACATGTTATCCTCAATGAAATACCCTCATGGAATAAATAAACATTATAAGCTAGTATCATAGGTCATATCATCATGAAATAATTAAGAATCATATGCTAAGTATCACATGCCATTCTCATGAAGTGATACCATGAAATACTATTACTAAATATCAACAACCATGAAATACCATCATGATATATCATAACTAAGTATTTCCTACCATCAAATCATACCATGAAATCATTATACAATAATACCATATGCTATCATTGCATACCATCTATCATATCATGGTTGTCATAGAATGAGAATTCACATGCAATATCACATACCATCATATGTGGGATTGATGTTAATATTTTAAAAGTTGTTATACCAAACCAAAAGGATCTCTGAAAGAATAACAAGCACAACAGAACAAAAGAGAACACAAATATTTATCCTCGAAAACCCTCATAGGGAAAAACCCATAAAAATTCCTCTATATAGACTTCACCCAAGAACAGTGTAAGACGTAATAACAAGACTAGACTTCTTCCTCTCCTCCATATGGATTGTATCTTCTCTCTCTAGTGCAATTGCTTGACTGTTCTGCTTGTCAAAACTAGGGAGGAGCCTCTCCTATTTATACAGATCGGCTAAGAGGCCTAACAAACCAACTGGGCCGACTTCTCCTTGTTTCTAGTGTTGAATTTCCTTGGAAGACTCAAAAATACATTTTCATAATACTTTAGTGGGTGCTACTGAATTGAATTACAACAGAGTATTTACCTCAATACTTTACATGACCAATTACATCAATGACATCCCTAACCAGAGGAACACCATCTCTAAAAGGGGTAATAACAATAATAATACAAAATAGAATATCTTCCACAATTACATTTCTTTAACACTCCCTCTTAACAAGGAAGGTGTTCTACAATACAACAACATGTTTGTACAACTAGCTGGTGAATCTATATGTCATAGGAAGTTTTTACAATTACATCAACATCATCATCATCCATGGAACATCATCATCATGGGCATCTCTATCATCTGGTATCACCTCAAGCATCATCATCTCTAGCATCATTCGAGCATCATCATATCTACCATCATTTCGAGCATCATCATATCTCGAGCATCATCTCTGGAATAATATCGAACATCATCATCTCTGGGATCATCTCAAGCATTATATTTGGCATCATCTCAAGCATCATCATCTCTGGCATCATCTAGAGAATCACCTGCACTATCAGTATATAAATACTGAGCTAAATCACCCACATCATAATTAAATGTTGGAATATCATCACCCACAACTGAATGCAAGAACTCATCTACAAGTAAATGCAGGACCAATCATCTTGGACCATCCTCGGCCTATTAGTGCTAGGAACACTCTCAAGAGAGCGTTCTTGTCCATTAAACCATCCTCATAGAGGGCCACTCAATCAATGTGGACCTTCCTCAGCCTATTAGTTCTAGGACCACTCTCAATAGAGTGTTTTTGTCCATGAAATTGTCTTCAAAGAGGACCACTTAATCAATGAGGATCGTTCTAATCCAATCAGTTCTAGGACCACTCTTAATAGATTATTCGTGTCCATGGAACCGTCCTCAGAGAGGACCACTCAATCAGCGTGGATTGTCCTCAACCTATTAGTGTTAGGACCACTCTCAATAGAGTGTTCTTGTCCACAGAACTGTCCTCAAAGAGGACCACTCAATCAACGCAGACCGTCCTCAACCTATCAATGCTAGGACCACTCTCAGTAGAGTGTTCTTGTCCACAGAACCGTCCTCATAGAATACCACTCAATCAACAGGGATCGTATTCAACCTATCAGTGCTAGGAACACTCTCAATAGAGTGTTCTTGTCCACAGAACCATCATACAAGTGAATGTAGGATCACTCTCCATAAGAGAGTACTATCATTGTAGACCATCCTTATCTTGTCAGTTCTAGGACCACTCTTAAGAGAGTGTTCTTGTCTAAAAACCATCCTACAAGTGAATGTAGGATCACTCTCCAGAAGAGAGTACTATCATCGCAAACCATCCTTAGTCTGTCAATGTTAGGACCACTCTTAAGAGAGTGTCTTGTCCACAGAACTATCCTCAAAGAAGATATTATCATCCACAAGTGAAATTCGAATCTCATCAACAAGTGTAGGAACATTATCCTTGCACTGGAACATTACTGTCGTCCCATCCTCAATAATAGTCTCATCATCACTCCCTCTTTCCAGGGAGGTCCTTTCATACTACATCAAGCTTGTCTTGAAAATGTTCAAACTTTACACGAGACAAAGGCTTAGTCAACACATCAACAACTTGTTCCTCTGTAGGAACATACTGGAGCTTCATAGATCCTCTCAGCACCATGTCCTGGATGTAGTGATAATTTATCTCTATAAGCTTTGAATTATCATGAAACATCGGGTTCTTTGTCAAATTTATGCAACTCTGGTTGTCACAATAGATCTTAGTTGCATCCATCTCAGTATCGAAAAATCCTTCCAATAGTTTGCAAAGCCATATTGTTTCACTACAACTAAACATGCTGCAATGTACTCAACCTCAACTGCACTGAGGGAAACACTTGTTTGATTTCTTCTAATCCATGAGATCACACCTGATCCCAAACTGAAACAACATCCTGATGTGTTGTTTCTGTCTTCAACACTTCCTGCCCAAACTAAATCAATAAAGCTACATAATTTGAACTCACTTTCAACTGTATATCTGAGTCCACAGTCCAATGTACCTTTTAGGTACCTCATCACATGTTTTACTACAACTAGATGAACATGTATGGGATCCACCATATACTGACTCAAGGTGTTCATAACAAAACATATATATGGTATTTTATTTGTTAAATACATTAGTGAGCCAATAATATGTCTGTATAATGTGACATCTACTCTTTCTGAAGAATCATCATTCAGTAGCTTCAGGTCGGTCACCATCGGAGTGTTAATTGCTTTGAAATCTAACATCCCAAATCTCTTCAAAATATATACTGTGTACTTTCCTTGGTTTAGGAAAATCTCATCAGCAAACTTCCATACTTCAAGACCTAGGAAAGAGTGCATTGTGCCAAGGTATTTCATCCCAAATTTTGTTGCAAGTTTCTTCTTACATTCATTTATGAACATCTCCTTTCCTTTCAAGAATAAATCATCCACAAACAATAGTAATATCATAATTTTGTCATCTTCAACCTTATAAGAAAGGTTGGAATCAACTTTACTCTTGGTAAAGCCTAAATTCATTAGGAATCCATCAATCCTTCCATACCATGCTATGGGTGCTTGTTTTAACCCATATAGAGCTTTCTTTAGTCTGCATATGTATGCTTCCTTGTCGTGTGTTTCAAATCTTGGTGGTTTTTCAATATATACTTCTTCTTCTATGACTCCATTTAGGAAAGTTGTTTTCACATCCATTTGATGTAGCTTGCATTTCATCTTGGCTGCCAAGGCAAGGATAGTTCTGATAGAATTATATCTTGCTACTGGTGCAAAATTTTCTTCATAATCAATTCCTTCCTTCTATGAAAACCCTCGTGTGAAAAATATTGCTTTAAAATTTTTAATACTGCCATTTGTTGAATGCTTTGTCTTGAAAATCCATTTTTAAGAAACTATTGATTTGTCCTTTGGTCTTGTTACCATATCCCAAACGTCATTATTTATTATTGACTTGTATTCTTCGACCATGGCCTCATCCATTCCATCTTCTTCGAGGCTTCTTCAAAACATGTGGGTTATTCATCAACAAGATTGCTCATTAGTGCCACATAGTTTGAATGGATTATTTGTCTTTTTCTTCCTTTTGGTGCACTATATATTTTTTCTTCCTTGATTACATCACGATCCCAAGGTCATGATGTTCTTGTATAGGAGATTCTTCAATGTATCTAATTGATGGTATGATAACTTTTGTGTCTCTAGGAGCCTCCTTCTCTTCTTCATGATCCTCATCTGCAAGGATATTTATGGATTTGGTTAAGGTTGCATCTTCATCAAATGTAACATCTCTATTGATCTCAATCTGGAGAAATCCTAGAATATAAATTCTATAAGCTTTTGATTGTTCACTATATTCAACAATATTCCCTTCTTTCTTGAAGGGTCCAACTTTGATCTTTTCTATTTTGGAACATGTAGTTATACGGGACAACCAAATATCATTAGGTGGATTACTTTAGGATTTTCACTAGCTAACACTTCTTATGGGGTTTTGTTTCCAAGAGCATTGTGAGAAATTATATTATGGACATAGATTGTGGTTCTTATTGCTTCTGCCCATAGATGCATAGGAAAATATTGATCATGGATCATTGCTTTGATTGCTTCCATTATGGATCTATTATTTATTTCATCTACTCCATTTTGTTGTGGATTATAGGGTGTGGTAAGATCCCTCTTAATGCCAACTTCTGTGCAAAAGTCCTTGAATTCATTTAAAGTGAATTCTCCTCCATTATATGATCTTAAGATCTTGACCTTCTTTTCAGATAGATTCTCCTAAATAACCTTAAATTTCTTGAATTTTCCAAATACTTCATCTTTTCCTTTTAAGAAGTATATCCAAGTCTTACGAGAGTAATCATCAATAAACGAGACATAATATACATACCCACTTAAGGAAGTGGCTGACATCGGTCCACACACATATGCGTGTACAATGTCCAAGATCGCCTTTGCTTTGTTGTTACTGCTTGGAAATGGATTCTCAGTGTTCTTTCCTTGAGCACATCCTTTACATACTCCTTCATGGTTGATCTGGATCTTAGTATACCTGTGACTACCTTGCTCAAAATTGGCAATGATTTGTAGTTTACATGACCAAATGTTCTATGCCATAGTTCACATGGACTGGTAGTGCTAGCTGTAAGAGTTGAATCTGTGTGTCCTTTCAATTTGCAGAGTCCTCCTTCTTCGACACCAATTACAATATCATCATCTATTGTTTTCCCTTTCGGCCACATAAGGAGTTCACCATCTACAAAAGCCACTCTAAACCATTTCTTATCCAAAGCTGAGATGGAAAGAATATTCTTCTTTAAACCTGGAACATATAATAATTCTTTCATCTTTATGATCTTTCCATTTCTTAATTTGTAAGAGGATTCTCCCATGCCTTTGATGGGGTACTGATAGTCATATCCAAGTTGTACCTTGTGAGAATAGTCTTTTTGGGTAATAAAAGAGAGTGAATCCTTATGTATTGTCATATGTTTGGAAGAACCATGTCTATAATCCAAGTGTCACTTCCATGAGTGATTGGTCATGTGAAAGCTGAAATTAGTACATACTCTTAACTAGAGTCTTCATTCTCTTCTATTGCATGGGAATGGTACTTATGGTTCTTATTCTTAGACTAATATTTGTTAAGAGGACATTATCTAGAAATGTGTCCCATCTTATGGAATGAGTAGCATTCAAAAGATGTGTAATCCCTTCTAGATTTCTTCTTGGATTTAGGTGATCTTCTGGGGGATAAACCTTGACTCTTCCTTTTGAATATTCCATTCTTGGTGTGTGTAGATAGATGCTGATCTTCATTTTTATTTAGCTTATCTTATTTGTTGATTATCCTTCATTCTTCTTGTATTTTGATGAATTTAAGTTAGTTTTCTTCTAGCACGCATTTCTCTAATGAAGGAATCCCATTCTCTAGGGAGACCATTCAGAGTGGTCATCACCACTTATTATTATTCAACCATATCACCAATGTCTTCCAACTATTCTTTGATATAAGATGCTCTAGAGAAATATGATTGTATGGTTTCTGACTTCTGTATCTTTACACCCTTGAGTTGGTTCCTCAAGGTCATTCTTCTGTTGATGTTATTACCTTAAATCATATTAGTTAGTGCATCAAAAATTTATTTAAGAGTGTTATTTGAATACACTGGGGAGGTGAATCAATCCTTGATAGAGTTAGTTATGATAATTTTCACTTTGATCATATCCTTTTTGTGTTTGGCCTTTTCCTCTTCTCCTTCTGGTTCCTTGACATCTTCCTTGATAAAACCATCTAGGTCATGTTCTTAAAGGATGAGCACGATATTGTACTTACATGCTATAAATTTCTATGCTCCCTCAATATTTTCATCAATCTTGGTACTGTTTGACATCTTTAAAGAAAGAGAACCTAAAATGGAAAGATAGGAGATAGTACTTACCAGTTTGAGGAGCTTTTTTGGAACTTGCTTCAGGATGACTTAGGGTTTGGCTAGGAAACCCTAATTTTCCAACTATGATCACTTGTGGATATGAGAGGAGGAAAATATGTGCCTCCCCATGGTGAGCTAGTCTATATCTTTCTTTTCTGGAATCTGAGGATAGAATCTTGAAAAATTTGATGCCCTAGTTTCTCCTAGCAGTAGTGTTAGGTCAAAAAGTGAAAAATCCTTAGAATGAAAAACTGCTTTGACAGAAAGATGCACCCTCATAGGGTGAGTTGAGTGGACCTTGTTTTTCAGATATGTGGAGGGAGGTATCCGAAATAGTAAATCCTATCTTGTTGGATTGTCAGATGAACTGATGCACAATGTCTTCTTTCAGGTTAGCTTTGATACCATGTTAATATTTTAAAGGTTGTTATACCAAAACAAAAGGATATTTGAAATAATAACAAGCACAACAGAACAAAAGAGAACACAAATATTTATCCTGGGAAACCCTCTTAGGGAAAATCCCAATAAAAATTACTCTATATAGACTTCACCTAAGAACAGTGTAAGACCCAATAACAAGACTAGACTGCTTCCTCTCCTCCGGATGGACCATCTCTTCTCTCTCTATTGCAAAATACTTGAGTTTTATTATTTTCCAAATGAGGGAGGCACCTCTCCTATTTATATAGATTAGCTGAGAGGCCTAATAACCCAACTCGACCGACTTCTCCTTGCTACTAGGGCCGACTTTCCTTGGAAGACTCAAAAATACATTTTAATAATAATTTAGTGGGTGCTATCGAACCAACATACAACGAAGGATTTACCTCAAGAATTTATATGACCAATTACATCAATGAAATCCCTAACCGAAGGAACAACATCTATAAAAGGGGTAATAACAATAATAATACAACAAAATAGAATATCTTCCACAGTTACATTTCTTTAACAATGGAACCATGTACTAGTAACCATGTGTTTTACTAATAACCATGTACTCCTATATTAATTCTCAATTTCTCATATCATATCTAGAAAATGGATAACTACTAGTGTATAACATGAGTAAAAATAAGTATCTAGATACTACATCTTCTAGCATTGAAGATAACATCACAAGGCCAACTAGAATATGAGTTAAGTTCCATCCAAATTCATTGGTTTATCCACCTGGCTTGAGGCTTTAAAGTGAAATATCAATTTGATAGCTAGAATATCACTTAAATCACATGATCCACCTTTTAAACTTACTTTTCATCAAATGATATTTTCCATTTGTTTCCTATGTTATGCTTATAGTTCCTCATCCTATAAGGAGATGAGTACTTCATGGAGTTTGTATTGATTTTGTTGATATTTCTGTATATTTTCCATTACCCATGTACTATATTTTACTTTGGGTAATCCCAATTCATGTGATGTCCCTTTGTTGGAATTTTGGAGAAAATTACAAATTGGGAAAAGTTCGAGCTTAACTAGCCATGACTCTAGAGGGTTTCGACTTTCACCGAATGGTCCTGAATTTGAAGGAAATGGTATGGTGAGAATTAAAACATACCAAGGTGTTTTATGGACACTTTTTTTGTTCTTACTTTATACCTTTTCAATGTTTTTTGATTCTGATGACAAAAAGGACAAAATTACGAGGAAATTGTGATGAAATCCCCCTTAGGGTGTAGGCCATCTGGGATTTCCAACTCATGTATGAACCTACAAAATTTGAGAACAAATTATGGGGACTTATATAAGACCTCATGGAATTTAATTACACATGGTTATTAGTTCTGCAAATTGGTTATAGATTTCCACATTCATTTGATAACTTTTAGTGAAATTGCATAACTATCTCGATTTTGACATATGAAAATTAGAATTAAAGGCTCAGATCAATATGTGACATATATATACCATATAAATCATAAAAATTTGTTTCCAAAATGTATTTAAAAAAATGGAAATCCCTTCATACAATTCATGTATACAACTCATTCAGTATGGGAGTCAAATACATGAAAACTAGTGAATTAGTAGCATGGAATTGCAAGAGTTTCAGATTTGGATTTCTTGGATTTCGACCTAGAGAGAATAGGGACATGAAAATATAGAGTAACACATAATATATTTATTTCACAACATCATCAAACTCATATAACATACCTCATGCAAATATGGTACAAGAATCCTACAAGATTGAAGCCAAAGTCATGGAAAGGAAGGAGTACCAAAGGACTTGGGTCCCATTGCCCATTATTACAAAATTTTTGTCTCCATATCAACCTAGGGAACTAGTAGTTTTGTGAAACATTATTCTCAAATAGTATTATTTGTAAATTATTTAATTGGGGATATGACAGTCCTCCCCACTCAAGGCTGCTTGTCCTCAAGCAATTCCAAGTTTGTATGCTGCAAAATTTGCTCATATTCCCAAGTGACATCCTCATTTGGTACTCCTTCCTTTGCACCAAGTGCTCTCTTATGGTTCTGCTCATTAAGTCTCACCATACCATTTCCTTTCAAATCCAGGACCACTAATATGAGTTGAAGGAACCCCATGGAGGGAAATTCAACCTTAGGATGACTCATGAAGACTCAAAATTTATGTCTCCATCTCAACCTAGGGAACTAGTAGGTTGGTAAAACATTATTTGAAAATAGTCTTATTTGTAAATTATTTAATTGGGGACATGACAGCCCTCCCCACTCAAGATTTATTGTACTCAATCAATTCCAAGTTTGTATGTTGAAAAATTTGTTCATAGTCCAAAGTGGCATCCTCATTTGTTACTTTGGAACCAAGTGCTCTCTTATGGTTCTGCTCATAATTAATTTTCTTTAGCTTCAATTTGAGTAGTGGCACTCATGTACTACAATTTTGTGTTCCCAAAAGTAAAGAGATGTGGTTTGTGCATATCGATTTATCATGTAACATAACCGCTAACACCAAAAGGATTAATGAAATTCATAAAAACAAAATTTGCACAAATAATCTTTACCTCCATATTTTGAAAACCTTTTTTGAACTTTCACCCCTTTTTTTGTTGAATTTTCTTATTTTGCTTAGATGATATCTTAAAAAAATTAGTCACTAGTAGATCACTGAAAGAACAACAAGCACAGAAACACAAGAACACAAATATTTTCCTCGAGGAAACCACAAGGGAGAAAACCCCGCAAAACTTCCTCAGTATAGAACTCAACTATAGCAGTGTAAAACCTAGACAAATTGCTTTTCTCTTATTTCTGGTGCACTAATATTTCTCTCTCTTGAAAAAAATTCAAGTGAGTGAGTACAAATGAAGGGGAATGCCTCCCTATTTATATTCTTTAGTTGAATTGACCTCTAACCTAATAGGGGTGACTTCTCTAACTGACTGGGCCACCTGTCCAACTGGACACTACAAATAACATTTATTATATTGACACTTGGGTACTATTGAACTAAATTACATCCAAAGGTTTACATTGATTATTTTAATGATACTAACAAAACCAAACTCATCTCCCGAAGGAGGAATACAATCAATACATTTAGAATATCTTTCGAAGTTACAATATTTTAACACTCCCTCTTAACTAGGAAGGTATTCAACCACAACAACAATTGCTACTAGAACTGTACAACAGTTTGGTGAGACTCTATATGTCATAGGAAGTTTTGGAACATCATCTTTTATCTTCATCATTGATCTCAATTGGATCATATTCTGTAATCTTCGACTTTCATCTATACTTGGAAATCTTCTATCATCTTCTGGATTATCTTCTATAGTATTGGTATGTGAGTACTAAGATCATCTTCCCGGGTCTTCTTCTTGAATTGAACTCTAACCTAACAGGGGTGACTTCTCTAATTGACTGGGCCCACTTGTCCAACTGGACACTACAAATAACATTTATTATATTGACACTTGGGTACTATTGAACCGAATTACATCCGAAGGTTTACATTGATTATTTCAATGATACTAACAAGACCAAACTCATCTCCTGAAGTAGGAATACAATCAATACATTTAGAATATCTTCCGAAGTTACAATATTTTAACACTCCCTCTTAACTAGGAAGGTATTCAACCACAACAACAACTGCTACTAGAACTGTACAACTGTCTGGTGAGACTCTATATGTCATAGGAAGTTTTGGAACATCATCTTTTATCTTCATCATTGATCTTAGCTCGATCATATTCTGTAATCTTTGACTTTCGTCTGTACTTGGACATGTTCTATCATCTTCTGGATTATCTTCTATAGCATTAGTATGTGAATACTGAGTCATCTTCCTGGGTATTCTTCTTGAAGCATCGGTATGTGAATACTAAACCATTGTTTATCTCGTCTGAGTATAAATTTTGGATCATCTTCTATTCTGCCATTGTATGAGTACTAGAACATATTCTATACCAAATCATCTTCATGATCATATTATTATAGTATCAGTATGTGGATATTAATACATCATTTGAACTTCATTATCCACAACATATGTGCATGGATACTAATTTTATATTTTTATCATTTAAGCAATATGATCTTAGGATCTTATCTGAGAGAATAACATGCACATAAATAAACACAAGATACAAGATACACAAATAATTTTCCTCGGGGAAACCATAAATGAGAAAACCCCGCAACTTTCTCAGAGATAGAATGAGCACCAATGGATGCAGTAAAACCCAAAGACAGAAAAGATGATCTCCAACATCTGTTCTCTCTCTCTCACTTGAAAGCGCTTCTCCTCTCTCACTCATGCACCCCAGTGAGTGTGTGTGTGTGATGTTTAGAAATGAGGAGAGCCTCACTTCTATTTATATTATTCCATTCACTTTATGTCCACTCCAACAAGTCGGCCTCACTTAACAATTACTTACCAGGGCCGAATTCTCTAGGAGAGTCTAATAACCCTAGTGCCCCACAACTGTGGGGAATTTTCCCTCTGATCAACAAGGAGGGTTAACCTTGAATCAATTGTGAGGACTATTTCCCCAACTTACAATGGAGGGTTAACCTCAATGACTTTACATGACTTGTTTACATTATTGAATCTCTCGATCGGAACATCGGGGCATGACATGACTCAATTACATTATAGATAATTCCCAGAATAAACATTGGGGTACAATACATAAGATATACAAGTGAATACATTCTAAAGTTACAAATACATCAACACTCCCTATTAAATAGGAAGGTATTCTATCGACACAATTTATTAGCACAAGTCTTCTTCTCTGTATCATCTAGATCATCATCAAGTAATCTCCAAGTCATCTTCATTGTCAAGTCATATTCATCAAGTCTAGATCATCGCTAGATCATCATCGAGTCTGGATCATCACTTGATCATCATCGAGTCTGGAGAATCACTGGATCATCATCGTTGCTTCTGCTATATCAATCAAATGGTGATATCTCTTCATTCTTCTTGTCACATGAAGTTCTACAGAGCCATCCCTTTTTCATGCTAGTTGTAGGCCTATCCTCCAGGTAGGTCTTCATCTTCTTCAACACTTATATCTAACCATGAGAGGAACACATCCAAGAACCATGTCAGAATGGCCTGCCCAACACTTACATATTTGGTTCTCAAAGAGTGGATCTCATCTCTAGGCTGAGTGTCAGTCCCAGACTGAAAAAAAATTCCTGGTAACTGACCAGGTGCCTCCATTCTCCCAGAGAATGGCCTCTTAGCACTAAGTTGAGCTTCATTCCCATACTGAATCAATTTCCTGGTAACTTACTAGGTGCCTCCATTCTCCTAGAGAATGGATTCTGTAGGTATTCATCATCTTTGGCCATACTATGGAATCCTTAGGACTAATTATGTGTATCAAAAAAAAATTGAAAGAGAATCCTAGCACAGACTATAGGATCTCCAAGGCTCTTTTACATGTGACCATCGTAAAACCTCGAAAGAGCATCCTAGCACAGACTATAGGATCTCCCATGATCTTTTCTATGTGACTACCACCACAAAACCTCGAAAGAGCATCCTAGCAAAGACTATAATATCTCCTAGGATCTTTTCTATGTGGCTAGGGAAAACCTTAAAAGAGTGTCTTGCAACCTGCAAGAACTCTAAAGAGCATCCCACAACTTTTACGAGCACATAGCTCAACCTATCGTATCTCCAGGGTTGATTACATGCCTCTAGTAGAAAAACCTCAAAAGAGCATCCTAGCACAGACTATAGGATCTCCCAGGATCTTTTCTATGCTACCTGTAGCAAAACCGGAAAAGATCATCCTAGAACAGACTATAGGATCTCCCGGTATCTTTTCTATCCTACATGTAGCAAAAAATTGAAACAACATCCGACCATAGACTATCAGATCTCTCAAGATCTTTTACATGCTATCTGTACAATCTATCCATGGAGTATCATCACAGAATCATCATATGATCATATTGATAAAAATCATATCAGAAACTGAAGCATCATCCCGATGCTCATCACACAATGCTTACATCCACAGCCATGGGAAGGATCCTCCTACCATGCTTGGAATGGATCCTGCAAATGTGTCCCATCACTTCTTCCTTGAACTATCTTCTATCTGAAGAACATCAAACCTCTCTCTGGAGTACTCAAACTTCACCCTAGCTAGTGGTTTGGTCAACACATTTGCTATCTGCTCATCTGTCGCAACATACTGGAGCTTCACTACTCCTCTCTGCACCATATCCTTGATATAGTGATATTTGATATCGATGTGCTTCAACCTGTCAAGGAACACCAGGTTCTCAGACAACTTCACACAACTCTGGTTGTCACAAGTATCATACAACGAGAAATCAAATAACTCAGGCACTAGCTTCCTGAGCCATACTGCCTCACAACTATCCGAACAAGCTGCGATGTACTCTGCTTCGACTGTACTTAGTGCTACGTAGGATTGCTTCCTGCTAAACCAAGAGATCACATCTGATCCCATACTGAAGCAACACCTTGAGGTGCTCTTCCTATCAATGGTATTGCCTGCCCAATATGAATCCACATAACCCTCCAGGTTAATCTTATGATTCATATCATACTTGAGCCCATAATCAACTGTACCCTTCAGGTGCCTCACTACATTCTTTGCAACCATTAGGTGAACATGTCTCAATGTGTTCACAATGAAGCAAATATCTGGTCTCGTATTTGTCAGGTGCATCAAGGAACAAATCATCTAATGATACATTGTGGCATCAATCGTCTTTGATGAAGCAACACTCAATAGCTTCAGGTTCGATGCCATAGGTGTGGTCATGGCCTTGCAATCCATCATCCTGAACCTCTTCAGGATCTCTACTACATACTTCCCTTATCCTAGGGAGATTCCATCCACATTCTGACACAGTTCCATTCTTAGAAAGTAGTGCATCATATCCAAGTCCTTCATCTTGAACTCAGCAACAAGTCTCCTTCTTGCAACTTTAATGAGTTCCTCTTTTCTGTCAGGAACAAGTCATTGACATATAACAAGAGCATCACTGGCATTCCACCTTCAACATTGAAGAAAAGGTTGAAATCCACTTTACTCTCAGTAAATTCTAGAGTCATCAGTAAGATATCCATCCTATTGTACCATGTCGAACCTCGAGATCTTCTATAGTTACTCCCTCTGCATCCTATACATCATTCTTCTTGAACTGGTCTTCCCTTTCTTCTTGTCTACTTCTTCATCAATGATTTCACTGCATTCATCATATTATTCTTCATCTTGGATTATTTCTCGAATTGTCGTCACTTATTCTTCAGAACAAGTCTCAATCTTCTTTGCTTGTATGTGATTGTACACGATCTTTCCTACAAGTCATATGCACTAGTTGTATGGTTAGAAAAATTTCATAAGGTATATTCATAATGAAAAATTCTTATGCATAAATATATGATCATGCAACTATTTTAGCCAATACAACATTCATCCATATCTCAAGGAAACTTTCTAGATGCCTTCCATCTCTACTAGGACAACATTGAGATTGTGCACTAATCCAATATGTTAGCAAAGAGGTTTCATTCTAGATAAGTAGCAATGGAGAGTTGTATAGCACCATGGGATACTTACCCATCACATGCATATTAGTAGTATGCTGTTATTAATGCAAACATTCTATCATGCATAATACATCAACTGAATATAAACAAATGCATAACAAAACAATATCATGAAATGACAATTGAATACTTATCTTTATTTGTTTTGTGGGTAGACTCCTTCTTTTAACCTCATCATCTTCTTCATTCAAAACAACATCATTTCTTATCCAAATTATCAAGATGGATAAGAGACTCTTCAAGAATTGAGTTCTTCATATTCCTCATCGCTTGAGGTGTCTTCTTTGAATCATGAAATCTTGATCTTCAGTTGCTCCCATCTTCTTTTCTCTTATTATGAGTCGAGCTTCATCTTGTGTGTACTCTTCCCAGAGTCTGCTAAAAGTAATCACTTCCTTTTGGAACATATTCCTTGAATGAATGAATACCATGATCCTGGGAGGCCATTCAAGGTGGTTATCACAACTTCTGGATTCTCCACTTCTTCTTCTACCACTTCAATATGTTCTTTGTTTTGAGAGACCCTTGTAAAGTATGACTGTATGCTGCATTCTGGATCTTCACATTCTTCAACCGGTTTCTCAAAGTCATCCTTTGATTTAGGTTCTTTCCTTCAAATAGCTTGGTCAAGGAATCAAACATCTCTTTCGGTGTATTTAGGGAAGACAATTGTGGTATAAGGTGATCCTCTATTGAAACAACAATGATCTTCTTGGCCTTGACCAAGTTATTCTTGTGTAAGGCTTTTAGCCTCATCTCCCTCTGGAATTGGAACCTCTCTACTTATGTAGGTGTCCAAATCATTTCCTTCAAGAAATAGTGATATCCTATACTTCCATGCTTGGAAGTTGTCAGCCTCACCAAGATTGTCATCAAGCTGGTGTGATTAGTCATCTTGAAATGAGAAACTCAATTGTAAATAGCAAAATATTAGATCTTACTGATTTGAGGTGTCAATCTTGGTTCCGGAGCTGGTTGATCTAGGGTTTGTTAGAGAAACCCTAATTTAAAAAAACTGGAATATTTTAGATCTAATTGGATAGAAATATATACCTCTTCAAGGAGAGATGTCCAATGTAATCCTTTTCTGAAAACAATGGAGGGAAGCTCCCGGAACAGGAAGCCCTAGTTTACCAATTTATTCTGCAGAAATTCTTGATACTATTTCTATGGTATATCTGATATTAATGCTCCTTTATGTCTTAAATTTTGTAATGTGTTAGAACTTTTTGTCCTTGTTCCAACACCATAGGTTTTATTAGAATTGGTTTCATCAATTGGGAATTATGAGCATTGTCCCAAGGTGACCTGTTTCAAGACTATTTAGCATAACGATGTTGTACAGACTTCCACATGTCACTGTTTCATCTTTGGGGTCTGAAATTTTTTACCACATAAATTATATTTTGTGCCCTTTCTGGAACATCTTGAGAAATTTCATTTGGACCTTCGTTGCCTGAGATATAACAATTCTCCCTAGGTGTTCTGTTTGGGGAGGAATCCTAGGAGAAGCTAGAACCCTAACTTGGAGGAATCATATATCCTAGAATATAGCGAGTTTGAGGATTACACTTGGATACAATGTAAATCAGGAATTTATCTTTGACCTGTGAAATTTGTCACCTGATCCTTCTCCAATCTCGTGATATAGTGAATCTACCAAAATTATCAATTTCAGTATTTTAGGGTTTTTAAGGCCCGGGGTCAAACTAGGGTTTGAATTTCCTAGAGTTTCACCCAACCAAAAATATCGACCCAAGTCTTTAAACTTAGATTTTTATGAGGAGAGTAATCCTATGTTGGGATCACTAAAAAATTCCTCTTCTGTGAAAAACCCTAATTTCCCGCAGCAAAAATTGAAAATGCCTGGAATCAAATTCCGCTTCGATAGAAAGACGAACCCTTCAATGGAGAGTTATCCTATCATCATTTTGCTGATGGATTGTGGAGAGAGACCCAAAAAGTAAGAATCCCTAGCTTATGCAGCTGCACAATGTCTTCTTCTCAGGTTAGCTCTAATACCATGTTAGATTTTTATCATTTAAGAAATATGATCTTAGGATCTTATATGAGAGAATAACATGCACAACAATAAACACAAGAGATAAGAGACATAAATAATTTTCCTCAGGGAACCATAAAGGAGAAAACCTCACAACTTCCTCAGATATAGAATGAGCACCGATGGCAGCAGTAAAACCCAAATACAGAAAAGATGATCTCCAACATTTGTTCTCTATCTCTCACTTGAGAGAGCTTCTCCTCTCTCACTCATGCACCCCAGTGAGTGTGTGTGTGTGTGATGTGTAGAAATGAGGAGAGCCTCACTTCTATTTATATTCTTCCATTCACTTTATGTCCACTCCAACAAGTCATCTTCACTTAACAATTACTTACATGGGCCGACTTCTCTAGGAGAGTCTAATAACCTTAGTGCCCTACAACTGTGGGGACTTTTCCCTCCGATCAACAAGGAGGGTTAACCTTGACTCAATTGTGGGGAATATTGCCCCAAATTACAATGGATTGTTAAACTCAATGAATTTACATGACTTGTTTACATTATTGAATCTCCCGATCGAAACATTGTGGCATGACATGACTCAATTACATTATAGATACTTCCCGAAATAAACATCGGGGTACAATACATAAGATATACAAGTGAATACATTCTTAAGTTACAAATACATCAATGAATAACATCAACAACAACAATATCATTAGCATGTTAGTGCTAAACTCAAACAACAACTAATGCTATATCATCATCTGCATTACCAGCATAGAGATGTTGGAACATTGATAACATCATAAGTATAGGAATATTGAAGTAACATACATAAACAGTCATCAGTGTAATATCACTAGTACTAACTCAATCAATCAATCAATCGATCATCAATATTGAAGAAAATAGGCATCACAACAATACTAAACAAAACATCTCATCAACCATCTCAGTAATTATAAAGAACATATCAACAATCATCAGTATAAAAATACTGCAACAATCGTCTCAACAATCAACAGTATAACAATACTGCAACAATCGTCTCAACAATCAACAGTATAACAATACTGCAACAATCGTCTCAACAATCAACAGTATAACAACACTGCAACAATCAACAGTATAACAATACTGTAACAATCATCTCAACAATCATCAACCATATCAACAACCATCAACCATATCAACAACCATCATCAACAATCATCAACAATCAACAATATACCAATATCGAGGATACATCTTTCCCTTCAACGTCTCGGAGCAGCATCACAGTGAGTTCTTTGGTAGATCCATCCGGGCATTTTGTCTAACTTACTAACTCTTTCGATCCAAAAAATCCTAGTTATATAGATGGATCTCTTGAGGGAAAAAAAATCCTTATATAGATTACTAACCCTTTCGGGCCAAACAATCCTAGCCAAAAATACTAATCCCCCTAGGATCAATAGGCCTTGTTTGACTTACTAACCCTTTCAGGCCAAACAATCCTAGCCAGAATTACCCTCCTCTAGACTGAGCTACTCACCACTGCATCCATAATCCATCTACTATCATTCCCTCTTTTGAGAGAGGTCCTTTCGGACTACACGAAGCTTATCTTGAAAGTATTCAAAATTTACACTAGCCAGAGGCTTAGTCAATACATCTGCTACTTTTTCTTCTGTAGGAACATACTTGAGTTTCACAGCTCCCTTCTGAACCATATCCCAGATGAAATGATATCTGATTTCATTGTGCTTTGTTTTGTCATGAAATACATGATTTTCTGTCATCTTATTACAACTCTGATTATCACAAAGGATATCAATAGCATCTATCTCTGCATCGAATAGTCCTGCTAACATCTTTCAAAGCCATGCTGCTTTGCTACATACTAAACATGTTGCAATGTATTCAACCTCTGTCGTACTAAGTGCAATACTGGTATGATTTCTACTGAACCAAGAGATCATGCGTGATCCTAGACTAAAACAACATCCTGATGTGATTTTTCTATCTTTGGCACTTCCACCCCAATCTGAATCTGCATATCCATGTAATTTGATCTCACCACTAGATGCATATCTAATCCCATAATCTAAAGTTCCCTTTAGATACCTCATCAAATTTTTTTCCGTAATAAGGTGAATGTGTTTAGGATTCACCATATACTAAATTAAGGTGTTTACTGCAAAACATATATCTGGTCTTGTATTGGTTAAGTACATCAGTGAACCAATAATATGTCTATATAAGGTGGCATCAACTGCTTCCATAGTATCATCATTCAATAGCTTCAAACTTGTTATCATTAAGTAGTCATAGCTTTACAATCTAATATTCCAAATATTTTTAATATTTCTATAGTATATTTTCCTTGGTTTAGGAAAATCTCATCTGGATATTTCCATACTTCAAGACCTATAAAGTAATGCATCATTCCAAGGTATTTCCTTTCTAACTCTGCAACAAGCTTCTTCTTACATTCGATAATAGGATTATCTTCTCTTGTCAAGAATAGATCATCATGCTCTAGGTGCTTTCTTTAGTATACATCCATGATTTTTTTTATCATTAATCTCGAACCCTTGTGGTTGTTCGATATATACCTCTTCTTCAATCAAGCCATTTAGAAATGTCGTCTTCACTTCCATTTGATGTAGCTTCCACTTCATGTTGGATGTCAAGGAAATGATAGTTTTGATTGAGGCATATCTAGCTGCTGGTGCAAAGGTCTCCTCATAATCGATTCCCTATTTCTAAGAGAATCCTCGACCTACAAATATTGCCTTGTACATTTCTATACTTCCATTTGTTGAGTGTTTAGTTTTGAATATCCACTTTGAGAATACCACTGAATTGTATTTTGGTCTTGTTGCTACTTCCCACACATAATTATTTATAATGGATTGGTATTCCTAGACCAATGCATCATCCCACTCTTTCTGTTTTATTGCTTCTTCAAAACATGTTGGTTCTCTATCAACTAGATCACACATCAAATCCATATAATCGGGGTATGACTTTGGATTCTTCCTTTCTCAGATGGTTCCTTTAGGTTCACCATGCCTTTTTTCTTCTTCAATTACTTCACAAGCCCAGGAAGGTTTTCTCTTTCATGAAATCAATTCATTTGGTAAAACTTCAGGTAGTTGAGGTTCTGTCATATCATTCTCTTCAGGTATCTAGACTTCTTCTTCGTTTCTTACTGGTTTAGGAATTTCAACAGTTTTGGGAGTTTCATTCTCCTCTTCATATTCCTTATCTTTCTTTAACTTCCTAAAGGTTGTATGTTCATCAAATGTGACATCTCTGCTAAGTTCAATTTGACGGTATCCTGGGATATATGTCCAATAAGATTTTGGTTGTTCACTATATTCTATGAACAATCCCTTCTCTCCTGAAGGATCTAACTTTGGCCTTTTCTCCTTGTGAATATGAATGTAAATAGGAAAACCAAATATCTTTAGATGAATTACCTCAGTTTTTTCTCTGGAAAACATTTCTTATGGAGTTTTGTTCCCAAGGGCCCTATGGGAAATTCTATTATGTACATATACTGTTGTTCTTGTTGCTTCTGTCCACAGGTACATTGGGAGATCTTGATCATATATCATAACTTTCAAAACTTCCATGATAGCTCTATTATTTTTTTTCGCCACACCATTTTGTCATGGATTATAGGGAATGGTGAGATCCCTCTTAATCCCGTATTCCTTGGAAAAATCATTGAATTCATTTGAACTGAACTCCCCTCCATTTTATGACCTCATAATATTTATTTTCTTCTCATAGAGGTTTTCTACTAGGGCCTTAAACTCCTTGAATATTTCAAACAATTCATCTTTCTTTTTCAAGAAGTATATCCAAGTATTTCGGGAGTAGTCATCAATAAAAGAAGAATAACAGGCATACCCACTTAATGAAGTGGTTTCCATTGCCCCACAAATATCTGAGTGAATAATATCTAAGATCCCTTTTTCTTTACTATCGCTTTTTGAAAAATGATTCTTAGTATTCTTCCCTTCTGCACATCCTTTGCACACTCCTTCTTGCTCTTTTTGAATTTCTGGTAAACTAGTCACAACCTTGCTTACAATTGGAAGAGATTTGTAATGAACATGAGCAATCCTTTTGTGCCATAGCTCACATGTGTTAATGGTACTAGTTTCTAATGTTGAATATGTATGTCCCTTCAATTTGTAAAGTAATCCTTCTTCAAATCAAATCTCCACTACATCTATGTTTTTACCTTTTGTCCACATGGGGATTTTTCCATCCACAAAGACAACTCTGAAGCCTTTCTTATCTAAGGATGAAATGGAAAGAATATTCTTATTTAGTCCTGGGAAATACATGACATCTTTCATTTTCATACGATTTCCAGATTCCAATTTATAGGATGCTTCTCATATTCCTTTAATGGGATATTGAGAATCATCTCCAAACATCACTTTGTGTGGAGATTTCTTTTGTTTAAGGAATGAGAGCGATTCCGCGTAGCTAGTCATGTGCTTGAAGGAACCACTATCAACTAACCAGGTGTCATTTCCAGACTATACTAATCTTGTTAGAGAAGAGATTAAAACATATTCTTCATTGGAGTCTTCATCCTTCTTTGCTTCCTCTTCAACTTCTTGATCACTATATTCTACAGCATGAGCCCGAAATATTCTCATCTTTTTTATCCTTTCTGCTTTCATGGGATAGTTGATGGCAATGTTTCTCAACTTGTGACAAGTGAAACATTCAAAATTTGAGAATTCTCTCTTGGGTCTTTCAAACCCTTGAGTCTTAGGAGGATGGTCATGAATCTTCCTTTTTCCTTTGGTGTGGGTTGTTAAGGCTTGATTCTCATTGTCATTTATCTTTTCTTCTCTAGTGCCTATCCTTTCTTCTTCTTGAGCACATTCTTTCCATAACTTTCAGAATTTGGTTAGTTTCCTTCTTGAGCAAATTCCTCAGATAAAGGCTTCCCAATCTCTTGGAAGACCATTTAAGGTTGTCATTACAATCTCTACTTCTTCAACCATATCATGAATGGATTCTATTTGATCCTTGATTAAATATACTCTTGTAAAGTAAGATCGCATGGTCCATGAATTTTGAGCTCTTACACTTTTGAGTTGATTCCTCAGGGTCATTTTCCTATTAATGTTTCTTCCTTCAAATAGACTTGATAGAGCATCAAATATTTCTTTTGGATTATCCCTTGAGGATACTTGAGGAATCAATTTATATTTTATGGAGTCATCTATGATCCTTTTTTGTATGATCATATCCTTCTTATGCTTGTACTTGGCTTCAACTTCTTCTGGTTCTTTCAATTCCTCTTTCACAAACTTATCTAGATCATTTTCTTGGAGGATGAGCATGATCTATACTTCCATTCTTAGAAGTTTTCCGCACCTTTAAGATTTTCATCTATATTGGTATTCTTTGTCATGCTTAGAAGACTGAGAACTTCAAATGGAATAAGGAGGAAATATACTTACTTGAAGAAAGAAACTCCCGACTGACCTCCTTCTAGATGACCCGGGGTTTAAAGCAGAAACCCTAATTTTTTAGTTGGGATCACAAGTGGAGATGAATGGTGGAAAATATGTGCCTCCTTAGGGTGAGGTAGAATATATATTTCTTTTTATGAGATTGATGATGAAACCTCAAGAAACCTAAAACCCTAGTTTGTTCCAGCAGCAGTAACTAGTCCAAAATTGAAAATTCTTGGGGTTCAGTTTTGTCTTCATAGAAAGACACGCTCTTCAGAGGTGAGTTGGGAGAGCCCTCTTTTCTGGTTGATCTCTCAAGGTATTTGTTTGGAACAACAAAAACCTAACTATGCAGTGCTTCGTTTCAGGGTGGATCTGATACAATGTTGAATTTTCTTAATTTGATTAGATGATATCTTAAAACAATTATTCACTAGTAGATCACTGAAAGAACAACAAGCACAGAAACACACGAACATAATGATTTTACTCAAGGAAACCACAAGGGAGAAAACCCCACAAAACTTCCTCAGTATAGAACTCAACCAGAGCAGTGTAAAACCCATACAACTGCTTATCTCTTCTTTCTGGTGCACTAATCTATCTCTCTCTTGAAAAACAACTTGAGTGAGTGAGTAAAAATAAAGGGGAGCGCCTCCCTATTTATATTCTTCAGTTGAGTTGACCTCTAACCTAACAGGGCTGACTTCTTTAACTAACTGGGCCCAATTGTCCAACTAGACACCACAAATAACATTTATTATATTGACACTTGGGTACTACTGAACCGACTTACATCCGTAGGTTCACATTGATTCTTTCAATGATACTAACAAGACCAAACTCATCTCCCAAAGGAGGAATACAATCAATACATCTAGAATATCTTTCGAAGTTACAATATTTTAACATTTTTATTCTATATAATTCTTTGAAGTTGGTATTAAGTTACCAAACTTTGAGTTTCTTAAGATTCCAAGAAAATTACAGAGAGGAACCACCATGCTTGTTGCTGCACTACTCGGATTACAATCATCTCCTCAAGTGGTGACTAAATCTCCAATGTTCATCACTTCCCCCGCAATTGAAACCAATGAGACCAAAATTGATCCCAGGGTCCCATATGCTCTTGATACATGCATGGTGTGAAATGTCTATGATGAAATTCCATGAACACCAAGCAGGTGAAAATTGAATTCATCTCTCAAAAGGTCTCCCACATAGGAAACTGGAACACTTCTCTATAAATATGAACTCAAACAAATGAAGGTTAGTTTGCTTTCTCAAACCAACAATTGAACTGCTACTCCAAGTGAGATAAAACCAAGCAATTCTAGGACCACATTGCTTGTATTGCACTCTTCCAAACATCGTGAGTACAAAATATAGATAATTAAAGTACATAAAAACATCATACAAATGTACATCAAGAAGGTACCTCATCAAATAATCATGAAAGTGGTTGTACATCCAAGTAAGTAGATCGTCATTTGGACCATACACATAAGCATCAAATATTACATTAGATATTCCCCAATGACATAGGTGAGGATCCCATGTTGTTGGCCTCTTTCTCCTTCTTTTCTCGACCCACTGTTCAACAACAACACGATACCAACAAGACACCAAAAGACATTGTCTTGACAGAGCAAGCTCAGTCGGAAATGCCCGCAAGGTAGGCGTAGTCTCACCCGAGATATCTTAATGTGTAACTTCCAGAACCATGTTTCTGTAGTTGGTGAGGGATTATAGTCCCTTGGTGCTCGTGAGAGATAGGAGGATGGAGTATATTGCTTGTGTGAAAGAGGTGCAACTACGTGCCACAATATATGCATGACACAACCTTTTCCTTAACCACTTAACAACTAGCGCAACTGTGCAATGCAACTGATTCCTTGAAAATAATGAACAATGTGTGACTTATATTATAACTTAGCATATTAACCATGAAATCATACATAACATGTCAATAGTGCTTATCATTCATTCATTCCTTTATTGATCATTAATATTGCGACATACATTCAACAATAACTGTAACAATATAAAGTAAGACAACATTCAGATAACATCCAATATCCACAATATTCATTCATTCACCATGGGAAATAACATGGAAACCCATCTAGAAAAAACCACCAAGGTGCTGCTCATATGGCATGAGAAATATAGGTAGCACCTTGCAATCTGTGGCTTGTAGGCTGTTCTTAATATATGTCTATGTGAATAAATATTCTTGCTCTCATGCTCTCTAGTTTATTCTTCTATATACTCCTATTGATCTGCACAAAACCTGGATTAACTCTTCTAGTTTAATATATGCGCACTCAGCTGCACATTACTTCCACTAACAGTCTGTGCAAACAGCTACAAATTTGCGACTCAACAACCTTCTACTAAACTCCTCTTCTGAGTCAACAATAAAGTACTAAATTGAATCTAACTTATTGAACGAAACTAAAGCTAATCCATCGAACCCTTATACAAAGTGGGTTCCTTCTATTTATAACATTTAGAAGACCGTACAGGGTCGAATCAGTACTAATCAGTTATTACAGACTCAAGTGGATACAAAATATATACAATTACATTAAATGTCAGACTAGACATAGCCATGAAAGTTCTGTATGACATTAACCACAACCATAACTAGCCGCAGAAATGTATTTCAGCCTTTTTTACTGGTCATAACTAGCCGCAAAAATATCCTTGGTATTCTACTAGTTCACCCTTCTACAGACTTCTACTAGTTTTTACCTGTTTCGCTTTAACTCTTCTACCTGCCTCTTCCACCGACTCAGATCTTCCTTCCTTGTTGGCGTTATCCATGTCGTATCTTCTTATGCTCTGCTCTCATGATTCTTCCTTTACCCGCTTTTCTCTCGTCATGCACCCTCTTTTCCTCTTGCACTTAAGTGGCAGATTCTTCCTTGTGCACTTTTCTTGGCCCAAAAGGCCCCTAACACTCACATGTGGCTCATCCCGACCCACTAAGAAAAAATTTCCGTCTCTGCAAAAATTGAGTGTTCAACAAAATTTAATCTTTAGGCATGGGCTACGCTACAGGACCAACCTTGTCTTGAAACTCCTTCAAAATTTGTTGCGCCATTGAAACTACCTCTGTTACTTCCTCCTCCCGTGTAACCAATTATTCCACATGGTCGAAACTGATATGTTTCGACGATCCCTCTCCCAATGACTGAGTAATAGTCTGGAGCTTTTTCTGGATAGGATGAATAATCCTTGTAGCTCATGCTACTTTTGATCGGTGCACTTCCACTTCCTAGTTCATAGTCCGCTATGGATACCGAAGAGCTTGGAATTCCTGTTGGAGCTACGTTATCTCCCTGATATTTGTAACCTTTTCTTTAAGTGATAGCTTCTTCATCTCTGCCTTTTCCACGGTGATTTTCTTATCAACTTGCCGCATGGTTTCCTTGATCTTTCCCCAGTCTCATCCTCTAGAAGCGCTTCCCACGTCATGGAAATGGATTCCACTGCCTCAGTGCATATTGTCTCTCCTCGCTTTATCCTTTCTTCTGCCTCCAACACTTCTTTTCTACGTTAATTAAGAATCTCAGGAGGTGTGATTGGTACCTTATTTTCCTAGAGCTCTTCAACCTATTTCTTAAGCTCCACCGCATTCCACGACAGCTAGACAACCATAGCATTTGAATCCTCATCTTCTTGGCCTACCTCTAGTGGGAATTCCATGACCACACCTTTAATGGCTTTAGCTAGTGCAACTCGACTCTACTCTCACGCCACAATTTCTTACTCCTTTTCTCTAAGGAGGGTTTTACGCATTGTCGCCTTCCTTTTCTGCTTGGTCATCTGATATGAAACCACATTTTATCTAAGGAGTACCTCGATCGTAGCCTCCTGCTGGACAACATAGACTTCAATTAATGTGAGCTTAGAGAATTCAACGGTCAAGGTCTCGAAACCTTGGAAAACATCATCATACTCAGGTGTTCCTGTCTCCATTACTCATCCCTGTATTTCTACTTTGATCAGCGGCTCTAGCTCTGGTGTGACTAACAGGATACTGGGATCGATGCCATAAGTCTCAACTTCGACCATGGTTTTGAATTCATTTATGGCCTTTTTCAGCTGGTTGATGTGTTGCTCCAGCTCGCTGGTTATTCACAGCTCCTTCTTACTTATTCCTTTTAAGCTGGACTTGGCCAATTGCGCGATTGTGTCGGACAACAACATTATGTTCTCCTCGGCTAATCTAACAATGTTAGCCGATTTGTCTTCTTTCCTCTTCTTGCACGGATGCTACTGCGCCTCTTCCTGGGCCTTCTTCAACTCCTCATTAGTAGGAGTACCGTCTGAATCATCATCCTTATCCTCCTTGCTGTGTGCACTATCATCATCATCCTTGTTGTAATCATCATCATCAGAGATTGACATCTGATTGCCTTGGTCATTGCCTCCGCCTTTTCCTTCTCTATCCTGCTGGTCATTTTCGTGACCATTCCCTTGGCTATTTTGTGCATCAGTTCCTGCGCCAACATTTCCACCTTGGTTCACTAGTGGGTCTTCTTGGTTTTTTCCTTCAACAATTGGCTCTGATAGTGGGCCACATCATTCTTCAGGACACTCCTGGATAATTGCGTCTACATCATCATTAGTGATCATAAACCTTGCCTGGTGTGCTTGACTGGCCAGGTCGTTCTTCGGTTCTAGAATAGTGCACTGACCTGGAAGTTTATGAATGCTGCATATCTGTGCACCATCGTAGTCGTTACTCTATGGGACCGCCTAATAGAATTGCACAGGGCCTCGCCATGCAGAAAGAACTTGATGTTAATATCCATTTGGTGGATCTTATCCTCCTTGTTTTCCTAGAGGTTCTGATACTTTGTGCCAAGGAAAAGAACTAGAAAATCCATCGGCTGGTATCCAGGTGGGTTGGACCACATAATGAAAGAGATCAGGATGAGTATCCAGGAGTAACGAAATTTTTCCCTAGGTTCCTCCTGCGCCTTCTTTGCATCATCTATCAGTTCGTTCAGTACGAACCACGACTAGTTGAAGGCGACTCCTTGCGTGCATTGCTCTACGATTTATGATCGCCCCTACGGTGCACTCAGTAGGTCTCATATTTCGCAACAGTTTGCAAGATAATATTCTAGCTGAAAACCTTACCATATTATCCTTAATGGGGCCAATGAGGAATCCCCTACCTACCCATTGTAGGTTATACTTCTGCTTCATCTTGGTGGTGTCTCTGTTCTGGCGCAAATATGGCAAAGGGTCACCTCCTGTCTTCGCCCGAACCGTTATCGACGAGATGAGCTTAACGTAGATAGGGTAGGGTTAGTCGATCCATAGACATCCTATGTGAAAGAAGACAAGGAGCTTCTTCACATACTTGGTCTCTTGGGTTTTGTGCCCAAAGTGCGGCATGAACAACAGATTCAACAAGACCACGTGATCGACACTACAGGATCACTCCATTGGTACTAAGAGCTAGGGATCAGTAAACCTGGCTTAAACCGTAACCATATAGTTTTCCCTTTCCAATCCCACCTGCTGGCAGGTGTCGCAATCCTCAAACTGCAGCTTGGTGATCTTTGGCATTATGTCCAGCAATAGGGGTACGCTATTAGGTATGCGAGGTGTCACCAAGGTTATGCATGCTTTCTTCGGGAGCGTCACTCTTTGCATGTCAGTTCTCCTCAACCAATCATACTGGGGGAATTTTTCCTCCTTCCTGGTGGCGTCAACGTCTCGAGGTGGTGAGTCTGGTGCATCCTCCTCCATCGGATCCTCTTTAGGGGAATCTATAGAAGACTTAGCCTTGTGTTTATTTGATATTTGCGGCCTGGATGACTATCCAGTTGCTATTTATCCAGCCTAACTTGGTGACACGACTAGTACGAGCCTGCAACTAGTATATTCTAAATAGGGTTCAACACAACACCTGAACTAGGGGTTGGGACAAGGATCGAACTGACCGCAGGGACAGGTTGCCTTCTCGGTCGTGCCATTGATTTGAGTTCTGGTTCCTGCTTGGGTTTTTGGACCTTGGGTGACTCAATCTCTTCCTCAATTGGGCACAATGAGGTAACCGTTATGTCAAATAAATCACTAGCACTAGAAATCTCTATACCCATGGGTTTTGGCTCTCTCTTTGTTATAGGATTCGTCTTTGGTTCTCTTGTTCTCACTGGGTGCATAGTAAAATAAAAATTGTCGATGAAGATCCACTTTATAGGAACCTTCATGTCCTATGATCATTATGCGATGGGAGGCCAAGGTCTTGTCAATCACGTGGGATTCTCGATCGATGTGTTCCTCATCAATTCGATTACTTGAGTTCTGAGTTGTACTTGTTGGGGCAGTTATGGTAGTTATGATGTGGACAACTGATGGGACCAAAAATCACATCGTCATTCTCCTCGTATCTCATCGAATCAATGACACTTAGCTATCATAACTGCCTCAAACTTCGATGAATATTTGCACTTTAATTTCGGACAGCCTGTCATTCCCACTTTTTCCTGCGCTTTTCCTCGTTTTTCTGCAATCGTGCGATAGAAGAGTTTCCTTGCATTCTTTTTTTTTTCAATATCTGCGCACGGTGCAAGCTTATCCAAGCATGTCACAGTCTTCATAGTAATGATTCAAGTGACTGTCATTCACCATACCCATGACATATGTTCCATCTAGTTTCTGCAGTTTTACTACGCCTACATCAGTAATGTGCACGATCGTATATGGCCCTAGCCAATGCATTTTTAGCTTCCCTGGATGTTTCAAAAAATTTCTGTCATACAACAACTCAAATCCTCTGAATTTGAATGGATTAAACTAGATATGGAAATCATGCCACGCTTTCTGCCTTTGCTTCTCAACAGTCTAATGGAATCCCGTGACAAAGTGTTCTTCTTCCATCTGAACAAGCTGTGACAACCTTTTCTTGACAACACCTCCATCGGTCATTTTTGTTAGTGCAGCAATCCATAGGCTTGTAACGATGTACTCCATTGGCACAACATTTTCCTAGCCATACAACAATATGAATGGGGTGTTCCCTGTCAATCACTTGCAAGTTGTGCAGTATGCCCATAGCACAATTGATAATTTCTGGTCCCAGTCATCTTGGTGCATGTTGCATACCTTGGTTAATGCATTCTCCAAAATCTTATTGAAGGCTTCAATCATTCCATTCTCTTAAGGATGATAGGGTTTCGTCTTCTTATGCTGGATCTAGAACTCTGCAGTAAGCTCAACATTCATTTTGTTAACAAAATGCGTACCTTGGTCGCTGAGTATAATTTTTGGACAACCAAATCTGGTTACCACATTTTCAAATAAAAACTTCACTACAGTCACAGTGGTGCAATCTTTAACAAGCATGGATTCTACCCATCTGGTTAAGTAGTCTATCGCAGTGATAATGTAGCATGCACTAGTCCTCTTTCCTAGTGGACTGATCAGTCCAACAAAATCAACAACCCACTTGTTTAATTCTTGCAGTGTTATTTGCGGTGCAAGCGACATCTCGTTGCGACACAATGACTTTCCTATTCTCTGGAAGATATCACAGTGTCGAAAGAAGCTCTTAGTGTCCATATGTATGGTTGGCCACCATAGTCCTGCTTGTAATATCTTGTGCACAGTTTTCTTTCCTGCATAGTGTCCTCTTGCAACACTAGCATGTACTTCACTCGTTACCCAAGGTCGCTCATGGTAAAAAACACATCAGCGCAGTATTTCATCGGCGCCTAGTTTGTACAAGTGTCCAGGAATCAATGCATAATAAGTAGCTATGACAACCAAATGTTTCTTTTGGTTAATGGATAATCCTTCAGGCACATAGCCTATGCTGAGGATATGGATGATAATGTTAAACTCAAAATTTTGATCATCCATAATGTGGATCGCAAATAGTTGTGCATTGGGAAAGTTATCCTCCATAATGGTTGGTTCTTCACCACTTTCTATCCATAACAGGTGGTCTAGCCCGATATTCATTCGACCAGGTTTAACTATGACCTCAAAGTCAAACTCCTGAAATAGGAGGATCCATCGGAAGATCTCCCCCCCCAACACTATCTTGTTGACCAGGTACTTCAATGCTGAATGATTAGTTTACATTTTGAAGTGTCCACCCAACAAGTAATGTCAAAACTTTTGTAGTGCATAGACCATGGCGAGGCCTTCTCTTTCTGTCGTGGTGTAATTCTTCTCTATTTTTGATAGTTTCTTGCTAGCAAAAGCTGTTGATGTAGTTGTAACTTCGGAATGTATTCACTTGTATATCTTATGTCTTGTACCCCGATGTTTATTCTGGGAAGTGTCTGTAATGTATTTGAGCCATGTCATGCCCCGATGTTCCTATCGGGAGGTTCTATAATGTAAACAATTCATGTCAAGTCATTGTGGGTAACCCTCCTATTGTTCAAGGGTTAAAGTCCCGCAGTTCTGGGGAACTAGGGTTATTAGACTCTCCTAGAGAAGTCAGCCCTAGTGAGTCATTTTCAAGTCAAGAATTAGTATAAATAGAGAGTGAGCCTCTCTATTTATCACACACTCACTCACACTCAGTTGTAGCGCATAAATGAGGAAGAATAAGTTGTTGGGGCTAGAAAGAAAGAGGTTACTGCTGTCGGGATATCATCTTACTATTTTTGGGGCTTTTCTATTTGGTGCTAATTCTATCTCTGAGGAACTTGCGGGGTTTTATCCTTTATGGTTTCCCTAACAAAAAATATTTGTGTTAATTTTCTTATGTGTTTGATTGTTGTGCTTCTTATTCTCTCAGTTAATATCCTAATTTAATGCTATATTAAATGATAAAAATCTAACATGGTATCAGAGCTAACCTGAGAAGAATACACTGTGCAGCTGCGGAAACTAGGGATTCCTAATTTTTGGATCTCTCTCCACAAATTTTCAGCAAAATAAGGTTGGACTGACTCTCCTCCCCAGGGCACATCTTTCTATTGAAATAGAATCTGATTCTGAGCATTTTCAGTTTTTGACCCGAC
>LPNX011218147.1:195872-282772 GCA_001517045.1 Pseudotsuga menziesii | reverse complement strand
TGAAATTCTATTGGTTCTTGAATTCCAACTCACAAAAACTTATTTTGGCACATTTTCTTATAAGGCCCATTTTAGACCCCAAATTTCCTCTAATGCATTGGTGCCTGAAATTAGGGCTTTCCACAGAAGTGGAATTTTTGAGTGAGCCCAGGCTTGGATTGATCTGATCCTCAAAATCAAAGTTTAGAGATCAAGATCAAAGCATTTGGTTGGACAGAACTCTGGGAAATTCAAACCCTAATCTGCTCTTGAACCAACACTACAAAAATTCAGCTCCAGATCCAAATCTGACATCTTAACTTGGTAAGATCTAAATCTTTTGTATTTCCATTTGAGGTTCTTAGTTAAGATGTCCTATCATACCAAACTTGATGAAAATATTGAGGGAGCTAATAACTTCTGAGCCTGAAAGTATAGGATCTTCCTGGTCCTGGAAGAAAATGAGTTGGACTACTAAATCAATGAGGAGATTCCAGTTCCAGAAGGAGATGAGGCTAAGGCCTTACACAAGAAGAAGTTTGTTATGGATAAAAGTATTATTCCTGATTCAATCAAGGATCACCTCATACCACAGGTGTCCTCCCTAAAGACACCTAAATCTATGTTTGATGCCCTAACCAAATTGTTTGAAGGAAAGAACATAAACCAAATGATGACCTTGAGGAACCAATTGAAGAATGTGAAGATCCAGAATGCGAAGACCATACATTCATACTTCACAAGGGTCTCCCAAATCAAAGAACAACTTGAAGAAGTAGATGAAGAAGTGGAGAATGCAGAGATTGTAATGACCACCTTGAATGGTCTCCCTAAGACATGGGACTCTTTCATTCAAGGGATCTGTGGCAGAAAGAAGTTAGTCAAGTTCAGCAGACTATGGGAAGAATGCTCTCAAGAAGAAGCTTAGATAGCAACTCGAGAAGAAAAGATGGGAAGTGAAGATCAAGCTCTCACAGTACAATCCAAGAAAACTAGATCTAGCCACCATAGAGTTAAGTACTCTCATCAAAGGAATAACTTTAGAAATCCTAGAGATAAGTCTAAGTTCATTTGCTATACATGTGATGAAAGAGGACACTTTGATAGAGATTGTCCTAGAAACAAAAGTAACTTTCACAAGAAGAAGGGAAACAAGAGAAGACATCATGCTCATGCTGCAGAGGATGATGAACCTTCCACACATAGAAACAGACAAGACATTGATGATTCTTCAAGTGATGAAGAATATTTTCTGATTTTCACTATCATGGGAACTATCACACATGGCAGCAATGATTGGCTTATAGACAGTGGTGCTTCCAAACATATGACAGGATTCAAGGAATCCTTTGTGAAACTATATGAACATGAATCACATCACAAGGTGAAGCTCAGAGATGACTACCAGTATCCAATAAAAGGTAGTGGTGAATCCTCATAGAAGCTAGACTCTGGAAAGTCTATCAAGATGAAATATGCATTGTTTGTACCTAGACTAAAGAAGAACCTCCTCTCCATATCTGCGTTGGATGCAAAAGGAATGAGGGTTGCATTTGTAGATGGAAAAGTCCTCATGTGGCCAAAGGGAAAGTCTTTTGATGATGCAATAGTGATTGGGGAACAAGAAGGAGGAATAAACAAATTGAAGGGCCAACCAGAACAAGCTTTGGTTCATGACTCAGTAGAACCAAATGAGCTTTGGCATAGAAGGCTTGCACATGTGCATTACAGAGCACTACCACTTGCAAACAAAGCTGTTGAAGGTCTCCCAGAAATGCAGACAAAACATGAAGGTGTATGCAAAGGATGTGCGAAAGGGAAGAACACAAAGAAGACATTTCCAAGTAGTGAGAGCAAGGAAAAAGGAATCTTGGAAATCATCCAATCCGATGTATATGGTCCAATGTCATCCAGTTCATTAAGCGGGTATGTATACTATGTTTCTTTTATTGATGATTTTTCTAGAAAGACATGGATATACTTTATGAAGAATAAAGATGAAGTATTCAACAAGTTCAAGGAATTCAAATCCTTGATTGAGAATAACACAGAAAAGAAGATCAAGACCTTTTGATCAGATAATGGCAGAGAATTCACATCAAATGAATTCAAAGAGCTATGCAAAGACTCAGGGATTAAGAGGGAGTTATCCACTCCATATAATCCACAACAGAATCGGATTGTAGAAAGAAATAATAGAATGATCATGGAAGCTACAAGGGCCATGCTTCATGATCAAGATCTTCCCATGCATCTATGGGTAAAAGCTGCCAAAACAACGGTGTATGTACAGAACCATACTCCACACAAAGTACTTGAGAACAAGACACCTGAAGAAGTCTTCTTCGACAAGAAACCAGAAGTTAGCCATCTCAAAATATTCAGCTGTCCTATATACATACACATTCCGAAAGAAAAGAGGACTGTTATCTCCCAAAATAAATTTATTTTGATAGTATGAAGAATTCAAGTCATGTTATGAAAGATTTAAAGATGACTAACAAATTTAAGGTCTCTGGTTTTACTATGGTTGAAGAAATTGGAAGTTTTAGCTTTTGGTGGCTTAGGCGGGGTTCTTAACAACTCATTAGCCACTGAAAGGCTTTGTTTCGGTAGCTAACAGTTTAACGTAGGATAAAGGTTAACCACCGAAAGCAGGCCCGTTTGAGTAAATGGTAAAAGCACTTTCGGTGGCTTAGGCGAGACTTCAAAAAGCTCATTAGCCATCGAAAAGTGTTGGTTTCGCTAGCTTAGTGAACAGTCAAAGAAGGGCATTAACCACCGAAAGTAGGTAAAAAATGTTGGAGAAAAAGTGGTTTTGGTAGCTTAGGTGAAATCTTTGAGGTTTCATTAGCCACCGAAAGGCTGGTCTTTTGGCGGTTAAAAGGGATAGCCGAAGAGACCATTATCTATCAAAAGTCAATATTTTCAGCGCCATTTGGAAAATGGTTTCGGTGGCTTGGGTGAATAGGTCAACATTTCATTAGTCACCGAAAGCCTTGTTTTTGGTGGCTAGCAGACACATTTCTGAAGGCCTTTAACCATCGAAAAGGTAAAAAGGGAGAAACGGTTAGAAACCTATCAAATCAGAGTTCGTCAGCAAAACAATGATCATCAAAGGGCGTGATAAACCACTGAAAGGACAAGAGGCTGCATCAAGGTGTGAGGAAATGATTGAGGAGGTCGTTATTGAAACTAATAAGGACTAATGTGATTTGAAACCCTCCTTCTCCCTCCATCTGTCCACAGAGCTGCAGAAAATCCCACTGAGTATCCAGGATTGATTTTAACATGATTGCTGGGAAAGGGGTCTCGAAAATATCAACTGAAGCCATCAGCCTCTGACCTAAGAATCAATCATGCAGTTGAAATCCCTCATTATCAGTGCCCATTCTTCAGTACACTCCACCTTCAACTTTAGCATTTCTCTCCACTAGAAATCCATTTGTAAGAATCAGCCTGCTAAAACACTATCCTACAGAACTTGAATTGATTATTGCAGGCACCCAGGAGTGGTATTCAACAAATGAAGAAGGGAGGACTTGTTCTCAGGAAAGATTTGGGAGACATCAGCTACCTGGAGGCACATCCAGAGGTCTGTCAATTTTTCAAGGATGTTGGCTTCTATAGGTTTTGTGAGAATATTTAAGGTTCACACCACCAGGTGGATGAGGCATTTTCTCTCTCTTTCGATGGCTCCAAGGCAGTCATAGGCAAAGAAGAATTCCTGATAGATGAAACCCTAATTACTGAAGTGACTAAACTCCTTATCACAGGAGCGAAGTGGTTTAAAACCACCATACCAAAGGATGTAGAGTTTAGATCTTACCTGAAGCCTGAACATATAGGGGTGGTGTGGAAGAAGAGTGTACCATCCTCCTGGCTAGAAGAGAGGTGGTAGCAACCGCTGAAGGCCATTATGGTCTACATAACTTGTGAAGGGAGATACAACAAGGCCATGATCTACCATTTTAAATTGATGAACCACTTCATAGGGAAAAGCCCATTGAATTTACCTTTCTACTTGCACAGGAGCTTGGTAAAAATGGCACATCAGGTGAAGGCTTAGCCAACCAATATTGCTGGCAGACTGTCTCATCATGGTCTTATCCAACTCCTGATCCAAAATTGATGAAGAGGAGAAATATGGCATGGGATTATTTATTATTTTGGAATGGTTTTGAAACAGGCCTATAGCCAGAAGAAAAGGGGAAGTCTCCTCCTAAAAAGTCTAGCACACCAAAGAGTGGGAGAAGGAAGAGAAGGGCTATATCCCCAGCAACAACAGAACGGTCTTCTTCCTCTTCCAAAGCCAAGAAGGTCAAAAGAAACTTGGATTTCAATGAAAAGGGCCAAGAATTTAGAACACACAGTGGGAATATCTTGAACCTTCCCTACTCATATTTAGAAGAGGAAAAAGAGGAAGGTACAAACCTAGCATTGCAAGTTGTAGCAGAGATTGAAGAACTCCCATCACCTACACCAAAAGAGAAAGATGAACCAACAGAGAAGGATTCCTCTAGCAATCCCAAGACTCAAAGGATAAATCAGTTTCCGAGGCAAGTGTATGAGATGAATATTTTAGAAAGGGAGATAAAGAAAAATAATGCTACATTGACTAGTAGGAACAAGCTGCTGCATAACTCTTACCTAGAGCTGAGAGAAAGGTATGCTTTCCTAAAAATACTAAATAAAAGGTACCTGAAAGACAACACAAGGCTGTATATAATGATTATGCTTCAGAGACTACAGATGAAGGAGGCCAAGCTAAAACCTAGCATTCACCTCACATTGGAAACCCTAGTTGAAGCTGCAGTAAGCCTTTAGCCTCCAGAAGCAAGCCAGGCTACTGTTAACCTTGCTAACATAGAGCCTGTTGAAGAAGAAAGCTAAGAAGACAAACTTGAAAGAACAATTTTGAAGGTGGCTTAAGAATTTTTGAAGAAAAGGGCTTTCGGTGGCTTAGGCGGATGTTGAGACAGTTCATTAGCCATTGAAAGCACCGCTTTTGGTAGCTAATAGTTCTGATATTTCAGCCTCTTAACCACCGAAAGCAGAAAGAGGCATAGGATCGAATTTTGACATGAAGGACCAATTTTGGGAAAACATGGATATCTCACAGATAAAGTATAAATATGAAGGATGCCAAAGAAAACATCAAGGAAGGTACGCTTCAGTTTTACCGTGACATAAAAGTAGAAAAGGTCACCAACACTTACCTGTCAAAGTGAAACAATGACTTAACCAGCAGAGGACTAGTGGTAGTGATTTCCAGTACTTACTTTAGTTATCATAAGGTTCAAACAGTGAATGAATTATACAGTTAGTTAGACTAGTAGTTAATTAGGGTTTTTTGACCTAATTATGCAAAAAACAATTATTTTGTCTATTTTTAGTAAATCAGATTCAATTTTTCAGGATCTAAATATTTTTGTAAAGGCTATAAAGCCTAAGACTTATTTTATTGAAAGGGTTCGACTTCGGGGACTTGTAGACCATTACTATTGTCAAGCTTCTCATATTGCTGATGACCTAATATAAGCTCTTTTGTTATCATATGTTTAGCTTCCATTTTCTGTCTATTCTGTGCTTATGCTTGAATGTGTTATTCAGGTTTTATTTAGGTTAATTGATGTCTGATAGTTGTAATCCTATTGGCATATTGATTATTTGAATTATAAGTGCTTTCCTTGTCATGATTAACCATTTATATATATCTATTTTATGTATGGATCTGCCAGCATTATAAGTTCTCCATCTCTGCACCATATTGTCAACCTCTGAAAAGTGGTAATTAGAAGCCTTATCCCTGATTGAGTTTCATGCATGTCTTGAGAGTGTAAGGTCTTATAGGTCACCTAAATTGATCCACTTAGAAAACCATAAAAACATTTAAGTTACTAGGCATCCTTGAGCTGCAACCTAGAGGAGTTTGCTGGAGTGATAACAAATTGGCGCCGTTGCCAGGGAGAGGAGACTGAAGCTCATCTTCCCTGGGAGATGACATAGATCCTTGCTTTGATGATAGACAAAGATTGGAAACTGTTCTAGTTGTAATCATCTATCTGGAAACTCCATTGAAATAAGGTGTCTTCAAGAAGACCAAGTACCATAGAAAACCCTCAGGATCCACCAGCAACACTGGTTTCAGATCCAGAAGAGATTCTGAGAAGAGTTAGGGCTTCACTAAGGTAGAACAATAGTGCTGCAAAGGAAGCTACATCAGGTATTTCAAGAATAATTTTTTCTATTATTTCTTTTGCTGAAACACTTAATTCTCAGGAATTTATAAATACATCATAAAATTTTAGGGTTTAGACATTTTCAAGCACTACTGCTTGTGAAGATCCAATCCTTGGTGACTCCAATGGGATAAGTTTACCACCATCACCTTCTCAGCTACTACCTACATCAATACTACCTTCCTCCACCCTTTCCATACGCATTTCCAATATGGCTGCCCCTCTAATGACCAAAATGGAAAGGATCCTGGTAGCTAGGTATGCCCCCCTAAATTTGCCTAACCCCCTCTCAGCCATACCCACTGGAGACTATCTCAAGTACATGCCTAAGTTCACAAGAGAGGGAGATTTCATAGCTGAAGAACATCTAGAGGCATTTTACAGTTATGCTGAGAACATTCAATATAGAACAGGAAGATGTGTGGACTAGGGATTTTGTACAACGCCTAGATGGTAAGGCTAGGAAATGGTTCAAAGAAATGCCTGCTGGATTAGTAGCAGGCATTGAAGCCCTAGATGACATATTTCTAAAGCATTGGGGAGAGAGGAGAGACCACCTCTATTATATCACCGAGTTTAGAAACTTGAAAAGAGAGAATGGGGAGTCTGTCTCCAACTTCACTAAGAGTTTCAACAATATGTACAACAAGATCCCCACTAAAATCAAGCCCATTGATACCTCTGCCACGATAACTTATGAAAATGCCGTTGAATCTGATTTCTGCCTGCTTATCAGAGAAAGGAGGTTTTCCTCCTTATCACTCATGCAGGATGATGCCCTAGAGGTAGAATCTAACATTGTGGCATCTCATAAGGTCAAAGGAAAGATAGATAGGAAGAAGCGGCAAACAGACCCTCTTGGGGCTTCTTCATCAGAGAACAAGATTGACAAAATGACCAAACTGTTAGATAACTTGACTGTTGAAATGTCTAAGCTAAAGGACCGAGGACAGATACCTGTGAGAGGTAAAGGGCCAAGTGATTTTGTTCCTTGAAACCCTAATTTTTTCCCTTACAGAAGAGGCAACCCCCCAGTTCAAATCCTCAAAAGGGAAAGGAATCAAGGGGAATATCAGAGAATCATAGCTCCTTTTCAGAATGTTGTACTAGAAGAAGAGCCAGAATTCATTGAGGAAGAAGGGGAGGCTGAAGACAACATCCACTGCATGGAAGATGAAGTTGAATATTCTTTTCTGACACGGGAAGAATATGAGGAAGCCCTAATTGATTATCAGATCAGTGAAGAAGCAGTATATCAAGTTGATGGTCAAGGAGGGTAAAATTTGAGTTTCAGGCTAGTTGCTCCCCTTAAGAATAATGTTGTTCCTACCAAACAACCTGCTACACCAGCTAAAAAAGCTACTATTTTGCCAAAGAAAATGGCTATCGTTCCCAAACCATTGCAAAAACTAGCACCTTCATCAAGCCTTGATCAATTCCAACTCAAATCTCCAGTACATGAGGTAAGTTTTCCTGATAAATTGCATTATTCTTTCAACCTTGAGTCAGAGATTCAGAAATTGAAGATCGCTTTCCCATTAATCGAGATAATGAAAAATGATGCATTCAAATCTTCCATACTGAATTCTCTTTAGCCAAAGATACATATTGATGCTGACTTTATAAATATGCAAGATGATAAACCTATTGTAACCCTAGGCCCTGTGATCGAAGACCTAAAGGATTCATGCCCACCTTTCTACATATCCTTGAATATCCATGATAAATTCCTTCATAATTGTCTACTAGACTCAGTAGCTTCCCATAACCTAATGCCAAAAGCTGTGATGGATGAGCTTGGTCTCAGAATTACAAAGCCCTACCATGATTTGTTCTCCTTTGACTCCAGAAAGGTCAAGTGCTTGGGCCTCATCAAAGACCTTGTTGTGAACCTATCTCAACTACCTTCAAAAATCATCATGATGGACATTGTAGTGGCTGATATCCCTCCCAAATTTGGTCTCTTGCTGTCTCGATCATGGAGTAAAAGGCTAGGTGGAACCCTTCAGATGGACCTTACATATGCTGCAATCCCCATGTTTGGAGGGGAGACCAAGAGGCTTTACAAAGAGAATCAACTTGCCTACATCATAAGAAATGAAAGGAATTCAGTGAACCACCCCATCTATGCAGTAGAAACTGATTTTGGGTCATGCATTTTGCAAATAGATGATTCTCACAAAACACCAGTCCAGCTTACCAAGCCCACCTGTTAGTAGCCCGAAGAAGTGACCACAACAGTCTGGAACATGTATTTTGATGGGGCTAGCACTCAAAACTTAGCAGGTGCAGGTGTACTATTGATCTCTCCATCCAAAGAGAATATTCATCTGTCTTATAAGCTTGATTTTAAAACCACTAACAATATAGCAGAATATGAAGCCTTGATGCTAGGAGTTAAAGCTTCCAAGGAAATGGGGATCATGTGCATGATAATATTTGGAGATGCAAACCTTATTATACATCAGGTCAACAATACTTTTCAAGGAAAAAATGTCAGACTAAAGGCCTACAGGGACGAGGTATGGAAACTCAGAGACTCCTTTATGTTTTTTGAACTATCGTATATACCTAGGGATTTGAATCACCTGGTTGATTCCTTGTCTGTCTCTGCAAGTCTGTTTGTTCCTCCTTTACCTCGTAAGCTCAGCTATGATGTTCAGGTCAAGTACAGACCTTCCCTACCAGACAATGTAAAATTTTGGAAGGTGTTTGAGAATGATGACGATCTTAGTAAATTCCTTCATCTAGTAGATGAATTCTCTGATATACATATAGATCAAGAAAAACTAAACATGGAAGAATCCCAATAGCTCAAGATGAAAGATAAAGTAGCTAATCAGAATATTGTCCAAATACCCAGCAATTATATACCTCGGGGTCTAGTACCTCTGGAAGAGATTTTTGATCATAATGACATCCCTTTCAAGCCTTCCAAAAAGGAGCAAGAACCTGTTGTCCAAGAACAAAACATAGGTAGCCAAAGCCATCCGAAATTGATAAATCTATCCACTTAGTTGATTGCTGATTAGAGGTCCAAATTTTGCAGCCTTATAAAATAATTTGCTGATATCTTTTCTTGGGATTACAGTGACCTGAAAACCTATGACACAAATATCATCCAGCACAAGATTCCTTTAGAGAAGGACACCATCCCTTTCAAACAGAAGCTGAGATCCGTCAGTCCTCTCCTACTACCTGTAATTGAAAAAGAAATCCATAATATCCTCAAAGACAAAATCATAATCCCCCTCAGGTATTCCAAGTGGATTGTAAACTTAGTGGTGGTAAGGAAGAAGAACGAGGAAGTCAGGTTGTGTGTGGATTTTAGAAACCTAAACAAATGTTCCAAAAAATACAACTATCCACTACCCAAGATGGAGCACCTATTGCAAATAGTCTTAGGGGCTAGTGTCATGTCATTTTTGGATGGCTTCTCTAGATACAACCAATTTGCTGTGCACCTTGATGACCAAGAGAAGACTGCTTTTACCGCCCCTTGGGGCACTTTCATGTATGCTAAAATGCCATTTGGGATAATGAATGCTGGGGCTACTTTTCAGAGAGCCATGGACTTAGCTTTTGTAGGGCTGAAAGATAAATTTGTGCTTATATACCTGGATGACCTAACTGTTTACTCTCACATCCATCATGACCATTTGCAACACTTGAGGAGGGTGTTTCTGAAGTACAGGAGGTTTGGGATATCACTCAACCCTAAGAAGTCCCAATTTGCACTCAGTGAGGGGAAACTCCTAGGTTGATCTTGTAAGGGTGGAAGAAATCCAGAAGCTGTCCATACCGAGGTCAAAAATGGATATTCAATCCTTTTTGGGTAAGATAAATTTTGTCAGGAGGTTCATCCCTAATTTCTCTGAGTTGGTAAAGCACATAACAGCTATGTCGAAAAAGGATGTAGAAATAAAATGGAATGACCAGGCAAGAAGCTCTTTCGAAGACATCAAGAAGGATATCATGGAGGACCCAACCCTGATTAGTCTGGACTATACCAAGAGTTTTTATATCTTCTCCTTTGCATCCTATGACACAGTGGTAGTTGTGCTATTACAAAAAGATGATGAGGGTCTCGATAATCCAATTGCATTCTTCAACAAGACATTGAAGGATGCTGAGATGAAGTATGATCCAATTGAGAAACATGCTTATGCTCTCATCAAGTCATTGAAAACCTTCAGGATTTACATTCTCCATGCAAAATTTCTTGCCTATGTCCATTCAGCTGCTGTGAAGGATGTTTTGACTCAGCCTGACATTGATGGAAAGAGAGCTAAATGGATTTCCAAGCTCATTGAGTTTGATATAGAGGTGAATCCCACTAAGATAGTAAAAGGACTAGGTTTGGCCAAACTCATGGCTAAAGAAAACTGTGAACTAATGGGGATAAACTTCATTTGTGTCAATTCAAGAAAATTGCAAACTGTAGTAGCAACAAAAGTAGTTCAGGATTAGAATGAAATTCAATTAGTGGCTGAAAACATGTCTTCATGTGAGTGGTACTTAGGTATTATTCATTTTCTGCAGAAATTAGAAGTTCCTCATGGTATAACTCCTAATCAAGGATGAGCTCTTAAAATAAAGTCTATTAAATTTTGCATAATTGAAAAAATGTTGTACTTGAAATATTTGTTTGGGGTTTTGTTGAGATGTCTAGATAAAGAAGAATTATATTAGGTCATGCATCAATTTCATTCCAGCACATGTGGGGGCCATCATTATTGGAAGACCACAGCCCACAAGATCCTGAGGGCAGGGTACTATTGGCCAGTCCTTTTTGTTGATGTGTGTACTTTTGTGAGGGCCTGTGACCAATGCCAAAGATTTATAGGGAAGCAACAGCTCAAATCCTTGCCCCTTAGGCCTATTGTAGTGAATGGGCCTTTCTAGAAATGGGGTCTAGATTTCATAGGTGAAATAAATCCATCTTCCAGTGGGCAGCATAAATGGATCCTAGTAGCCACAGACTACTTTACCAAGTGGATAGAGGAAGTACCCACCAGGAATGCAACTCATTAGGTCATCATGAAGTTTTTATATGAGAATATCTTTATCAGGTTTGGATGCCCAGTAAGGTTAGCGACTGATAATGCACCAGCTTTCAAAGCTGAGGCATTGGTTAAAATGTGTGAGTCAATGGGAATTCAGCTGATGCATTCTACATCCTATTATCCTCAAGACAATGGCCTGGCTGAGTCATCCAACAAAAGCCTAGTCAGGATCATCAGAAAACTATTAGAGACAAATCAGAAAAGTTGGGATTCTAAGCTAAAGTTTTATTTATGGGCTGATAGGGTAATAGACAAAATATCTATAGGGACTTCTCCATTCAAATTAGTTTATGGTACTGAGGCCATTTTTCCCATTCGGCTAATTTTGCCAGTGGCAAAATTATTCCAGGAGGAGGAATATGAACCAAACGATATGGTAAGGAGGATGATGGATTTGGTGGAGTTGCAACAAGTCAGAGAACAAGTGATAGGAAAATCAGAAGCCCATCCACAGAGGATCAAGGTCATGTTTGACAAAAGGGAAAAAGTGGACAACTTTCAGGTTGGAGATTGGGTCCTCAAGTGGGATACTGTCAGGCAGGACAAGGGAAAACATGGAAAGTTTGACTCTTTGTGGATTGGCCCTTTTGTGATAGCTCAAGTACAGAAGAACAACACCTTCAAATTGCAGAATCTGGAAGGTGAAGAGGTGTTTGATGGCCCAGTGAATGGGCATTTTTTGAAACTTTACTTTATTTGAGGCTCTGAGGCCTTGTTATTGTAAATTATTAGTTAGTAGGTTGTTTTTTCTTATAGAATAAACTCCATGCCCAATGGAATAGTAAATGATAGTGTTAAGTTTTTAGTTGTTTTCAAGGAAAGGAATTTTGGTCTGGGGTTCTTGGGACCTCACAGGGAGGTTCCCATCCCCAAGTAGGAGCCATATGTTATCTCCCAAAATAAATTTATTTTGATAGTATGAAGAATTTGAGTCATGTTATGAAAGATTTAAAGATGACTAACAAATTGAAGGTCTCTGGTTTTACTATGGTTGAAGAAATTGGAAGTTTTAGCTTTTGGTGGCTTAGGAGGGGTTCTTAATAGCTCATTAGCCACCGAAAGGCTTTGTTTTGATAGCTAACAGTTTAACGCAAGATAAAGGTTAACCATCGAAAGTGGGCCTGATTGAGTGAATTGTAAAAGAACTTTCGGTGGCTTAGGCGAGACTTCAAAAAACTCATTAGCCATCGAAAAGTGTTGGTTTCGGTAGCTTAGTGAACAGTCCAAGAAGGGCCTTCACCACCGAAAGCAGGTAAAAAGTGTTGGGGAAAAAGTGGTTTCGGTGGCTTAGGAGAAAGCTCTAAGGTTTCATTAGCCACTGAAAGGCCGGTCTTTTGGCGGTTAAAAGGGATAGTCGGAGAGACCATTATCCACCGAAAGTCAAGATTTTCAGCGCCATTTGGAAAATGGTTTCGGTGGCTTGGGTGAATAGGTCAACATTTCATTAGCCATTGAAATCCTTGTTTTCAGTGGCTAGTAGACAAATTCCTGAAGGCCTTTAACCACCAAAAAGGTAAAAAGAGAGAAACGGTTAGAAACCTATCAAATCAGAGCCCATTAGCAAAACATCTATCATCAAAGGGTGTGATAAACCATCAAAAGGATAGGAGGCTACATCAAGGCATGAGGAAATGATTGAGGATGTTGTTATTGAAACTAATAAGGATCGATGTGATTTGAAACCCTCCTTCTCCCTCCATCTGTCCACAAAACTGCAAAAAATCCCACTGAGTATCCATGATTGATTTTAACATGATTGTTGGGAAAGGGGTCTTGAAAAGATAAACTGAAGCCATCACCCTCTGACCTAAGCATCAATCATGCAGTCAAAATCCCTCATAATCAGTGCCCATTCTTTAGTACACTCCACCTTCGACTTTAGCATTTCTCTCCACCAGAAATCCATCTCTAAGAAGCAGCTTGCTAAAACACTATCCTACAGAACTTGAATTGATTGTTGCAAGTACCTAGGAGTGGCATTCAGCAAACAAAGAAGGGAGGACCTGCTTTCAGGCAAGAGTTGGGAGACATCAGCTACCTGGACACACATCCAGAGGCCTGTCATTTTTTCAAGGATGCTGGCTGCTATAGGTTTGTGAGAAGTTTCAAGGTTCACACCAGCAGGTGGCTGAGGCATTTGCTCTCTCTTTCGATGGATCCAATGCAATCATAGGCAAAGAAGAATTCCTGATAGATGAAACCCTAATTACTGAAGTTACTGAACTCCCTAGCACGGGATAGAAGTGGTTTAAAACCACCATTCCAAAGGATGTAGAGTTCATATCTTACCTGAAGCCTGAACATAGAGGGGTGGTGTGGAAGAAAAGTGTACCATCCTCTTGGCTAGAAGAGAGGTGGAAACAATTGCTGAAGGCCATTGTGGTCTACATAACTTGTGAAGGGAGATACAACAGGGCCATGATATACTATTTTAAATTGATGAACCAGTTCACTGGGAAAAGCCCACTGAATTTACCTTTCTACTTGCACAGGAGCTTGGCACAAATGGCACACCAGGTGAAGGATCAACCAACCAAGATTGCTGGAAAACTGTCTCATCATGGTCTTATCCACTTCCTGATTCAAGAATTGCTGAAGAGGAGAAATATGGCATGGGATTATTTCTTATTTTGGAATGGTTTTGAAATAGGCCTGCAACCAGAAGAAAAGGGGAAGTCTCCTGCTAAAAAGTCTAGCACACCAAGGAGCGGGAGAAGGAAGAGAAGGGCTATATCCCCAGCAATAGCAGAACAGTCTCCTTCCTCTTTCAAATCCAAGAAGGTCAATAGAAACTTGGATTTGTGTGAAAAGGGACAGGAAGTTACAACACACAATGTGAACATTTTGAACCTGCCCTACTTAGATTCAAAAGAGGAAAAAGAGGAAGGTGCATACCTAACATTGCAAGTTGTAGCAGAGATTGAAGAACTCCCATCACCTACACCAAAAGAGCAAGATGAACCAACAGAGAAGGCTTCATATAGAAAGCCCAAGACTCAAAGGATAAATTAGTTACTGAGGCAAGTGTATGAGATGGAGATTTTAGAAAGGGAGATAAAGAAAAATAATGCTACATTAACCAGTAGGAACAAGTTGATGCATAACTCTTACCTAGAGTTGAGAGAAAGGTATGCTTTCCTAAAAAGACTAAATAAAAGGTACCTGAAAGACAACACAAGGCTGTATAAAATGATTAGGCTTTAGAGACTGCAGATGAAGGAGGCCAATCTAAACCCTAGCACTCACCTCACATTGGAAACCCTAGCTGAAGCTACAGTAAGCCTTCAGCCTCCAGAAGAAAGTCAGGCTACTGTTAACCGTCCTAACATAGAGTCTGCTGAAGAAGAAAGCTAAGTAGACAAACTTGAAAGAACAATTTTGGAGGTGGCTTAATAATTTTTGAAGAAAAGGGCTTTCGGTGGCTTAGGCAGACGCTAAGGCAGTTCATTAGCCACCAGAAGCATCGCTTTCGGTAGCTAACAGTTCTGATATTTTGGCCTCTTAACCATTGAAAGAAGAAAGAGGGATATGATCAAATTTTGACATGAAGGACCAGTTTTGGGCAAACATGGATAGCTCATGGATGAAGTATAAAGATGAAGGACGTTGAAGAAAACATCAGGGAAGGTATGCTTCAGTTTTATTGTGACATAAAAGTAGAAAAGGTTACCAACACTTAACTGTCAAAGTGAAACAATGACTTAACCAGTAGAGGACTAGTGGCAGTGATTTTCAATACTTACTTTAGTTGTCAGAAGGTTCAAACAATGAATGAATTCTATAGTTAGTTAGACTAGTAGTTAATTAGGGTTTTTTTACCTAATTATGCAAAAACAATTATTTTGTCTATTTTTAGTAAATCAGATCCAAATTTTTAGGATCTGAATATTTTTGTAAAGGCTATAAATCCTAATACTTATTTTATTGAAAGGGTTCGACTTCGGGGACTTGTAGACCATTACTATTTTCTAGCTTCTCATATTGCTCATGACCTAATATAAGCTCTTTTGTTATCATATGTTCAGCTTCCATTTTTCGTCTATTTTGTGCTTATGCTTGAATGTGTTATTCAGGTTTTATTCAGGTTAATTGATGTCTGATAGCTGTCATCCTATTGGCATATTGATGATTTGAATTATAAGTGATTTCCTTGTCATGATTAGCAATTTATATATATATTATTTATGTATGGATCTTCCAGCATGATAAGTTCTCCATCTCTACACCATATTGTCAACCTCTGAACAATGTAATTAGAAGCCTTATCCCTGATTGAGTTTCATGCATGTCTTGAGAGTGTAAGGACTTATAGATCACCTAACTTGATCCACTTAGAAAACCATAAAAAACATTTAAGTTACCAGGAATCCTCGAGCTGCAACCTAGAGGAGTTTCCTGGAGTGATAACAAGGACGAAGTTAGATCCTTCAGGAAAGAAGGGTATATTTGTGGGATACTCTGAAAGCTCAAAGGCTTACAGAATATACTTCCCAGTGTTCAAGAAGATTGACATTAGCAGATATGTAACATTTGATGAAGACTCATCCTACATCAAATCCAAGAAGAGACTAGTTGAAGAACCTGAAGAAACAAGAGCACCCAGAATTCATGATACAACCATGAACGAAGAAATTCAAGAAGAAGATCGAGAATTAGAAGAACCTCAAGAACCTATAGATCCACCTCAGGAGAAGAATCCTCATAAGAGGAAACCTTCTTTGGTACGTGAAATTATCCAAGGTGCAGAAAGATATGGAGCTTCAGAAGAAACACACACAGGAAGAAAGAGAACTAGAGTCATGCTCCAGTTATGTAGCCTTGTTATGTGACATTATTGATAAAGAACCTTCCAACTATGAAGAAGAGGTAGAAAGGAAAGAATGGAAGGAGGCTATGATTGAAGAGTATCAATCAATCATGGAGAATGATGTTTGGAATGTTGTTCCAAGACCAAAAGGGAAGTCCATTGTAACTTCCAAATGGATCTACAAGATCAAGCATGCTGCAGATGGTAGCATAGAGAAATATAAAACAAGATTCGTGGCTCGTGGTTTCTTCGAGAAAGAAGGAATAGACTATGAAGAAAATTTTTCACCTATAGCCAAATACACTTCCATTAGATTAGTACTTTCTCTGGCTGCAGTGATGAAATGGAAGATACACCAGATGGATGCCAAGACTGCCTTCTCGAATGGTGTAGTAGAAGAGGAAGTGTATGTGGAGAAGCCACTCATTTTTGAGACACATGACAACGAGTCTCATGTGTGTAGATTCAAGAAAGCCCTGTATGGTTTGAAATAGGCACCCAGGACATGGTACGGAAAAATTGATGGATTTCTATCCAGTTTGGGATTTATCAAGAGTAAAGTAGATTCCAACCTTTACTACAAGGTTGAAGATGGAAATCCTGTGATACTCCTACTGTATGTGGATGATCTGTTTGTAAAAGGTTGGATGGGTTGATTGCTGATACGAAAAGGAAGCTTGCTGCTGAGTTTGAAATGAAAGACTTGGGTATGATGCACTATTTCTTAGGCATGGAGGTGTGGCAGAATACAGATGGAATATTCCTTGGACAAGGGAAGTATGAAGTAGAGATTATGAAGAGATTGGGTTGATGGACTGCAAGGCCATAACCACACCTATGGCATCGAACCTGAAGCTATTGAGTGATGCTTCCTTAGAAGTGGTTGATGCTACGATGTATCCTCAGATGATTGGGTCCTTGATGTATGTGACGAACACGAGACCAGATATTTGCTTTGCTGTGAACACCTTGAGCCAGTTCGTGATAGATCCGAGACATGTTCACTTGATTGCTGCAAAGCATATTTTGAGGTACCTGAAGGGTACAATTGATTATGAGCTCAAGTACGAGGAAAATCAGAAGATTAACCTGGAGGGTTATGTTGATTCAGATTGGGCAGGCAGTGCCATCGATAGGAAGAGCAATTCAGGATGATGCTTTAGTATGGGATCAGGTATGATCTCTTGGTTTAGCAGGAAGCAGTCTTGTGTGGCACTGAGTACAACTGAATTAGAATATGTCACAACTTGTTCAGCTAGCTGCAAGGCAGTGTGGCTAAGAAAGCTACCGTCTGATTTATTTGATCTCTAGTTGGATGCTACTTGTATATATTGCAACAACCAGAGTTGTGTGAAGTTGTCATAGAACCTGGTGTTCCATGACAAGTCAAAGCATATTGAGATCAAGTATCACTATATCAGGGATATGGTGTAAAGAGGAGTAGTGAAGCTCCAGTATGTTGCGACAGACGAACACATAGCTGATGTGTTGATGAAGCCATTAGTTAGAGTGAAGTTTGAGTACTTCAGGAAAAAGCTTGGTGTTCTCCAGATCGAGGTTCCCTCCAAGGGGAAATGACGAGACTTAGAGCCATTCTGACATGGTAAGAGGATTAGGTTCCTTCCATGGTCAGATGTAAGGGCCGAGCCATTCTGTCATGGTGAGAGGATTTGGTTCCTTCCATGTCAGATGTGAGTGTTGAGCCATTCTGATGTGATTGTAGGATTGGTTCCTACATGATTAGATATAAGTGTTGAATTCCATTCTTGGAATGGAGGTACCTGGGCAGTTACTAGGAATACTCATTCTGGGACTGAGGGCCATTCTGATATGACTGTGGGATGTAGTCTTACATGATCAGATGTGAGTGCATGGTCATTTTGATGTGATTAAGGGATGTGTTCCGACTTGATCAGATATAAGGGATGATGCCATTATATGGGAGAATGGAGGCACTTGGTTAGTTACCAGGAACCCTCAGTCTGGGACTGAGAGCCCTTTCGATGCGATGTTTTCGAACATGGTCAAATGTAAGTGTAGAGCCTTTATGACAAGATGAGGTCGGATGTAAGTGCAGAGCCTTTCTGACAAGATGAGGTCATATGTAAGTGCAGATCCTTTTCGACAAGATGAGATCAGATGTAAGTGCTAAGCCATTCTGGCAGGATGTGTTTACACATGGTCAGATGTGAGTGCTGGGCCTTTCTGACAAGATGAGGTCAGATGTGAGTGCTGGGCATTCCTTTCTGACAAGATGAGGCTAGATGTAAGAGTTGGGTGGGCCATTCTGAATTACGGTCAGATATAAGTGTTGAATACCTACATGAAGGGTAGGCATACAACCAGCATGAAAAAGGGATGGCTCTGTAGAAATTACTGTGATGAGAAGAATCAAGAGATAGCACCATTCTAAGATAGCACCGATGATGATGATCTAGACTTAATGATGATCCAAATGTGATGATGATCTGGATCAAGTGATGATCCAAATTTGACAATGATACAATGATGATGATCTAGCAGTGATGATCCAACAGTCGTGATGATCCAGATCCCGTGATGAAGAAGACTTGAATAAGAAGATGACTTAGAAGAATACTTGAAGACGAAGGTGCCTTGAAGATGAAGAAGACTTGAAGACAAAGAAGACTTGAAGATGAAGACAACTTGAAGATGAAGATGATGAGATGATACAGTCGATACAGAGAAGAAGACTAGTGTCGAAAATTGTGTCAAAAGAATACCTTCCTAGTTAAGAGGGAGTGTTGATGTATTTGTAACTTCGGAATGTATTCACTTGTATATCTTATGTCTTGTACCCCAATGTTTATTCTGGGAAGTTTTTGTAATGTATTTGAGTCATGTCATGCCTCAATGTTCCTATCGAGAGGTTCTATAATGTAAACAAGTCATGTCAAGTCATTGTGGGTGTTATCTCCCAAATAAAATAAATTCATTTTTGATAGTATGAAGAATTTAAATGATGAAATGAAGGATATGAAGATCACTAACAATTTTGAAGACCTCTATTTTTTGATGCAAATTTCACAAAGTTGTGGTTTCGGTGGCTTGGGAGAGGATCATAACATCTCATTAGCCACTGAAAGATGGAAGATAAATGGTGAGTGGAAGACCCCTTCGGCAGTTAGGCATATTGCTGTAACTTTTTTACACCATCGAAGCATTTCTGAACAACAATCGGAGGTTTTAAAGGCTACAAGATCGACAAGATAGAGCTAAAGATTTCCATAGTGTCGGCATCGAAACTTGAAAGGAATGACGATCGGCGGGCTAGTTACCAAAGGCCCCGCAACTACGGAGATAATAACGGTTAAAATTCCTGATGGTAAGAGGCTTTGAATTTCAATCGTCGATGAAATCAGTTCGGGACTTAAAAACTTTAAAATCATCAGCGAGTTAGTCCACTACGACACCGAAATGGTGGAAGACTTACAGACTACGGCTTCCATGAGAAGAGGAAATCGTTGGAGATCAGAAGGACTAAAGACTAATCGTTGGCACAATAGTCCATTAAGGAGCCACAACTATGGAAAACATTTAGGCTTGGAGTGTCGATGGGCTAGAGGAAATAGCTTCCAATCGTCGATGTAGAAACCGTTGATGAATTAGTCCTCTGAGGAGCCGCAACTACGAAAGAAAAACAGACTAAGGCTTCCGCGAGTAGATGAAAACTTTGTTGTCAGAAAGGCTAAAGACTAATCGTCAACGAAATAGTTAAATGCAGAGCCACAACAGTGGATGAAAGACTTACTTCGGGTTCTGAAATAACAGAAAGACATTGCCGAGTGGAGCAGCTTGAAAACATAAAACCGACGGCGAATTAGTCCTCTAAGTAGCCGCAACGACGGAAGAAATATAAACTACGGGGTCCGCAAGCAGATGAAACTTCGGTGTCGGAACTCAGAATCACTAGCCGTGGGAAAGATAGTGAAATTGGAAGTTGCAACGAAGGAAGAAAGAAGACGAACAACTCCGATACTATAGTTATTACCGCTCCCGACCACCGATGTGTTAGTTATGGAGAACGCCGATTAGGAGTGCAGATGTGATAAAAGAAGAAACTTTGACCATCGATGAAGAAGCCATCACGACACTGATGATCTAAGGAGTGCTGAAACTACGGCAACAAAGAGACTTGGAGCGCCGAAATGGCGGAAGAAAGAAGACTAAAGGTCCAATTCAAACTTTGACGATATGCTTCCGACAGCGATAAAACTAGTTCATTTCACCTCCGAAACTGTGGCAAGCATTCTGACTTGAGGCGCCGATGAAACAGAAGACAAATCTTCCGATCGGTGACTATGGCAACAAAGTAAAAAGGGGTTTTGGGTGGATTGAAAAAGATGGGGCACTTCAGTTAAACGTCGATACACTAGCTGTTGGCGGCAATTTCATAGAAAACCAATAGTAGTGGTTATCAACTACCACTTCAGTCATTAAAAGATCGCCCTGTGAACTAGATCTTCACAATGAATAAACAAATTGTTAGCAAGGGTTTGAAGCCCTAATCGGGAAAAAATAGGACTTTCATTTATTTTTAATGTAAACAGATTAGATTTTCAGGATCTGTAAATTTTGTAAAAGGCTATCAAGCCCATGATTATTTCATTAATACAGGTTCGAATCTAGGGATTTATGAGCCTGTTCCATTATCAAGCGTCTCATCTGGATTATTCTAAGTATAAGCTCTTTTGTTGTGATTTGTTTAGCCATCTCTTTCTTTACTGTGTTTATTGCCTGAATGTGCATTTAGATAATTTTCAGATTTATTAAAGGGCCGATAGCTGTCATCCTATTGGTTATTTAGTGATATTTGATTTATAAACACCATCCTTAGTAGGATTTAGCCATTTATATGCATGTGTTATGTGTGTAAGTCTACCATCCTGATGAGTTCTCCATCCCTGCACCTTTTTGTCAAACTACTGAACAAGTTGTAACTAAAAGCCTTATGATTGAGTGAGCTTCACGTATGTCTTGAGAGTGAGAGGTTATATAGGTTATCCGGTTTGATCCAATTCAGAAAAACCCAAAAAAATATTTAAGTTACCAGGCATCCTCGAGCTACAACTTAGAGGAGTTTCCTGGAGAGATAACAAAGTGGCACCGTTGCCGGGGAGAGGAGATTGAAGCTTAGCTTCCCTGGGATACGACATAGATCCATGCTTTGATGATAGACAAGGCTTGGACATTATTACGGTTGTAATCATCTATCTAGTGGCTCCATTGATATAAGGTGTCTTCAAGAAGACCAAGTACGAGAGAAAACCCAAAGGGGCCACCAGCAACACCCGTTTCAGATCTAAAAGAAATCTTGAGGAAAGCTAGGGCTTTACTAAGACAAACCAATAGTGCTGCACAAAATGCTACATCAAGTATTTCAAGAAATTTTTTTGCTAATATTTCTTCTACTGAAACTTTTAATTCCCATAAATTTTTAGATACATCAGAAAAATCTAGGGGTTGGGCATCTTCAAGCACTGCGGCTTATGGAGATCCAATCCCTGGTGACTCCACTGCAATAAGTATACCACCGCCTTCTCAGCAAATATTTTCATCAGTGCCACCTTCCACATCCCTGTCCATACCCATTTCCAATATGGCTACCCCTCAATTGACCAAGATGGAAAGGATCCTGGTAGCTAGGTATGCACCCCTATTTTTGCCAAATCCTCTCGCAGCCATGCCTACCGGGGATTACCTGAAGTATATGCCTAAATTTATAGGGGAAGGGGATTTCATTGCTGAAGAACATCTAGAATATTTTTATAGCTATGCTGAAAATATAAATATAGAACAAGAAGATGTATGGACCAGAGTTTTTGTGCAAATCCTAGATGGCCAGGATAGGAAGTGGTTTAAAGAACTGCCTGCTGGGTCAGTGGTAGGAATAGAGGCCCTAGATGACATTTTCCTAAAGCATTGGGGAGAGAGGAGAGACCACCTCTACTATATCACAGAATTCAGCAACCTGAAGAGAGAAAATGGTGAGTCTGTCTCCAACTTTACCAAGAGATTCAATAACATGTACAGCAAGATCCCCACTGAGATTAAGCCCATTGGTACCTCGGCTATGATAACTTATGCGAATGCCTTTGACTCTGACTTCTACCTACTTATCAGAGAAAGGAGGTCTGCCTCCTTATCACTCATGCAGGATGCTTCCCTAGAGGTAGAGTCAAACATTCTGGCATCTCAGAAGGTCAAAGGGAAGGTAGACAGGAGAAAGCAGCCAGCAGACTACAGTGGGGCTTCGGCATCAAAGAACAAGATTGAAAAAATGACCAAACTTTTAGTTAACCTAACTCCTGAAATGTCTAAATTGAAGGACCAAGGGCATCTGTCAGTGAGGATTAAAGGGCCAAGTGACTTTGCTCCTCGAAACCCAAATTTTTTCCCTTATAGAAGAGGAAACCCCCCTGTTTAGATTCTCAGAAAGGAGATAAATCAAGGGGAAGACCAGAGGATAAGAGCTCCATTTCAAAATGCTATATTAGAAGAAGGGCCAGAATTCATTGAAGAAGAAGGAGAAGCTGAGGACAATATCCACTGCATGGAGGATGAGGTGGACTATTCTTTTCTGACACATGCAGAGTACGAAGAAGCCCTGATTGATGAGCAGATCACTGAAGAGGATTTCTATCAGGCTGATGGTCATGAAGGTTACCAAATGAGGTCTAGGTTGGTTTCTCCACTAAAAAAGAATGTTGTACCCATCAAGTAGCCTGCTACACCTGCTAGAAAGGTTGTTGTTTTACTAAAGAAAGTAGCTATTCCATCCAAAGCATTGCATAAACCAACACCTTCAGCCACACCTGATCAAGTCCAACTCAAACCTATAGCTCATGAGGTAAGGTTTCCAGATAGCCTGCATTATTCCTTCAACCTTGAGTCTGAAATTCAAAAATTGAAAATCCCTTTCCCTTTAATTGAGTTGATGAAGAATGATGCATTTAAAACCTCCATTTTGAATTCCCTTCAGCCCAAGGTGCACATTGACACTGACTTTGTGAACCTGCAAGATTACAAGCCTGTTGTAACCCTGGGCCTCATGATTGAAGACCTAAAGGACTCTTTCCTACCATTCTATATATCCTTGAACAACCATGATAAAATCCTCCATAACTGTTTGCTGGATTCAGGAGCCTCTCATAACTTAATGCCAAAGGCTGTGATGGATGAGATCGGCCTCAGCATTACCAAGCCCTACCATGATTTATTCTCCTTTGAATCCAGGAAGGTCAAGTGCTTGGGCCTCATTAAATACCTTGCTGTAAACTTAACTCAGCTGCCTTCGAAAAGCATAATGATGGACATCGTAGTGGCTGATATTCCTCCAAAATTCAGCCTTTTGCTGTCCCAGTGATGGAGCAAAAGATTGGGTGGCACCCTTCAGATGGATCTCACATATTCCACCATTCCCATGTTCGGAGGAGAAACTAAGAGACTATACAGGGAAAATTATCTAGCGTACATTATAAGCAAGGAGAGTCGCTCAGTAAATCACCCCATCTATGCTGTGGACACCGATTTTGGATCTTGCATCTTGCAAATAGATGATAATCAGCAGACATTAGTTCAACTCACTGAGCCCACCCGTCCACAGCTCGAAGAAGTCACAACAGCAATCTAGACCATGTATTTCGATGGGGCAAGTGCTCAAAACTTAGCAGGCGCAGGGGTCGTGTTGATCTCCCCATCTAAGGAGAACATTCACCTATCGTATAAGCTCGATTTGAAAACCATGAACAACATAGCAGAATATGAATCCTTGCTGCTGGGAGTTAAAGCAACCAAGGAGATGGGGATCATGTGCATGAATATTTTTGGGGACATAGACCTCATCATACAGCAGGTCAACAACACTTTTTAGACGAAAAATATCAGACTGAAGGCCTATAGAGATGAGGTATGGAAACTTAGAGACTCATTTATGTTTTTTGAACTGTCATATATTCCTAGAGATTTGAATCACCTGGCTGATTCCCTGGCTATCTATGCAAGTCTGTTTGTTCCTCCTTTACCCCCTAGGCTCAACTATGATGTTAAGGTCAAGTATAGACCCTCTCTGCCAGACAATGTAAAATTTTGGAGGGTGTTTGAAAATGATGGGGAGCTTAGTAAATTCCTTCAATTAGTGGATGAATTCTTTGACATACACATAGACCAGGAAAACCTTAACCTAGAGGAATCCAAGTAGCTCAAGCTAAAAGATAAAGTGGTTGAGCACGATATCGTCTAATTTCCCATCAACCACATACCTCGAGGTCTAGTACCACTGGAAGAACTGTTTGATCACAATGATGTCCCTTTCAAGCCTGCTATCCAAGAGCACAACATAGGCAGCCAGAACCATCCAAAACTGATAAATCTATCCACTGGGCTGATTGTTGAACATAAGTCTGAATATTGCATCTTGATAAAAGAGTTTGCTGATGTCTTTGCATGGCAGCATAGTGACCTAAAAACGTATGACACCAACATCATCCAGCATAGGATTCCTTTGGATAAGGACACCATTCCTTTCAAACATAAGCTGAGACCCATCATCCCTCTTCTATTACTAGTGATTGAGAAAGAGACGCACAAACTCCTCAAAGCCAATATAATAATCCCCATCAGGTATTCACAGTGGATTTCAAATCTAGTAGTGGTAAGAAATAAAAATGGAGAAATCAGGTTGTGTGTGGATTTTAGAAACCTACACAAATGTTCCAAAAAAGACAACTATCCACTTCCCAAGATGGAACTTCTACTGTAGAGAGTCTCGAGGGCCAGGGTCATGTCCTTCCTTGATGGCTTCTCTGGATACAACAAAGTGGCTGTGCATCCAGATGACCAAGAGAAGACTACCTTTACCACCCCCTAGGGCACCTTCATGTATGCTAAAATGCCATTTGGGATAATGAATGCTGGGGATACTTTTAAGAGAGATATGGACCTAGCTTTCGTAGGGATAAAAGATAAATATGTGCTGATATATTTGGATGAATTAACAGTTTACTCTCACAACCATCATGACCACTTGCATCATTTGAGAAAGGTATTTCTGAAGTGCAGAAGGTATGGAATATCACTGAAACCCAAGAAGTCCCAGTTTGCACTCAAGGAAGGAAAGCTCCTAGGCCACATAGTCTCAGCTGAAGGAGTAAAGATTGATCCAGTAAGAGTGGAGGCAATTCAGCAGCTGTTAATACCAAGGTCAAAAAGAGACATTCAGTCCTTTTTAGGCAAGATAAACTTTGTCAGAAGATTCATTCCAAAATTCTCCAAGTTGGTAAAGCATATAATAGTCACGCTAAAAAAGGATGCAAAAATCAAGTGGACCAACCAGGCAAGAAATTCTTTTGAAGACATTAAGAAAAGCATCATGGAGGCCCCAACCTTGATTAGTCCTGACTACACCAAGGGTTTTTACATTTTCTCTTTTGCATCTTATGACACAGTGGCAGCTATACTATTACAAAAGAATGATGAAGGTCTTGATCATCCAATTGATTTCTTCAGCAGAACCCTGAGAGATGCTGAGCTGAAGTATGACCCAACTGAGAAGTAGGCTTATGCCCTCATAAAATCTTTGAAGAACTTCAGAATCTACATTCTCCATGCAAATGTCATTGCGTATGTCCCTTCAGCTGTTGTGAAGGATGTTTTGACTCAGCCTGACATTGATGGGAAGAGAGCTAAGTGGATTGCCAAATCATTGAGTTCGATGTAGAGGTGAAACCCACCAAGTTGGTAAAAGGATTAGGTCTGACCAAAATCATGGCCAAAGAAAACTGTGAACTGCTGGGAATTAATTTCACATACGTCAGGTCAGCAAAGGTGCAAACTATGGTGGCAGCCGAAACAGAGGAAAATCAAGGTCAAAATAACAGTCCAACAGTAGCTGAGAACATATATTCATGTGAGTGGTACTCAGGTATCATTCATTTTTTGCTAAAATTAGAAGTTTCTCCTGATCTTACTCCTAACCAAGCACGAGCTCTTAAATTGAAACCTGTTAAGTTTTGCATAATTAAAAAACTACTGTACTGGAGGGATCAGTTTGGGATTTTGTTAAGGTGTCTAGATAAAGAGGAAGCATAATAGGTCATGCATCACTTTCATTCCAGTACATGTGGAGGCCACCACTACTGGAAAACCATAGCCCACAAGATATTAAAAGCATGGTACTATTGGCCAGTCCTTTTTGCTGATGTATGCACTTTTGTAAGGGCCTGTGACCAATGTCAAAGATTTGAAGGGAAGCAACAACTCAAATCCTTGCCCCTTAGGTCTTTTACAGTGAATGGGCCTTTCCAACAATGGGGTCTGGACTTCATAGGTGAAATAAATCCATCTTCCAGTGGAAAACATAAATGGATCTTAGTAGACATTGACCACTTTACCAAATGGATAGAAGCAATACCCACCAGAAATGCCACTTAGCAAGTCATCATGAGATTCTTATATGAGAACATCTTCAGCAGGTTTGTGTTGGGGCTCAACCTTCAAGGTCCTTAATATTGGCAACTCTGGGGTTTTGGTGCGAAGCTTGTAAGCAGAGTTGCGGTCCAAAATAGTCTTAGGGGTTTCAGGGTTGGGTCGAAGCCCCTCTTTTTGTAAATGACCCATGGTTTTTGGGTGCCCATGGTTTAAGCCCATGGTATTGTAATAGTGAACTTGTATAAATAGGCACTTATGTAAAGGAGTCGAGAGGTTTTTGACGATTTATGTTATGATGATAATTTGATGCGAAGAAGCTAAGGCCTATTTTGGGGTTTAAGGTTAAGTCCTAGCTAAGTGCATGGATGACCTCTGCAGCTGAGTGCGTAGAGGGTTTTGTAAGAAAGGTTCTGCAGCTGAGTGCGCAGTGTTGGATTGTTGAGGAGATCTACAACTGAGTGCATATATCAGAACTGTTGTTTTGTAAAGAGTTGAATATAAACGTAGTTCTGTGGATGTAGCCCCTACACTGGGGGTGAACCACGTATATCTTGTGTTTTGGCGGTTCTTTTATGTTGTTTCTGTTATGTATTTATGCATTTGATAAGTAGATGAATGATAAAGTAAGATAAACTGTTAAGTATTAACTTCGCTGTGAATTCCCAGTTAAGGGTTACGCAAGAAACTGTCTTTCATCTAAAATGTGAAGCTATTTAAGTGAATGTCGAAGCTCTGTATTGCATGATTATTATTTGTTAAGGATAAAGGTACAGTAATATCCCTCTTTTGCCTATAGAAACCTGATTCTGTGGCACCCCATAGCTGTTTCAGGTGAGACTGCAACCTGGTTGTAGGTTGTTGCCGAAAGGGCCAACAGATGTGGGTCTGTTTGTTGGATCCGTTCCCCAACAAATTGGTTCCGTTCCCGGCTGAACCAGTATCTGCTTTAAGAGGGATCTACGGCGTACCTAGAGGGATATGTTTTGAAGACCCTCAGTAAAAGAAATCAGTGACTGGATTGAAGATACCTATCTGAAATTTGTTCAACAAGAAAATAAGGATCCTCGTTGTAGCTCAGACGACTTCTTGCAAAGGTACGTTTTTACTGATATTTATGAAAATTTCTTTGGTAGTATCCACACAGAATTGCACCAGTGGTTATCCAGGTTAACAGAAAGAAATACAAACTTCAAAGAAGATCAATCTCTTGCCTGGACCCCAGAAAGAATTGAGCTGTTGAAACGTGTGAACAACGCGGTATCAAGAGCTGTTGACTTTTGGACAACGCGAACCCTTGAAGCATTTGTGACGGAGTTCTCCATCGACACACATACTTCTTTTAGCGAAGCAGAAAGACAGTTTTTCAAATGACCTAGGGGTAAGTACCTAAATTCATTAATTCTGAAAATTAAAATGCTCTTGGTTAAGAAAGGCATATTGCTTATTGGATCAGATTGCTAGATTTATTGCTACTAACCTATGTTTGGAAGCGAAAGTGACTTTGACGAGCAAATTGGTTTGTTTCACAACGGTAAGAGATACAAGAGAACTCGTGAATCCTATACCCTAAGCTAGAATACCGATTATACCCCATTAAGTCCAGAAGAGTCTGAATCTAAAGAAACCCCTTTTGTTAGAAACCCTCCTATAACTCTGCAGCGAAGATCTGTTATCCCTGAGAACCCGTCGTAGTCTGAAAGTAACCCTAGCCCGAGTAGTCCTGTCGCAAGTCAATCCTCAGAAATTTCCTTTCCTTCAGCTACCAATCTTCCCCCTCCTCCTCGCCCGCCTCCCCCCCTCGATCCAATATGGCCCATGTGAATGATGATATCAAACTCCCAGTCTTTAAAGGAACTGGATCGGAGGATCTAGAGCAGTTTTGGTTCTTATGCGAAGCTGTTTGGACTGCTAAGAATATTATGGATCAAAATACAAGAAGAGTGAAGCTAGTCACCTCTTTCAGGGACTGAGCTTTGACCTGGTTTATGAAGTTTTCCAGTACTCAGAACTATATCTTGGCTGATATTAAAAAAGAAATGATTAAAGAATTCAAGAAGCCTAAATCAGAGTCACAGTGTATAACTGAACTGAAATAAATTTAGCAGAAGCGAGGTGAGTCAGTCTGGGACTTTGATCAGAGGTTCAAGGTTCTATTGGATCAAGTTAGTTTTACTATTGGACCAAAACAACATAGGGAATGGTTCATTGCAGCACTATTGCCTCATATCAGGACTCCACTTATGCAACATAAGGTTGCTGATTAGCAAGAGGCTTTGGAAATTGCTATGAAACTTGAAACAACTCCTGTTGGAGATAATTCTGGCATATCCCAAATACAAGCACAGTTGGCAGAAATGGATTTGGAGCTTCACGACATTAAAAAATGGAAATCTCTTCAAGAAGAGGTTTGGTGTACACGATTTAAGACAGAAGGTCATGACAAAGAATAATGCCCTGCATTAAAAAATTATCTGAATACTGGTGCACCAAACCCATTTAACCCTAATGTCCTATATTGTGAGATCTGTAGAACAACTGGCCAGCATCGACCTGAAGATTGCTATCTACTGCAGAGATATGTTCAAGTACCTAAGAATCCCTACTGCAAGTTTTGTAAGTCAGTTGGACACAATGAAGATGAATGTCGCAGCTTTGACCTCATGAGAGAGAGAACCTATGATGCTTATAGGGTACAAGCCGATGCATAAGGAAATGATGGATATGGCTACCGTGGTAATACATCAGGTCGAGGTAATTTCAGAGGTCGTGGTCGTGGTGGTATGCTTGGAAGAGATCGAGGCCAAGTTATTTGCTATAACTGTAATCAGGCAGGACATGTAGCTAGAGACTGTCAGAACCCAACTACGACATGTCGATATTGCAGAGCAGTCGATCATGTGATTGAGCAATGTCCACAATTGATAGCCAAGATACAAGAAAGAAATGGTTCTCCTACTCAGAATATTCAGACGATTTCTGTAGAGAAAAGACCTGTCCCAGCCATTAACGTTGTCACCAGGAGTGGAGCTACGAAGCAGGTGTAGACTAAGGGAAAACAACCTGATGAGGCTTGGGTACGCAAGACCCCAGAGAAAATTCCAGCCTTCGATGTTGGAAGAGAAAAATGAACATTTATGGAAGCTAAAAAAGACTTTGCTGAACCGAGAACATCAGTAGCAACTACGCAACAGCATCAACAACAGTCACAGTTTCAAGAAGCTTCGTCAGATCAAGTAAGTACACTAACATCATTTTTATAGATTTGTATGAAGCTATTAAGAAATCATAATGCTTTGAATGAGTTACAGAAAGTTATTGCATTCTGCGAACCTCAACAAAGCTCTGATAGAGGAAAAACTGTTAATAGAGTTAGAAGGACTGGAAGAGAAATGAGATTGCATGCTCAGATAGGAGATTATGACATGACTGATATCATTTTAGACCTGGGATCAGAAGTGAATGTCCTAAATAGACAGACATGGGAACAAATGGGAAAAACTACACTTGAATGGTCCCCTATATAGTTGAGATTAGCCAATCAACAGAAGATTGTGCCCTTGGGAAGATTCCCTAGTGTACCAGTGGATATTGATGGAGTCAGTACCCTAGCAGATTTTGAAGTTATTGAAATAATTGATGATAGCAACCCCTATCCAACCTTGCTAGGAATTGAATGGGCAATAGAAAATGATGCATTAATCAACCTTAAGAATAGACAAATGAATTTTGAAGGAAAAGGCTTGAGAGTCATAGTACTGTTGGACCCTTCTCAAGGAGAAAGGTACACAGAGCCAGTAAGAGATGGAGATCAGGATGTTTTGGATCATATTTACAACATCACAGCTAAAGAAGAAGACTATGTTAACCCTACTGCTGAAGGTATAATGGATTGGCAGTGTGACAGTTCTTGCATGATTGATTCAGACGAAGGCCTAGAGAATTGGCAAAATAGACTTTATGAGCTACATGGACATCGATGTGCAAGAATTACCAAGTCTATCAGATGGCTTTGCTCACAGACAAAAATCTTACCTACTTTTGATGGCTTGACAGACCCATAATATTTTATTGTACAATACTCAGAGCAAGTACCAGATTCACAGAAAATGGAGACTCTAGATTCAGTATTTAGAGCCACAACTGCCAGATGGTGGATTGGTCATAAAAGGTATATTCATAGTTGGGAAGCTTGTCAAAAGTTTCTTCGCCTGAGATTCATGGATCAACCTCAGGAGGTACGAATCAGATTTAATGGTAAGACTAGCCCTCAGGAACATTTGGAGCAGTGTTAGGAAGCATGGAAGCATGTACCTTGTAAAGAATGGGTACATAGGTTTGTACACACTCTGGAACCTGTAGCAAAGAACTGGTATGTGGAGGTGGAACTTCGGCATGGCACTGTAAGTTGGGATAGTCTTGTTGATAGTTTTGTGCTCACATTTTCTATTAATGAGGTTTTCCCTGCTTTGGACGCAGGTATTAGGTTGATCCATACTAAGGTGTTTGATGATAAAGAAATAGCTGAGTACCAACCTGATTGGAAGGAACAAGAAGCTAATGCAGTAGAATGCTATAACCTCAACATTGATGAAGATGATGACCCTCGCAACATTAATATTCCTGAGTCAGAAGGACATTGCGAAGTACATGGCCCAGCAGTCGAATCACCTGAAGTAACTCAGCCCTTGAAGACAAGGAAAGTAAACATTGGGTCAGAAGAAATGCCTAAGTACGCTACCATTGGACATTATTGGGATGAATAAATGGTAAGCAAAGTGACTGAACTCCTCCATGAGTATCAAGACTTATTTCCGATGAAGTTCTTAGAAATGAAAGGTATCCTTGGTGATATAGGAGTGATAAAAATCCCTTTGAAAGCTGATGCAAATCCTGTGAAGCAGCGCCCTTATAGGCTGAACCCTAAGTATAAAGAAAAAGTCAGGATGGAGCTAGATAAGATGCTCGCTGCAGGAATCATTGAGCCTGTCGAAGAGTCCGAATGGGTCAGCCCTATGGTAGTACAAGAAAAGAAGACCAAGGGAGAAATCAAAATCTGTGTTGATCTGAGGAAGCTGAATGATGCCTGTTTACATGATCCTTTTCCTACTCCCTTTACAGATGAATTTTTAGACAATGTCGAAGGTCAATAAGTGTATTCTTTCACCGATGGATTTTAGGTTACCATCAGATCATAATTGCTCCAGAGGATCGACATAAAACAACCTTTGCTATAGAAATGGGATCTTTTCAATATACTGTTATGCCCTTTGGATTGAAGAATGCACTTGCTATGTTTTCCAGAGTAGTCATATCTGCATTTAAGGAATTTATACATAAGTTCTTGGAAGTTTAATTTGATGTTTGGATTATCTTTGGTTTACTGAAAGATCACATAACTAGTTTAAGACTTATGCTAGACAAGTGTAGACGACATTAGATTTCATTGAACCTGAATAAATGTATCTTTTGTGCACCTTTTGGAATTCTGCTAGGTCACATTGTATGCAAGCAAGGATTGAGGGTGGATCCTGCGAAGATAGCCATTATTGTGAACTTGCAACCTCCAAAGTCTGTTAAGAAACTTCGCACTATGCTTGGTCATACTGGATATTACAGGAAATTCATCAAAGGATATACTCATATTACAGCCCCTATGGAAAAGAAGTTGAAGAAAGATATTAAGTTTGAATGGACACCTGAATGTCAGGAACGCTTGGACATTTTGAAAGAAAAGATGGTAACTGCCCCTATCTTAGTATTCCCTGACTGGAGTAAGGAGTTTCATGTTCATGTCGATGCATCTTCCATTGCTTTAGGTGTAGTATTGGCTCAGTCATGTGAAGGTAATATTGATCACCCCATTGCTTTTGCAAGTAGAAAATTGTCTACAGCAAAAAAGAATTATACTATGACAGAACGAGAAGGTCTAGCTATGGTTTATGCCTTGCAGAAATTTTGACATTATTTGTTAGGATCTCATTTTAAGATGTTCACTTACCATTCTGTTTTGAATTATTTGGTTAACAAGCCTGTGTTAGGTGGAAGGATATGCAGATGGCTAATTTTGTTTCAGGAGTATGACTTTGAGATCATAGTTAAGCCAGGAAGACTTAACTTGGGGCCTGACCACTTGTCGAGGCTCGAGTCAGGAGAGGAGCCCAGCAGTTTGGACGAAGGTATTCCTGATGCCCAGTTGTTTGCCATCCAGATGGTTGATGACTATTTTCAAGATATTGTTCAGTACTTGTCTACAGGTTTTGCACCCTCTGAGATGAAGAAACAGCAGAAGAAGCAGCTGGTGATTAGAGCAGCTGACTTTACCTTGATAGCAGGATAGCTATATAAGATGAGACCAGATGAAATACCGCGCAGATGTGTCCTGGAGCATGAAAATCCATTGATTTTGGTTGAGGCACATTCTGGAGCAGCAGGAGGTCACTATGCAGGAAAAGCTACAGCACAGAAGATTCTGACAGCTGGATTGTGGTGGCCTACGATTGATAAGGATGTAAGAGAGTATTGCCACAGTTGTGATATCTGTCATAGGACAGGCAAACCATCCAGGAGGGATGAGATGCCTCTGGTTCCACAAGTAACTTTACAAGCATTTGAAAAATGGGCTATTGATTTTGTTGGACCAATCAATCCCCCTACAAAGAAATCTGGAGCAAGATACATTATTACAGCAACTGATTACCTTATGAGTGATCAAGGATCACATTTTTTGAATAATATTATTGAAGCATTGACCAAAGAATTTCAAGTATATCATCTAAAGAGTACTGCCTACCATCCTCAAGCAAATGGAACTGTCGAAGCCTTTAACAAGATTCTTGAGCACGCTCTGACGAAGGTTTGCAATGTTAATAGAAATGATTGGGATCTTAGAATTCCAACAGTATTATGGGATTATAGAACTACTTGCAAGAAGTTGACATGCCACACACCTTTTAGGCTGGTATATGGAAAGAAGTAGTTATGCCCATGGAGTACATTGTTCCTAGCCTCAGAATATCTTCCTTCATCGAGATGGATGATCCAGCTGTGTTGAATGGAAGGCTGGAAAATATACTAGAACTGGAAGAAGACAGATTCATTGCAGGTTTCCAACAGCAAGTACAGAAAGCTAGAGAAAAAGTATGGCATGAGAGACACATTAAGAAGAAGCATTTCCAGAATGGTGATCTTGTGCTCTTGTATGACAGTAAATTCATGAAGTTCAAAGGTAAATTCAAGACACATTGGAAAGGACCATACATAGTTCAGAAATTTACTGATGGTGGTGCAGTTCAGTTAGCTAAATTGAATGGAGAAATTTTGCCCTCCATGGTGAATGGAAGTAGATTAAAGAAGTACAAGGACAAGCCTATACCCCCTAATCAGAAGTAACAAGCAAGAAGAAGAGTCTAAGTACCAAGAACAATTGAAATTGGGTACTAGACTATAATTAAGCTGTTCTCAGAGAGTTTGGACAGATTGTTGGGAAATTTAAGCAGTGTCGAAGCTTGTGCCAGGATGTGTTGCAGGTCTATATTGTGTCGAAGACCCTTATTGTGGCGTAGCCAAAGTTACTGGTTGTGCCGAAGAAGAAAGGTATGTCGAAGCTTAAAATATGACCGTTGGAAAAAATCAAATTTGGCGGCACCAGTACGTTAACTGTGTTAACTGCCTGTCATGATGAGATTTTGGGAAATCTAGCGCTGTTTGGACAAGGTATATGTCAGATTTGGTGTATTCAATGCACAGTTATTGCATATTTGGTCATTGGATTCTATAAGAAGACACCCAGGCCTGCGGATTTCGCATTAAGCATTCTCTTGAGTTGAGTCCATGTCAGCTGATCACAAAGTCCAGGAATTGTTGAGAGAATTCAGAGAGAGGGGTCTGTAGAACCTTATGAGCAACCCACCTGCATCTGCACCTCACGAAGAGACTCCCACAACGCCGAATCAACCAATGCAGACACGATCAACCAGGAAGAAATTTAAAGTAGAAGTTCGTTCTAAGCGGAACAAAGAAAGACACCAGCCATCAGGAAAGACACCGGAGGATCCCGAGATGAATCCTTCTGGTTCGGCAGAACTCCCACCTGAAGGTTTTGAAGACTTTAGTGAGGATGAGAACGTTGCATCGCAGCGTCCAGCATATCTTCTGCCTGTTCGACCAGGAGTTCATCCACCTCGACGAACAGCCAAGTTCACATTACGCACCCCTTCGCTGCCACAGGGTGTGCAGTTGGTCGAAACAATGACAGGAAAAATAGACCGGCTTAAGTATGCAGACCACGATACGAATGATCATGAGAAATTTCCGCAGTTTGCACCTGGGAAATACTTGCACTCTGTCCACTATCCGGAGACTGGAGCGACGTTACTGGAAGTGAAACAGTGGGCTGCTGGCTTGGAGCAAGATGGTTTGTTGAAGATGCTAAATGTTCCCCACTTTGGTCGCAGTACGCAGGTTACCGTGGTGGTCAAACAACTATTGGCGTTGGTGCATGATGGGCACCTATGAATAGGAAGCTAGAAAATAGCCATTGATGGAGAGCTCATTCATAGGATCATAGGCTTGCCAAAGGAAGGGCTTGATTTGGGGATTGAATTTGTTTCAAAACACAAAGATACGAAGCTGGCACAGCACATGAAGGACCGCTTCGGGTTAACAAAAGGGAAGTGAGGGTATCAAACCTCGACCATTCGGCACCAAAACGTTCGCTTCACCACAGAGCTCTTAGCATGCAAGCTAATGCGGAAGTGTAGACCGAATGAAGTACCTGCCCTGATTGTCAGTATTGCAGTGAACTGTGCCGAAGGCTACAGTTAAAAATGGGTAGAGTACATTGCTAAAGAATTCCTTGAAGATGTCCGCGATGAGCAGGAGAAAGGTAGACCCTTTCATTACTCATGTTTGATAGTGCTTATTGCACTGGTAGGATGGAAAGAACCTACCGAGGAACAGTTTGTTGATGTGCCTCTACACATGCCTGGTGCAGCAAGGTATGCATCTCTCTGGGTTTTGCAGAGATAAAGCCTTACAGCAGATGACGAACTACGTGTTCACCTTCTATGCCCTGAATATTTCATATGAGATATTGAAAATACCGCGGCTCAGCAATGAGCTATTTTCTCAGTATGCGGGAGTGGCCAATTTCAGGGCTGACATGCATCATGTCTTCATCCAGGCTCGCGCAAATAATAAGCATAAATGGTCAAAGTTGCCATATGTGGTGAACAAGGAAGACATCCTCGCAGTAGTTCAGCAGTGGATGGATAAATGGATGAAGGACGTAGGGACAAAGCCCAACATTCCAGTCCCTATAGTCACCAATGTGGGCGCAGGCCCTAGAAAGACGCAGCAGAACGACCCACTTGAAGAAAGTGAAGAACAAAGTGAGTCACAGCAGAGCGAAGGTGACCAGGGTGGAGATGATGGAGGTGACAATGAAGAAGAAGAAGAAGAATCGGTCAAGACAATTTCTGACCCCAATCGACCAGATAAGCGCAAGTCTCCAGAGGCAGAGGAAGTGACTAAGCCTCAGCCCATAAAGAAAGCTAAGGCGAAGGGAAAGAATATTATCGAAGAGCTCACTGTGATGGTTGAAGAGCTTGATCAGGCTCTGACGAAGTCTACAGAAGTATTAAACAACAAATGGTCATAGTTTGCAGCTACGCACCTTGATGCGTTCACTAGCGTAGCGCAGCGAATTACAGAGCTGAAGGAGTTAGCAGAAAGATCAGCGACTCGCGCTGCAGCAAGTGCACTGCCAGATACAAGGAAATGGCCAGCCAGAGATAATAGAGGGCAAGTACCAAGTGCAGCGCTCATAATAATTGACGCAGCATCTCGCTCGCAGATGAGCATGACAGTTGGGATAGATTACACCAAGTTGTCTATGGCAGAGCTACATCTTTTTCAATTGGCAATCATGAACGCGATCTGAGAACGTGACATCTTCTCACACAGGCAGTTAGAGAATACCATGAAGCAGAGTGAGGGCCTTGTAGCGCAGTTGGAAGAAGCTGAGCAGAAGAAGAGGGAAGCAGAAAACAAGCGGGCTACACTAGCGTGAGCATTGGATGAGGTGTGTCGGAGTCTCCCCGACTTTGACATACAGGCTGAAGAAGAATCGGAGAAAAGAATCGTCAAGCTGAAAGACTATGCACAACAGTCTCGAATCCTGTTAGAGAAGATGAAAACAGAACATGAGGCTCAGATTGCAGAGCTTCAACTTCACATCATTCCTGAAAGTCCACTAGAGGTCAGGGAACAACGTTGCAGAGACATTCAGGACTCGGCAATGAAGATCTCATATCTTGTGAGCAGTGTAGCAAAGCTGCTAGATGAAAGTGTCGAGGCCTAGGCGAACTTGCAAGACAACCCAGAAGTGGAAAAGCTGTAAGAAACCATCAAGCATCGACAAACAGAGCTGGATGCAGTGAAAAGAAGAGATTAAGACATTGCCTCCTATGTAGAATATGCTTAAGGTGAAGCATAGCAATGAGCTCCAGCAACAAATTGAGTCTTACAGACGAAAAGAGACATTGTTGGTGAGCTTTGTGCAGCCCCTTCTCAATGAATCCTTGGAGTTGAGCACTCCTGTGGACAACCAGCTTAAAGTCCTGAAGGAGTATGATGCGTTTGCATAGGAAAAGGCAACAAAGCATCTACAACAACACTGCAGGAGTTAGTGGAAAAGGAGCAAGCAGCCAAAGATATCATGCGCAGCCTCAACAAGCAATTTACTATCTTCGCCAACAAGATTCTCCCTCCAAAAAAGTAGTAGAGTGTCCCGGGATGGGACACTGGTGAGTCTTAGGGGCCTGTTGGGGCTCGACCTTCAAGGTCCTTAATATTGGTAACTCCACAGTTTTGGTGTGAAGCTTGTAAGCGGAGTTGCAGTCCAAAATAGTCTTAGGGGTTTCGGGGTTGGATCGAAGCCCCTCTTTTTGTAAATGACCCATGGTTTAATCCCATGGTATTGTAATAGTGCACTTGTATAAATAGGCACTTATGTAAAGGAGCCAAGAGGTTTTTGACGATTTATGTTATGATGATAATTTGATGCAAAGAAGCTAAGGCCTATTTTAGGGTTTAAGCTTAAGTCCCAGCTGAGTGTGTGGATGACCTCTACAGCTGAGTGCGTAGAGGGTTTTGTAAGAAAGGTTCTATAGCTGAGTGCACAGTGTTGGCTTGTTGAGGATATCTACAGCTGAGTGCGAAGATCAGAACTGTTGTTTTGTAAAGAGTTGAATATAAACGTAGTTCTGTGGACGTAGCCCCTACACTGGGGGTGAACCATGTATATCTTGTGTTGTGGTGGTTCTTTTATGTTGTTTCTATTATGTCTTTATGCATTTGATAAGTATATGAATGATAAAGTAAGATAAACTGTTAAGTATTAACTTCGCTGTGAATTCCCAGTTAAGGGTTAAGCAAGAAACTGTCTTTCATCTAAACTGCGAAGCTATTTAAGTGAATGTCGAAGCTCTGTATTGCATTATTATTATTTGTTAAGGCTAAAGGTACAGTAATATCCCTCTTTTTCCTGCAGAAACCTAATTCTGCGGTACCCCATAGCTGTTTCAGGTGAGACTGCAACATGGTTGCAGGTTGTTGCTGAAAGGGCCAACAGATGTGGGTCTGTTTGTTGGTATGAGATAAAAGTATAAGAACTCGGGTCTTCCCTAAGCACCAATAGTTTGGTTTCCTGGTAAGGTTAGTAACTGATAATGCACAAGCCTTTAAAGCTGGGGCATTGGTTAAATTGTGTGAATCAATGGGTATTCAATTGGTGCACTCCACATCCTATTACCCACAAGGCAATGGCCTGGCTGAGTCATCCAACAAAAGCTTAGTCCAGATCATTAGGAAATTGCTAGAGACAAATCAGAAAAGCTGGGATTCAAAGCTTAAGTTTTCCTTATGGGCTGATAGGGTGACAGATAAAAGATCCATAGGGAATTCTCCATTCAAACTAGTTTATGGCACTGAGGCCATCTTTCCTATCCAGCTCACCCTTCCAGTGGAAAAGTTCTTTCAGGAAGAGGAATATGAACCAAATGATATGATGAGAAGGATGATGGATTTGGTGGAGTTATAGTAGATCAGGGAGCAAGTTGTAGGAAAATCAAAGGCTCATCAACAGAGGATAAAGGGCATGATTGACAAAAGAGCAAAGGCAAACAACTTCCAAGTCGGGGACTGGTTCCTCAAGTGGGATGCTGTCAGACAGGACAAGGGGAAACATAGGAAATTTGACTCTTTATGGATTGGCCCTTTTGTTATAGACCAAGTATATAAGAATAACACCTTCAAATTGAAGAATCTGGAAGGTGAAGAGGTATTCGATGGCCCAGTAAATGGGTGGTTCCTAAAACCCTATTTTATTTAAGGATCTGAGGCCTTATAATTGCAAATTAGTAGATTGTAAGTTGTTTTTTCTTTCAGAATAAGACTCCATGCCCAATGGAACAATAGAGAATAGTGTTAAGTTACTTAGTTGCTTTTAGGGAAAGGCATTTTGGTCTGGGGTTCTTGGGACCTCACAGGGAGGTTCCCATCCCCGAGTAGGAGCTAGATGTTATCTCCCAAATACAATAAATTTATTTTTGATAGTATGAAGAATTTAAATGATGCAATGAAGGAGATGAAGATCACTAATAGTTTTGAAGACCTCTATTTTTTGATGCAAATTTCACAAAGTTGTGGTTTCGGTGGCTTGGGTGAGGATCAAAACATCTCATTAGCCACCGAAAGATGGAAGATAAATGGCGAGTGGAAGACCCCTTCAGTAGTTAGGCATATTGTTGTGACTTTTTTACACCATCAGATCATTTCTTAACAGCAATCAGAGGTTTTAAAGGATACAAGATCGACGAGATAGAGCTAAATATTTCCGCAGTGTCGGCATCAAAACTTGAAAGGACTGATGATCGGCGGGCTAGTTCCCAAAGGCGCCGCAATTGCGGAGAAAATAACGGTTAAAATTCCTGATGGTAAGAGGCTTTGAGTTTCGATCATCGACAAAATCAGTTCAGGACTTAAAAACTTTAAATGCATCAACAAGTTAGTCCACTACGACACCGAAACAACGGAAGACTTACAGACTACGGTTTCCATGAGAAGAGGGAATCGTCGGTGATCGAAAGGACTAAAGACTAATCATCGGCACAATATTCCATTAAGGAGCTGCAACTGCAGAAAAAATTCAGGCTTGGAGTGCCGATGGGCTAGAGGAAACAGCTTCTGATCGTCGATGTAGAAACCATCAGTGAATTAGTCCTCTGAGGAGCAGCAACTGCGGAAGAAAAACAAACTAAGGGTTCCATGAGTAGATGAAAAATTCATCGTCGAAAAGGCTAAAGACTAACCGGTGGTGAAAGCGTTAAATGTGGAGCCACAATGGTGGATGAAATACTTACTGCGGGTTCCAAAATAACAGAAAGACATCACCAAGCGGAGGAGCTTGAAAACATAAAACTGACGGTGAATTAGTCCTCTAAGTAGTCGCAACGGCGAAAGAAATATAAACTACGGGGTCCACAAGCAAATGAAACTTCAGTTTCGAAACTCGGAATCACTAGCCGTCGACAAGATAGTGAAATTGGAAGCCACAACGGCGGAAGAAAGAAGACGAACAACTCCGATACTGTAGTTATTACCGCCCTCGACCACCGATGTGTTAGTTATGGAGAACGCCGATTAGGAGTGCATATGTGATAAAAGAAGAAACCTCTGACCGTCGATGAAGAAGTTATCATGACACTGATGATCTAAGGAGCACAGATACTACAACAACAAAGAGACTTGGAGTGCCGAAATGGCGGAAGAAAGAAGACTAAAGGTCCGATTCAAACTTTGACGATATGCTTCCAACAACGATAAAACTAGTTCGTTTCACCTCCGAAACTGTGGCAAGCATTCTGACTTGAGGCACTGATGAAACAGAAGACAAAGCTTCCGATCGACGACTATGGAAACAATGTAAAAAGGGGTTTCAGGCAGATTGAACGAGATGGGGCACTTCAGTTAAACGCTGATACACTGGTTGTTGGCAGCAATTTCACAACAAACCAGCAGTAGTGGTTATCAACTACCACTTCAGTCATTAAAATATTGCTCGGTGAACTAGATCTTCACAATGAATAAACAAATTGTTAGCAAGGGTTTGAAGCCCTAATTGGGAAAAACTATGACTTTCATTTATTTTTAATGTAAACAGATCAGATTTTCAGGATCTGTAAATTTTGTAAAAGGCTATAAAGCCCATGATTATTTCATTAATAAAGGCTCGACTCTGGAGATTTATGAGCCTATTCCATTATCAAGCGTCTCATCTAGATTATTCTAAGTATAAGCTCTTTTGTTGTGATTTGTTCATCCATCTCTTTCTTTACTGTGTTTATTGCCTGAATGTGCATTTAGGTAATTTTCAGATTTATTAAAGGGCCGATAGCTGTCATCCTATTGGTTATTTAGTGATATTTGATTTATAAACACCATCCTCAGTAGGATTTAGCCATTTATATGCATGTGTTATGTGTGTAAGTCTGCCAGCCTGGTGAGTTCTTCATCCCTGCATATTTTTGTCAAACTACTGAACAAGTTGTAACTAAAAGCCTTGTGATTGAGTGAGCTTCACGCATGTCTTGAGAGTGAGAGGTTATATAGGTTATCCGACTTGATCCAATTCAAAAAAACCAAAAAAAAAGTTTAAGTTACCAGGCATCCTCGAGCTACAACCTAGAGGAGTTTCCTGGAGAGATAACAATGGGTAACCCTCCTATTGTTCAATGGTTAAAGTCCCCGCAGTTCTGGGGCACTAGGGCTATTAGACTCTCCTAGATAAGTCAGCCCTAGTGAGTCATTGTCAAGTTGGGAATTAGTATAAATAAAGAGTGAGCCTCTCTATTTATCACACACTCACTCACACTCAGTTGTAGTGCATAACTGAGGAAGAAGAAGTTGTTGGGGCTAGAAAGAAAGAGGCTACTATTGTTGGGATATCATCTTACTGTTTTTGGGGCTTTTCTATTTGGTGCTGATTCTATCTTTGAGGAAGTTGCAGGGTTTTCTCCTTTATGGTTTCCCTGAGGAAAAATCTTTGTGTTCATTGTCTTATGTGTTTGATTGTTGTGCTTGTTATTCTCTCAGTTAAGATCCTAAGTTAATTCTAGCTTAAATGATAAAAATCTAACAAAATCAATAGGGTGGTTAAGCGCACCATCTCCTGGTTGTGTCAATACAATGCCGAGCGTGACAGACGACACATCGACATGAACATGGAAATCATTCTTCTAGTGTGGGAATATAAGTATTGGCATAGTGGCCATCTTGTTCTTTAATATATCCAATATTTCCTTGCAAGGTTACAGCCACTGAAACTTTGCATCTTTCTTCAACAGTTTCTCCATGGGTTCAATGATCTCTGCATATCCTCTAATGAATTTTCTGTAATAACCATGTGTCCTAGTACTTATTAGAGTTGCATGACTGATGTGGGTGGTGGTAAGTCAAGGATAATCACAAATTTTGTTGAGTCGACCAAAATTCCATCGCGACATACGACATGACCCAAAAACACACTAAATGGTGCGCAAAAAATACATTTCTTTGAATTAAGTGCGATCTGATACTAGCGATAGCGGCACAACATCATGTGCAAACTTTTGATATGGTCTCTTACTAGACCAAACATAGCCCAATCATAAAAGTAGACCTCAAGAAATTTATGAATGAAATATTTAAAAACAAAGAATACTATTCTAGAAAAAATAGCAGGTGCATTCTTGAGTCCAAAGGGCATTACCGTATACTAGTAGCATCCCCATTAAGTGACAAAGGTCATTTTATGGTGATCCTCCTTCGTCAGTGAATGAATACATCTCTTGTCCTCTGACACTTTCCAATACTTCATCTGTAAATGGCGTTGGGAATGGATCGTGCAGGAATGCATCCTTCAGCTTCCTTAGGTCGACGCAGATCCAGACTTCACCTATGGTTTTCTTGTCTCGGATCACTATGGGGATGATCCAATCTGACTCCTGAATAGGTTCAATGATTCCTACATTGAGCATGTGATCCAATTCAGATTTTACCCTTTCTTTATATCTTGGGTTCAACCTATAATGTCATTGCTTATTGGGTTTAGCATCTAGTCTTAGGGGTATTTTCATTTCTCCTAGGTCGCTAACTATTCCCTTCATCTCTGAGAAATTGGCAGGGAACAAATCCTGATACTCATGCAATAAGTCTGTAATTTTCACGACTATTTCTTCATCCCAATAATATCCTATATTGGAGAACTTTAGGTTCTCTGGCGACCTAATGTTTACTTTCTTTATTTTCAGCGGCTTAAGGAATTGGTCGCTTGAAATACCACTTCCTTCTACTGCGTGTGTACCCTTTGATTTTAGTATGTTTATGTTAGTGAGTTCATCATCTGGGTCTCCAGCTAGATTATAGCAGGCCATCCATTTTTGGATGGGCGCGCTGCATTAGTGGGAATATTCCTCTTTGATAGGGATTTCAACAAATATCTTTTCTTTTATCGTTTGAAGCACAACATCAAATGTAGGTTTCTCATCAGTGAATTCAAATGTGTGCAAAAAATGTTTAGCTACCTCATCCCAATATTGAGTTCCTTGTCACAACTCCATAGATGTATACCAGCTTCAGGGTGTCATTTCCAATGTGTGAATGAAATGATGGACCCATTACTGACGCAGGTATTTTGCAAATGCAGTGCGATAGTGATTTATGTGCTCAATAGGGTTTGAAAGTCCTGTATACTTGTGACTCACAGTGGTGACTTCTTCATCGAATTTGGCTTCCATCAACCTTCGACATTGTGGCCATTCTGATTTGGACTGCTTGTGTGTACCCCGCCATCTAGCGGGCGTAGCCTTTAGTACATGGTCTAGCACAAACAATTGCTGCGACTTTGTGATGAGTCCTTCAAATTTTTTTAGGAATCTCACAAGATTAGGTAAACCCTCATAGGTTGGAAGCTATCATAGCTCATTCTCCACCTGTCGCACAAATTTCATAACTTTGGAGCATCTCCTCATAGATACCTCATGCAACCAGATTTTCCAATTCTCCAAGGCCTCCCCTGAGTTGAATGTGTAGGAACTAGCACTCTTCCAGCTCAGGTTTCCATTTGCTGTTGCATTGATACAATCTTCTTGTAAGGTACTGACATTGTATATCTGGTCAAGATAATCACCTTGTCCCTCATTGTACACAGGCGTGATGTATCTCTGTCCCTCCAATGGATCAATGGGTGACACTACCCTCATCTCATCATCCTGGAATGAGAGAATCCTCTTCTTGAAAATGATAATGGTATGATTGTATATGGCCCAATATATACCCAGCATCGCAAGATATGGGTTCATGTCATTGACAATGTTAATGACTTCAAAGTCTGCAAATGTGTGCAACCCTTGAATGTCGATAGAGACTTGACTCAACCAACCAATCGGTAGAACCTTTTCCTAATTTGCAGGTTACAACTGGATAGGAGACTAGTCCAAGCTTGGCTTTCCCATACTCTCCCATGTTTTTCACGTCAAAATATTGGCGTCCGAGCCCAGGTATAAAATAATGCATTCCATGTTGTAGTGACCTATATGTGCAGTCATTCTGAACTCACACCCAGTTTTAAACTTCTTTTTAACCTGGTTAACTCTCCTTTATGGTTGTGACTCTTATGGGGTTTCTTCTATAAGTTCTTGCAATTCTGCAACAACGTCTTTATCTTGAATTAGCGCTAAGTAATTTGACAAAAATAATTTGAGCTTACTAACCTTTTTCAATATTTTCTTTTGGAATAGCTGTTGGAAGCATTTAGGCATATCCCTAACTTCACCTGACGTTGAAGGTTGTTCTTGATATATGAACTCTACTCGCACATCCAAAAATACTTGCATCTATTTTTTAATGTCGAATGGTACTTTCTTTTGTGCCGCGGGTTGTACCTATGGTTACAGTTCTTCCTGTGGTATATCCCGATCAACTCCATTCGTAGCACCTCCTCGTGTTATGATAGCAAATCTTAGCTGTCTTGGCTTAGCAGCAATAATCTGTACATTCAAGTTAGGATTCATATTTTGGTTTTGCGTAGGGTTATGTCTTCCAATGGTCCTATCCTGCCTTTTTGCAATCAACTGAGGACATTTCTCTACGTTATGGTCCTGTCCTTTACAATATGAACATGTCTTTGTAGGCTCCTGGAAATATCTGGTATAGTGACCCAATTGTCCACATTTATAGCATGTAACCTGATCCTTTCCTCTACCAAATCCTCCTCCTCCTCTCCCTATTAAGTTTCCACCCCCCCTTCCTTATGGGTGTGCTTGTTGCGGGGGGTACTCATTCTACTATTAGTGCGGCTGATAGTGATTTTGTTGTGCATATGGTTGTTGTGGCACATACTGAGGTTGATACTGGTTTTGGTACTAATTGGGTGGGAATTGTAGGATGATATGATGCTTTCATCGGTTCAGCCTGAATATGCCCATCATTCTTCATCAAGTAGGTGTCTATCGTCCTTTCCTTCAAGAGCTGGGTATTCTCTGTAATCCTTCTCTTCATGGTCTACTGACTTACACAATTTATAGAAGAGGTTTGCTGGGGTACTTACAACTTCTTGCAAGTATAGACACTCCTCATCGTGATGTCCTCTATATTGGCATATGCGGCACCAGGGTAGTCCATGGGAACTCAATGGGTTTGGCGCACCTGATGCGATATAGTTCATGTAGTTTGGAGAATTATCCTTGGTGTGTCCATCCATTCTGCATTTTGTACACCATAAGTATTCTTGCGCTTCCTTTACCTTCTTGATATCTTAAAGTTGTATCATCAGATTAGCCAGCTACGAATGAATCTGTACCATTCATGCGGTACCATCATCGATCGACGAAGCTTACAACTTCATTGCCAATTCTAGCGCTTCTGTCTGTGATTCAATATTTTCTTGCATTAATGGGCCTCGGATGTGTGGTAATAGAGCAACAATAAACCACTCTTCATGTTGCACATCCGACATCTGGAAACTTACTTTTTCCATCAAGGTTTTAAACCACTGGTCAAAGTCCCATATGGACTCTTCCAATGATTGTTTTATCTCTTTGATCTTAGTGATGCACTACGACTCAGATTTAGGTTTTTTGAACTTTGAAATCATCATAAGCCATATCTCTTCAAGGGTTTTCTGCGGTTCTCCTAGTGGTACTACGTAGAACTTCATAAACCAATCCAGTGCATCAACCCTCAGAGTCGTGATCATCTGTGCTTTCCTCAGGTTCGCGTTGTGAACTAGGAGAACCATACAAATAGCTTCATAGAGGAACCAATGTTGCTTTGGATCCTTTGCTCCGTTCCCATTGAATGTGGGTAACCAGATATCATGCCCGGCCATTGAGTTGGTGTCAGGGTTATCTGATGAATTTAGTGGAGGTGTACCCTCCTGCGTGCTAGTCATAGTACTAGCACTATCAGTATTAGCAACTCTTTTAGGAGATGAGGCTCTAGACCTTAGCTCTAGTGATACTCCTGGTGTGATGTAGTCGTGCCCTGATATTGGTGTCCCCACAGGATCTTCAGACTACTCTATCCCTTCTGAAATTAGGCTATAGTTCTCCTCTACGTTGCAAGACCCTTTGTCGAGCTATGATTGAAGTTCATGCTCACTTTCTTCGAACAAACTAGGAGCTTGTTGACCTTCCTCTGTCTTTCTTCTTTTCCCGGATCTGAATCCCCTTCCACTTCTTAGGACTCCAGCTCCTAGTTCAGGTTCTGTACTTCCTAGGAACATCTCATCTCATCCTTTCCCATTTTCTCTGCAGAAAGTCCATGACATATCCCCTGTCCTCATATATGCGGCTAAACTACTCAAATGCAAGATGCCCTTGTCATAAACTAGCATCTTGATCCATGTACTAATAGATAACAAATACCTTCTTCATGGTCCTTGGAAAAAATTTCTTTCGGCCTCGCTATATGAGGTTATATTTTCTACCTCAAAATCAATAATACATACTTGCAAAATACTGTCATCCCAAAAGTCAAAAGCTCTCAAGATGGTGTTACTTACATTGGTTATATTGCGAACCAATTGATCACTCCACTCGACCGCTTCTCTTCTTTGGAAATTTGTTTACCAAGTTTCCAACCTTGACAACCACTCCTGCAACACAATGGGAAACTCTACAAAGAATATCTCATGAATGTAAGAGTATATGTACTCTTCCACCCAGTTTTCTGTGCTCAACCGTGATCTTGTGCTCTCTTCTTGCGCAAAGGATAGCATCTTAGACTCCAGCCAATCCTCTATTTCATTCTTGGTTGGATGCCACAACATTTCCCTCAACTCAAATGATTAAGGTATCGACAACAAAACCATTTGTTGGCCTATTTCTCCTTCTTGTCTCGACCTGTGGTTCAACAACAAAACAATACCAACAAGACACCAAAATACATTGGCCCAATAGATAAAGTTCAATCGACAACGCCCATGAGGCAGGAGCAGTATCACCCGAGATATCTTAATGTGTAACTTCCAGAACCATGTTTTTGTAGTTTGCGAGGGATTATAGTCCCTTGGTGTGTGGCCAAGGTGATCGACAGAGTTAGGAGGATGGAGTCTATTTCTTGTGCGATAGAGGTGCAACTACGTGCCACAATATACGCGTGACACAACCTTGTCCTTAACCACTTAAAAAATGGCGCAACTGTGCGACGCAACTAATTCCTTGGAAATAACAAACCGTGTGGGACTTATATTATAACTTAGCAGATTAATCATGAAATCATACATAACATGTCAATGGTGCTTATTATTCATTCATTTGTTAACTAATCAGTAATATTGCGACATACATTCAACAATAATTGTAACATTATAAAGTAAGAAAACATTCACATAACATCCAACATCCACAGCATTCATTCATTCACCACAAGAAATAATGTGGAAACTCATCTAGGAAAAACCACCAAGGTGCTCTTCATATGGCATGAGAAATTTAGGTAGCACCTTGCAGTCTGCGGCTTGCATATTATTCTTAAGTTATGTCTATCTGACTCAATCTTCTTACTGTCATGCTCTCTTGTTTATTCTTCTATTTACTCCTACTGATCCACACACAGCCTGGATCGACTCTTCTACTTTACTATATGTGCACTCAGCTGCAAATTACTTCCACTAACAATCTGTGCACATAGCTTTAGATTTGCGGCTCAACAGGATTCTACTAGACTCCTCTTCGCTTCTGAGTCAACAATAAACTACTAAACTGAATCTAACTTACTGAATCTAATCCACCGAACCCTATACATAGCGGGTTCCTTCTATTTATAACATTTACAAGACTGCACAGGGTCAACTGAGTACTACTCAGTTATGACTGACTCAAGTGGCTACAAAATATCTGCAATTACATTAAATGGCAGCCTAGACCTAACCACAAAATTCCTGTATGACATTAACCACAACCATAACTAGCTGCGGAAATTTCTTTCAGCCTTCTATACTGGTCATAACTAGCCGCAAAATGTCCTTCGTCTTTTGTCGGTTCGTCTTTCTGCAGTCTTCCGTTGGTTTGTACCTATTCTACTTTAACTCTTCTACCTGCCTGTTCCACCGACTCGGATCTTCCTTCCTTGTCACAACTATCCTTGTTGCAACTTCTTCTTCTCTGCGCTCGCACTTCTTCCTTTACCTACTTTTCTCTCGTCGCGCACTCTCTTTTCCTCTTGCGCTTGCACGATGGATTCCTCCTTGTGACTTTTCTTGTACCAACACATGTCCCACAATTTTGCTCCAAAAAAATATAATGTGCATCAAGATAATAATCCATGTGTTCTTTCATGCAAGAAGTGAATGAAGAACCTCCACAAAATCTCAACCAAATAAGGAGCAAAGAAAACATGAAGACTTCAAGTGGCTCAAAAAAGTCTCATCAATGCACCCATGCATATGTATATCATCATGATGAAACAAAGGTTGATGTTGAAACTATAAATAATAATGTTCTCTAGTCATGTCATCATCAAAAGGAGAGACAAGAGTTTCATACTCCTCATGTGGAACCATAAAAAAGAAACCTTTCACCCATACTTCATTAGGATGAATGCTGCAAAATTTGGAAGTTTAGGATGTAGGAGAAAGAACCAACTTACCCAAATGACCATAAAGTGGAAAATTTTCATCATGTGAAAAGGATCCATAGGGGTAGGAACATGCACCTCCCTCAAAAATGCAAAACTTTCCTCATAGGTTTGTTCCAAGGTAGTGGAATCATGCACTTCTTCAAAAAGTGTGTAACCATTTTCAAGAGGAAACTCAAGTTTCTATCCACCAAAACAAGTGATTGGCTCTCATAAAGCTCATATTTAAACACATTAACAACCTACAATTTTACATGTTTCTCATGATCCCTCATGTCATGAGAATCCTCCAAGCAATTTTCCATATGATAATCTGAAACATAGGAGGAAGAATAAGTATCTTGCAACCTCTCAAGAAGTTTCTCAATTTGAATTTTGAGCTTATGAATATCCTCATTATTATTAAAGTATGCTTCATGTAACTGTTCATTAAGCTCAACAAAATTGTTTCTATCAAAAAGAAAAGACATGAAATTACCTTCAATGTTGCACATTTCTCTTTGACTCTTCTCCATGTCTTCAAGGAAGGATGGATCCTCCAATGAAGAAATTTTACAACAATAATTTGACACCAATGATTTAGTGTCATTGATTAATCTAAGGGCCTCATGAATATTCTCTTCACTCATATTCAAATACCCTTTAATGAAGGATGGTTCATGAGAGCGAACCTCCTCTTCTTCTTTTTGCTTGATTTGATCAACTTTTTGAAGCTTAAGTGGTGATGGGGAAGTTGATATTGGTTCTTCATTATATTTCATAATGTATTCATCTTCATGCTTATGATAAATTTTTATTGCAGCAATATTTTTAAATATGATCTCTATGTCACCAACATAGAGTTGAGAGCACCCATTAGTAGGTACTCCTTCACAGTTTAAGCATCCATCAGTAGATGCCATTTGGTCCATTTCCACATCAGAATGTGTCTTAGAATTATATTCAATAGTTTCATGGTACTCTTATTCATTCTCATGTGATTTTTCCTCATCTTTTTCAAAGTCACTTGGGAGTGACTTTTGATCCTCTTGATGTAATACTTTTTCTAGTTCACCACCCATAGAACTTGGTGGCTCCTTGGTATCCTCCATACTTGTGGATTGATGATTTTTCCTTAATGAGTTCAAATATAAATTATTGTGACTAAATACATACAACCAATCATCAAATTATTCAAAAATAATGGTCTTATGTGTCTCTCCATGGTGGGAACTAATACTACCCCCTGTTGCCAGCTTACGCCTAAGTTGGCTAGCCACCAATTTGAACCCTTTCATAACCTACTTGGTCGTATCATCAAAATATGAATTAATGAGTTTCTTAATTTTTCCCTATCATACATAACTTCAATAGGTTCCAATACCATGCTCTGATACAACTTTAATGTCCCGTTTTGGGAATTTTGGAGAAAATTACAAATTGGGCAAAATTCGAGCTTAACTAGAAATGACTCTAAGGGTTTCGAATTTCACCGAATGGTCCTGAATATGAAAGAAAATGGTATGTTTAGAATTAAAACATAACAAGGTGGTATATGGACACTTTATATCTGAATTTATACCTCTGCAAATTTGTTTGGGGATGATGAAATCCCCCCTAGGGTGTAGGCCAACTAGGCTTCCCAACTCATGTATGAACCTCCCAAATTTGAGAAAAAATTATGGGGACCGATATAATACCTCATGGAATTTCATTACACATTATTATTATTTCTTCAAACATGTTATAGGGTTCCACATTCGTTTGATGACTTTCAGTGAAATTGCTTATGAGGAAATTGCATAACTAGCTCGATTTTGACATATGAAAAGTAGAGATAAAGGATTATATCAAGACGTGACATGTAGAGACCATATACATCATAAAAAATTATTTATTTATTGTATTAAACACCAGATAAATCCCCTCATACAATTCTTGTATACAAATCATTCAGTATGGGAGTCAAATACATGAAAACTAGAGAATTAGTAGCATGGAATTGCAAGAGTTTCACATATGGATTTATTAGATTTCGACCCACATATCATAGGGACATGAAATTAAATAGTAAAAAATCATATTTTTCTATCAAAACATCATCAAACTCAGAGAACATCCCTCATACAAATATGGTACAAGACTCCTACGAGATTGAAGCCAAAGTCATGGAAACTAGTGATTAAATGGCATGGCAATGCAAGCTTTTCACATGTGATTTTATTGGATTTTGAGCCACAGAGAATATGGAAATGAAATTAAATATTAATACATCATATATGGCTGTCACAAAACTATCCAACTCATAGAATATCCCTCAAACAAATATGGTATAAAACTTCTTCAACATTGAAGCCATAATCCATGAAAACTAGTGATACAATGGCATGAGAATGAAAGCTTTTCACACAAGAGTTTCTTGGATTTAAATATGAATAGAATATGGGCATGAAATTACATATTCTTACATAATATATGGCTTCCCCAACATCATAAAACTCAGGGATAATTCCTCATACAAATATGATATAAAACTAATTCAATATTGAAGCCAAATCCATGAAAACTAGTTATAATTCGACTATATGGAAATTCAAAATGAAAATAAAAATCATTCATTGATATCCAATGATAGGTATGAATTTAATCTCCATAAACCAACTTGGAAAGGAATCCAACTCCCTCGAAATTGGTTCACAAGTAGGGAGAGTGAACAGTCACCGTGCAATGGACAAGAAAAAGCTCTCCAAAATGAAAAATTCCAATTAAAAAATGATAAAAATATATTGTCACTACTAATGATATCATTTTATTAACTTAATGATTCCTCCTAAGGTCTAATTTCCCTCCATGGGATTCCTCCACCTCATCTTAGTGGTTTAGTAACTCTCATGAAACTTGTCTTCCCCTTCATGCTCCAATTCTTTCCCCAATTGGAATGGGTGCCTCTAAATCCAAAATTTGACCTCTTGGTGGATAATTTTATCCCTGTCATGATATATTTTTCATGTCTTCAATCATATCTGAATTTTTCATAGAATCTTTCATCATGTGCTGTCATAGAGTGCATGGAATCTCCTTCCAAGCTGTGGCACACCTTGTATTCTAGTCTCTTCCTCTTCTATGGGAGTTAATATCCTTTACCTATTCAAATTCCTTGGCTCATTATATTATAATTTACACCACATTACACTCAAATAACGATACATTACCCATGTGTTCAAATTTGGATGAACATCATGCCAAGTGTGTGGGGAATCTAGTCATCCAAAGGATCCACAAGCTTCCAAGTGTCTTAATGAACCCATTGTACTTTAGTTTCTTATAATTTATCATTTATGTGACCCATTTAAATGTTAATATGGTAAACTAAAGTCCTTTTGGGTCCCATATCCCCTTATTACAAAATTTATGTTTCCATCTCAACCTAGGGAACTAGTAGGTTGGTGAAACATTATTTACAAATAGTCTTATTTGGAAATTATTTAATTGCGGACATGAAAAATATATAGGTTACATAATTATAGGCATGTATCCTTATCTAAATAGAAAAATTACTCTAATTTTATTAATGAAATTAATAATATGTCTCAAAATCGAAATCAACTAATGAACACACAACTATTGTTGTGTGTATCTATTATTAATTCAACATGCATGTTGTCTAAGAGATAGTTTTTTTATTATCTTTAGTCACTACCCAGGATTCTAAGTTGCCTCACATATTTGAATTAACTTAGTATGAGGACCACCATAAACCATGAGATTTTAACATTGGATCATCATTCTTTAAATTTTCTATAGTGATGTATCTACTTAATCCCATGAATAGTTCAACCCTAATTATTTATGATTAACAAAATTATTTCACCACCCGACTTCCGTAATTTGTTTCAAAACCTAACATAGTTACCTCTGATGATAATAGTATTCTATTTTTGAATTTTTTTCCCAAGATGTTTATTATTCCTATAGGTCACACTGATAAATTCAATACAATTGTCATGATCCTAAATTATTAACCATGGTAATCAATTAGCTCACCTACTTGACTTTATAGTACTTGCTTTCTAAAATACAAGGTTAAACATGATGGTCCTTTCTAGAACTCTTATCAGGACGTAACTCTCCATTCCTTGTCACGTGTGTTCTATTATACCCGAGCCTTAAACTAATTCACCAAGGTTAGTTAACCATCCCATATTAGCCACTTGGAACTGATAATGTGTTACATTTTTCAACCATGCCATTTTTTATGTCGTTTACATATTATTGCCATGAAATCCCCATGGAAGTTTATTGCACCTAGTGATGGATTGAAATAACTGACCACACTTTTCCGTATGGAGAAATACTTGAAGTGAAGCCCTTATCTTCCTTGAAGGTTTTAAACCCCATGATCACCTTGCTATGAGCTTAGGACATACTTCCTTGATATTCCAAAGGCCCTTATCAAGAACCTAATCTAGACATCCTTAAATTTATATTTTATTCTCTATATCATTATCATTCATTCCAATAATGCTTATTCTAATCCATATATCTTAATCCACTTATAAACACATTAAGTCAGAGGATTGTCACTTGCTTGTACTAAATTTCCTATATTTTAATTGCAAGATAGGGGCACTCACATTTACATTAATTTATTAAGGATGGTTTCCATCAATTTCCACAATTCCTCACATAATTCAACGTTATGCATACAATACACTCCTAAAGGGAGACATAATAGTTTTGATTTCTCTGATCTAACTAAACAATTTAATGTTATTGACATTTAGATTGAGTACCTTGCTCTATCATCACTATTCATTGAACAACTAGGTACATCCCAACCATTTTATAGAGTTCTTCCATTATCACTCTATAGACACTCTTGTATTTAATAGTCATTCAAATCTAATGTGGTCAAAACATCCTAAAATTTATCTTAAATATATATGTTATCCACTTGAGTGGGAATTATCATTGCTTGGACCTTTTGATGGTTTTATCACTTTCCCTATTGATATCATTTTTGTTGTTCACGATGATTTGCTCGATTGTTACTTAGTATAGGGGTGCCTCAAATATACTAAGCTATCATTGTTTGGTCTCTTCTACTCTTCCTTTATCATTACCATTATGATAATACTATGACTATTCTATGGTTATGCCATCATGATTATTTCATCGTGAATATTCCACCATGAATTATCCATACACACCTTACAATTATTCCCCAAACACTTATGGCTATGACTAGGTAATGAATGTTTTAGTATCAATTCTTCAAATACAACTTGGACAAATACCCAATGTCCCCCCTTTACTTGTATGGTGATACACATGATTTAATAGTTTTAATTAATCAATGTAATTACCCTTGATTTCCAATATGAATTTTATTTTAGGTTCCTTGAAATTGGGACAGGCATTCTATGCCCTAATGAAGTTGTGATAGCTCCATTCTTCAATGTTAAACTTTCCATAAGTGGCTCTCCTAAACTAATAATTTCTTAGGCAATGTTATTCTTAGAATAATGTACATAAAAAATGAAGTATCATGTCCTCCATAAGATATAGAAGACATTATTATGATTTAGATAGGTTACTTCTCCATAGTAGTCCCATCATTTCCCTCAAAATATTCCATTAAGTCATCTCCATTCATGATTACTAAATTTCATGGTCCATTATCTTCTGATATGGAATTTTCAAAACATTCTCATTACCTTAGGATATCAAATATAAAACCTCATACCATACACCATCATTTTTTATGATATTTTTATTTAATGCAATTTAAGTCCCTATGTTGATCAAATTGTTTTCCTCAGGATACATATCTCACTTAAGAGTAAAAATTTGACCAACTTGCTAGATCTCTTATTGCTATTGTATGTTTTGGGAGCTATGTTCATTACATGGAACTTATTGATGACATAGTGCTGATGTTATGGATTGGTTATCTCTATCAGTAATTTATTGATGATTTCCTAAGACCTAATATTATGCCAAATATGCTAATGTTAATTTCTTAAGACCAACTAGGGCCCTCACTTTGAGGAGCGATGTAACTGCTAAAGTATATAGAGGTGTACATACTTTGTACCCCTCCATATTTGAACCTATGACCCCTTAGGAGAAAACACATGTTCTTAATCGTTAATCCCATTATATATATATATATATATATATATATATATATAAAGTGTTCAAATCTAGAGGATGGCAAGGTAATTTATTTTTATATTTTGGAATCAAGGGAGTTTCCTCGATAAAAAGGATTTCAACCCTAATCTCTCATTTCTTTTTTAGCTTCATTGTGTCTTCATATCTTCCTCTTTTCTCCTTTATTTCTATTATAGGGTTTCTAACTAGGGTTTTTCCTTCCTCATAGGTAATATGGACTAGGACATAATTTTTTATGAGGATTACCCTCTTAAGGTGACGATTCCTCTTATTTTTCCTTACTAATTAGCATAGATTTTTCATTTTTATTTATGTTTTCTTGTTGTTTTAACAATATTCTTAGAATTCTCTTGTTTTCAAGTTGTTTGAGGAGTGAATGAAGACTCCATTATTTGAGATAAGATCTACAAGTTATATCCTCCATTTTCTCTTAAATTTTTGGGTTGTTTTCATGGAATTATTTTCTTTAAATTTTATTTCCCGATTTGCGTCAGTCACATTGAAAGTGACTAGGGGAAAAATTAGTAAGAATTTTATTCTTAGGAAATACAATATTTTTTAGGGTTTTCTATTATATTTAAAATAAGCTATAATAAATCTCAAATAGGTAAAAATTTCAAAATTTTGAACCAAAATATGAATCTAGCCTAAAACCCTAATGGATATATATATATATATTTTTGTATTTTATATTTTATTTTTTTAACCAGATATGGGTGTGGCCTAAGAAAGACATTTTCTATATAACAATAAATATGGGTTAAAACCCCATAACTCTTCATTCTATTTTTCATATTTTAAAAAAAAATATAGATCTATTGATGTATTTCAATTTTTGTTCATGGGATTTTTTACTCTACGATGTAGATTTGAGGTAGCACTTATGCATTTTTATGGATAAGATTAAAATTTCTCTCTCACACACACATATATATTTCATTCTTTTACTAGAATTATTTTAGTCTCGTTATCTTTAGGCATGGTTATGGCCCTCAAGGTCCAAGTATTGGAACTTACAACTCTAATACCAAATGTAATGGATCTTTTTACTAAACGGGTTTTAAGCCTAATTAAATGGAAAATAATTTTAAGTAATTTTCAAAAAAAGAAACTAGTTTTTGGTGAGCATATTGATATCCAGAGTCATTAACCTCATAAATGATAAATTAACAATTCTAATATAACGCATACATTTAGGATAATTTGAATAGCCTCTCTAACATATTCTTTGTTTATAAAAAATAATTATAACCACACAAAGGGAATAAAAGGGAGGAATTAAAACCATTAAACCAGTTAATTAACTATATTCAATCAATTTCAAATAAAATCACCAATAACTAAAATTAAGTAATAAGTTATGAATTTAACAACTGTAACATAAGTAGAAGAACATCTACTTAACTAATTGATGTCAAAATCAACCAATTGTCCATTAGACCTTGGACTTTGTCCAGTCACTAGCTCCACTATCAGCAACAATAGTTTGGGGGGGGAACTCTCCACCCAACCAAACCCCAACACATGAAGTTGAGGCCCTCAAGCACTCAACAATTAACCATATGCTAAACTAGGTAAAACCTTACTCTATTCCATATCAGCCTCAATATAACAATATCGTCCTCCTTATCCTCCCCCCAAACACATAAACTCACAAACATCTAGAAGAAAACACCCTAAACCAAAAAGCTTGCAAAAAAACAAGAAAAACAACCCCAAACCAACGAGAACAAGATCCTTTTCCCTTACTTTCCCCCCATTTAATGCTTAATTTTCTAATTTTAATTAATTTATTCATTTTTCATGGATGACGCCATGTTTCATACATGCTTCTAATACCAATCTAACTTTCACACACATTAACTAACTTTTTGTTAATACCATATGATTAATCACATTTATATTAATGACACTACTTAATTATCCTAACTAAGATTTGAGTGCTACATGGAAAGTGGAGGTGTGTGTGTGTGTGTGTGTGTGTGTGTGTGTGTGTGTGAGAGAGAGAGAGAGAGAGAGAGAGAGAGAGAGAGAGAGAGAGAGATCCATTCTACCCACATCCCAAATAGGGATGATTTTAAGAACCCCTCTTAGATTTATATGTATAAAACCTGGGCGAATCTCCTTGATATATAGGAAAATTTGAAGGCGATTTTATAAATAATATAATATGTTTATATAAATGTTTTGGATAATATTTCATTTTATTATATAATGCTGTAAAATATTGGTGAATAAGATAATGTAAAATCTTGGTGGATAAGATAATGTAAAATCTTGGCGAACATTTTAGTGCATCATAAAAAATTGTAAAAAGCAGACGAATCTTTCACCGATTTTTAAAATATTGTAAAAAATAGCTGAATCTTTTGCCAAGAATATTCACCATCTATTTGATTCCTAATAAATCACAATTCATTGTGCTTTCACTTTTCCTTCTAATAGGTTTCTCTTCGTATTATTTCAATTCTTTCTAACACTAATTCTCATACAATCACCCAAATAAACCAATACTAAATTAAACAACCTAATTGTTGTAACTGTTATGTAACTTCTTTCTCACTAAATCATCTTAATTCTAATTTCTAATTCAATCTTTAAGAAGAATTACTACTAATTCAATCTTCAAGAATAAATCACTCCTTGTGGAAAAATGAAATCACTCTAGCAAGAATAGAAATTTAGAAATGTTCATAAAGATAAAGCATATATATTATTTTTGCAAGAAGTTAAATCCTATATTACTTTTGCAATAAGTTAAATCCAATCACCACTCATGCAATAATGAAAGATGTGTTCTATGTTACTGACACAACATCCAAGCTCCAGAATTATCAATTCTACTTGACCATGAACTACGACCGCACATTCATCTAGATTTGTTTCAACAATAATTAATCATAATGAATTCAACCTGTGATATCAATTCAACAAGAAATTAAATCTTTTTTCAGCACTTCTAATTATCAAGAAATCACTTGCATACCCTAAGAGAGATCACACTTGCCAAGTAATCAACTATTTTAGCAATGCAGAATTCACACACTTTAATGAAATAATGTTTCAACAATGTACTAATGCTACATATGACTAACTAATCCAGCAACACACTACTCGCATAATCCACAGACATGCATTGTATACACAAATTATCACACCAAAATAATTACAAAATTCTATAGTTATTCAAACTGGGTGAGTTCGGTGACAAGGTGGTCCCTTGCCTCCTAATAGCGCCACCTTAAAAAAAACTAATGCTATAGATGATGGGCCTTTTCCTATTGTTTCAACAATGTACTTAATGCCACAAAAAGGTATTTTCTATACCCACATTGGAAAGGTGTTTCCTTAATATTATGCTAGAGAAATGATTGGTTGTTGCAATTTTGATGGCTTCTCTATGAAATTTTTAAAGATTTCTATGACCTATTCTAAGACAAGTCATTCTCAATGTCATATGCCATTCTTCTTTCTCCTTGTGAAAATCCCACTCCTAGTCCCTTAAAACTAGTTGTTTCTCTATAATAAAAGAGTTTGATATTCTTTCTCTCCATTTAGTTTTTTTTAACCTTTTCCCCTCTTCAAAATTTGGTCTACGGTGGTCCTCACTAGTCAAATACCAATGAATATTATTTTCTATTTGAAATGTAACTTTACTAAATGACTCAACTTGGACATATAAAAAAAAGGTTTCAAGAAACTAAAATGTCATCGAAAAAATTTCCAGGCATTTCTAAGAAATTTCTACTGTATTTCCACTTTGTAAAAGTTTCCTTGCATGTTTCAAGGAAATGGAGGAGTTTTGTTTATAGTAAAATAGATTTTCATTGCTATGGGAACCATGACAAGTTCATATTTATTAAACATATTATTTATTTTATTAAACATAATATGCATTGATGATAATATTTTTCAGTTGTTGCAATTTATTTCTGAAAATTGATTAGTTCATTTGGAGGATAATCACTGACGAATACTCATTGAAATAGAATTGCATGTGAGAATATTAGCTAACAGCGATGGTATATGAGGTTTCCAAAGGAAGAGGTCTCTTATCTATTGTGCAAGTCACTAACTCTATAGGAGGTATGAAGTCTTCACATTTTCATTATTCATTAAAACAATTACTTTATTTTAGCATCCACAGGGGAATCAAAATCATTAATGATGTTGTTAGAGGTGTAAAGAGTACTCAAGAGTGAAATTTTTCCTTACACTTTTGGATAGGTCTTCTTCAATTACTTTAGCTATGGAAGGAAAATGAATGGGCGTCTATTTTCAACCATACCACTCAATCACAACAGGATTTGAACCCGAAATCCGATGACATCCGACATATTGTACGGATGTGTCAGACAGTAATGATGAAAAGTACTGAGCCTTTTAAATTATTTTAGCGTCGTCGAATTTTCGACACTAGGGCGTAGGATTTCTGACACTAGGGAATAGGATTTCCAACACTAGGGATATTCCTACACTAGGGATATTCTGACACTAGGGCGTAGGATTTCTGACACTCGGGCGTAGGATTTCCTACACTAGGGCATAGGATTTCCGACACTAGGGCTATTCCGACACTATGGCAAAAAAAAATAAAAAAAAAATAAAAAACCACAACCGTTTGGACACAATATTTCTTTGCGAAACAAAGAATGCAATCAATAATTTCAGGTGGGAGCCGACACAATATACCTCCACATTCAGAGGTCACGCAGAGGAGGTTTGCCGAAGGTCACATAGAGGAGGTTTTCCAGAGATCACGTAGAGGAGGTCGCTGGAGGTGTTGTCAAAGGTCAAGTGTGTTTACGTAGAGAAGGGTTTGTAGCGGTCAGGGTTTGTAGAGGTAGAGGAGGGTTTGGTTTGAAACAATCATTCAGGTCCCTCTACAATGAACTCCCTCATCTGAATTGGTTTGAGACAATCATTCGGGTCCCTCTACAATCAACCATTTTAGTAGTGGATCTGCAAGATATTTTAGTGGGTTTTTACTTATTAGGGCAATCCTTTCAGACCTGTTATGGATGGATTTCAAGTGGGATGCTCTCAGAATGGCGGACATGGGACCTGCTCTGCAAAAACTGATAATTTGATGGATTTGGCATGGTTTAATAATGGGTTCACTATTCCTATTAGCTTCCCACAGAACCAAATTGTACATGATATAATAACAACAACTCTCACAGCTTTAGTAGCTCTTGCTTGCCTCCGCTTTTGGGAGGAGATGGCTAAGCGAGATGTATTTGGTCAGGTATTTTGCTGTAATCATTTCTCTTTTCTCACCAAATAAATGTCTCGTTTTTTTTCATTTTATTGTTCCTTTGTGTCTATGACAAACTAAATTGTGACCCCTCACTGAGACGTGACTGTCGAAGAACTGAGTAGACTGGGTTGAGTGACTTTCAAAGAACTTGAAAATTCACTAAATTACTCGTTGTTTGCATATTGTACAAGATTTTACTTGGAAAATAAATTGGCTGATACACTCACTTGGGGTTTCCAGAATGAGGAACTAGAATTACAACAACGTGCTTGGTAAGAAACTCGCCCTCATTTCCAAACTGCATGTCTAGTTTCCTTTCATTTAGACTTTGGTGGAAACATTATTTTTGTCTCCTCTAAGATTGAATTGACTTACGATTCCTTTTTTTTTACATTAACATACCAATAAGGGCACATGGCATTGCCAACCCTTGTTGAATAAACAATTAGTAATTCCAATTTTATTTATAAAATACCCAGCTGCGATGTCGTGGAGGAAAGTATCCATATCATATGGGCTTGGAACCCCCATTTTGATTCCAAAAACATTTTTTGCGAGACCAAATCCCATGATTTGGGTATTTTTATGAAAACGTAGATTCCCTTGGGGTGTTTTTCTTTCCATGTGTATGGGTCTGATTTCATTTCTGGTAGCTTTTTAAATGTTGAAAGGAACTTAGATAAGGAAGAGTTGTAGGTGGCTATCTACTAATTGTTTGACAAAAGTCCTTAACCAAGTACTTGTCCACTGAGTGTTTGACAAAATGCCTAAACCAAAATTTCCATATCTCCCTCATTTGGATTTTGAGGCCGAAAAAAATATACAATGTTCGGCTCAAAGATTCAACAAAGAAATTTCCAGAAATCCTAGTAACCCTGTTTTTTGGTCCATAATCCAGCTAGCAAAGTGTGTTAATTAGGCCCCTTCCAGGTTGATTTCTTTTACTTTGAAAGAGACCCATTTGATATGGAGAAGTGAATATTAGTACTATATAGTTCCTTTAGGTTTTCACCCATAATTTTTAAATAATGACCTTATATTTTGATTTCATCTCCCTCAGAAAAACCTTTATTGTTTACCTTCTTGAGGCCAAATCTCACTCAATTTTAGCTCGATTTTCACCAAAAAAAAGGAAATGCATTAATTATACTTGTAATTTATTTATAATGAAATTAGGAACTTTTAGTTTTAGATAATTTGTAAAAGGTAGATTAGACAGAACAACTTTCATGCCAAGAGGCATTTTTCCCATTTTGAACCTAGTTTGAGACCAATTTTTATAAATGATTGGGGGTACACTCGTAAGAACAACTTTCCCTCTAAGGCATAGATGAATGTCCCTATGCAAGTGCCATGACTTGAACCGCCTTGGATATTTGATTATGGCCTTATCTCTAATAGTAGAATGGTTGTATCTTTGGCTCTTGCTTGGGACTTATTTTTTGCTCTTCCTGCTCAGACTCTTTGGATTTATCTCAGGCTCTAATACTGTTGTTGGTTCAGGCTCAGTATTGGCCTTGGTTTCATCTCTATCCTTCCATCCTTATTACTATCTTGCTCTAGCTTCCTGATATTTTTAACTTTTGTACTAAGTGGACAATTTACTACTGGGATCTCTGTCCCAACCATTCCAAAACTATTATTGAATATTTTCTTCTATTTTTGCTTTGAACCTCTTTTTCCAAGTAATATATACTTGAAAAGAATAATCCAGACATTACAATTTATTTTTTCCTTCTGTTGGTACCAGAATCTACCTCATGAGAATTTTTATATTCTGACAGCATGCATGTAAAGAAATATCTTAATTCTCGTTGTCGGAAGCTCATAATCCAACATATTTTCACCAAAGCACTCATATTTTCACCAAAGCACTGAGTTTTGTGTCAATCTGATCATTTTCTCATTATTTCGAACTTCTATCCTAACTATTTTAAATTAATCTATCTAAATGGAAGATAACACAGAACTGGGGAGACCGCATATTTGTGCACATTGACATTTACCTTGACAAAAAAATAGAACATCAAATATAGAAAAGTGGCTACCAAAATAAGTGATCAATATGTGGATCAGTTGAGAAGTATTAGTTTGGTTGCTCTGTGGAATATTAGATTCAAACCATAAACCTATAATCTCTACCTTCAAAAAGTTTCATATCCCAAAGTAATCTTCAGATATGAATGTTCAGTTCAAGACAGAGGTGTTTGCAGCTGTTCAGAATTCCCAATATGTTTTAGGCCATCCACATAAAACTTTTGGCACTTGCTTACTAGATCTAGGTCCAAACATAGCTAACAACATGTCTCTTGAACATGCTTCCAAGTCTCATGAGTGGATCCATGGAACTCTAAAAACTAGTTACCAAAATTTTCTTTGAGGATATTTGTTATGGATTGGGTCACAGTACCCGAACTCATGAATGTTATAGAAGTGATAAATATCATCTGAGTGATGGTTCAACCTAAATTTCCCCTTTGCATGATAATGATTCTCTACAAAATCAAATATCAACTCATGAAGCTTTGCCATATTCTACTAGATATTCATTTTATAGTTCTCCATCAGTTCAAAGTTGTTCATCTAGTGGAAGCCTAGAATCACCACAAGTATCACAAAATTACCCTTCTGGTCTACATTATTTCCATTTACCACAGGAACCATACGATCTAGATGGAAGTGGCTACAGTGGCACTAAGCAAGAAGAAGATTTGAAATATATGTTGAAGGAACTAGAGACAGCATTACTGGTGTCTGAAAGTAATGATCCTGACAATTTTTGGATCCACTTATGAGGAACATAGGTTTCCAGAATACTCAGAATGGAATTTTGAGGCCATGCATGACACAACTGATAATTATTGCCAAAGATCCTAGTCTGTTTACCCCAAACCAAAGCAGGTAGAAGTTTCCTCAATGACACTGAATCATGTAAAAGTAGAAATAGTGAATGAGGTAGATCTGGGGATGGTTGTTATACTACCATAAATTCCTCAGAAGAAAAAAGGAAGAACTGGAGTTTGATATCCCATACAGAGATTAAAAAAGAATTGCTAATTGCATGCGCAAAGGATGTTGCGGATTCTGCTAATGACTCAGTTAGGATAAACAAATTGATTGTAGAATTGTGACAAGTAGTGGCAGTATGTGGTGAGCCAATGCAAAGGTTGGGTGCTTATATGGTAGAAGGTATTGTAGCAAGGTTGGTTTCATATGGAAGTATAATCTATAAATCATTGAAGTGCAAAGAACCTACAAGTCTAGAACTTCTTTCATATATGCAAGTTCTCTATGAAGTTTGTCCTTATTTTAAATTTGGGTATATGGCTGCAAATGATGCCATTATGGAAGCATTCAAAGTTGAAGATATATTGCACATAATTTAAATCCTAAAAATAAAACAATTCCAATAAAATCCAGAACTATCCTCTTTGATGAAACTTTTATCTGCCACATAATACTCTTTAATTTGTCATATCTGTAATCAATCAATCAATACTAATTTTGTGCCTAAGAATGTGGGATGTTGACAATCCTCTGCCATTTGTGATTTGGTTGCATGGATATTTGGGATCCTATTTGATCTTTTGACTGATAATTTGACCCTCGAATGAAGAATTGGTTGAAATACCTCTTTAAATGGTTTTGTATGCTAAATTGATGCCTGTAAGTTGTGGATTTTACTTCTAGATGTTAACCAACTAGCTTCATAAATTTACACTCAAGAGATGAACAATATAAAATTGTCAGTTGCTAACTGCTATGTCTTCAGATACTCTGCCACCTCAAACTCAATCCCTTTAACATCGGGCTTTATAACTGCTATAACTCAAAAACGTTTACACATTGTAAACACATGGTTTGATCAATGAGGAAAATCATTTACAGTCATTTTGTCACTCTCGGGTGCTCCCAATAAATTAATGAAATTAAGAATATGGGACTAACACTTGGTGTTCAACTCTACACATTCATACAATCTTAATGATAACTTGAAATGTTCAGTTAAATTCTTACTTGGGCCATTGGATTCTTGTCCTCTACTGATATCTCACATCCTTGGCAATTTTCATTATTTGAACACCCTACAATTTGATAATGTAGGCTGCGAATTCTCCTTAACACGAAACACTCATTATGTTATTTGAAAAATTGAGTACTTGTCTTGATACCTTTTAATTATGGCGTGCTTGACTTTGTTGTGTATTGGATTCGTAAACTGGGGTACTACATGGTCCCTTCAATACCTTAAATCCCATGCTAACATTTCTCAACATTTGATTGTTTGGTGCATAATATTACTATATGTTAGACTGCAAATTCCATCACTACAAAACAAATCCCATGCTCAATATCATTCTATTACCAGAGAGGTCGAATGCTGCACTATTTCAATACCCAACCAAAATCTTTGCATAATAGCAAGTAGAGCTGAAATCCTAAAAATATATGAAACATGTTGCGTTTCTTTGTAGGGAAGACTGGAAACCATTGAACAATGTAACATCCAGGTATGATAAATAGTCCACTGACTGAATTTCCATTGCAATATTCTTCACTACAAAATTCAGTATACATGACAGGTCTTCTCCACCATTATGTTCCCATCTTCACGAATCACTGAAACTTCTAGGTATCTGTCACTAGAATGTTTCCTAAAAAATCATGCATACTTTGATGTTGGAATTTACTTTTGGATGAGAAACCTTCATTGGAATCCACAAAATGTTAAGTTAATACTAGTTAACTCAGGCTCGGGAACCTTTTGAACATTGCAAGTTAACGTGTGGTGCATGCCTTTGGCTTGTTAGATTGCCTTTGTTCTTCATGTTGGTATTGCATAATGCTTTTAGTTTGAATATAGCTTGACGTGGAATAATATTTCCTTTGGATAATTATTTAAGGATTTAAGTGGAGTTTGGAATAGGGAAAAACCCATTTAAAAAAAATTATAACCAAGTCATAATAAAAACAAATATAAATATTATTTTAAAACTATAAAATAAATTTTAAAATAATAAATTTTTATATTTATTTTTAAAGTATTTGGTTTGATTATGAGACTCGGTATATGTGAGACTACCATGAGAGATTTTATCTTGACATTAATTCCGAATGAAAATAATGTCAAGACTCATTATTGGGTGGATTAATGAAGACTCTCTAGATTGAATATTTGGAGCGAAGGAAGATTGGCTAAATTGGCATAAATATCTTTGGCGTTTTCAGATACAAAAAAAATTCAGAGAAATCCATGATTTAAAGGTTTCATATAAAAATAGAAGACTAGGAGAATGAATGGAAAGTCTTTAACAAAACAAAAATGAAAATGCCATGGGTAGCTAAACTCCTTGGCTAATTAAGGGCATCTTCATAAATATGCTTTCCCAATAGAGACACACAGTCACCCTAGAAGATAAGACACTTCACGACCAGAAGTAGAGAGGATGGTCAAATCCAATAGGTAAGACACTTCACAGCCAGCAGAGAAGAAGATACAATCAAACCCAACAGGTAAGACACTAAACAGTCACAGTTCAACAGCATAGAGGATGAACAACCCACAACCCAACAGTTTGCATCTCATTCGTGACTTTTCCTTTTTTGACTTTGGGAACTATGTATAGTTTTACCTATATACAACAAGTAGGATTGACCTACTTCCACATCAGTTGGAACCTAAGCAACAAGGAATATGTATCAACAAATCCCACCACATTGGACAGCTCCAAATGGTTGGCATCTCTTAATAGCTCTTCAGCAAAATCCCCTAACCGTATGTTGTTGTGAATATCTTCTATCATCGCCCCTCAACCTTGTTTCTATTTTTTGGTGTATCCTGATATTGTTGATGTCTTTGATAAAATTACGTGGTTGGATTGCTTATGTGGCTTCCTGCTTGTACCCTCAAGAATATGTAAAGGCCAGTGACTTTCAATTGCATGGCAATTGTTTGGAGGCTATGATTTCCTTGTACTCATGCTTCATTAATGGTGATGTTAGTGTACGGGTTCTGATTAATAATACTCCCTTCAATTTTCCTTATCATTGTTATATTCTTTGATGCCACAGTAATGCACAAAGCCATCACATAAGAAAGGGACAAGACTCTAAATATAATTTCCAAAAGCACAAAATAATATTTAAAAATTATGAAAGATACATTGACGATAGAAAGGTATTCATGGAGACTCCTTAAATATCTCCCAAGAAACAAATTCATGTTAAGGGGCACAACCCTTATGTCCTAATAATTATTGTAACTAATAATCTAATTTATGTTCATTATGAAGGAGCTCTAGTTCAAGATCCTAGTACAGAACCTACCAAGCCATCAAACAAACTAGTAGGGGGTCCTAAGGCCAAAATCACTTTGCACAGGGTACTACTCTATAGGTCCACTTGAAAAACCATTATTTCGTTTGGATATTCTTCCCCAAATCTTTGGATTTTAGGAGTAATGGACATCGTCAATCTACGGATCCCCATAGGGTTTCATAACCAAACCCCCTCAATCTCAGATATTTTCTAGATTACATAACTAAGCAATGCATTGGCCCCCTTAGGATGATTGACTACTCAAATCTGAAGTCATCATATTCCTCTCTATCTCTTCTCATTCTTCTTCTAGAACCAACATGCCTTGACATCTGCATTTACATTTGGTTTTGGAATTATTTTTGCAGTACTTCTTGTGTTTCTATTGGCTAGTTAATTAACTCTTTCTCTACTTTTAATGGAATAGATATAGGAGTTACTTTCACACTCCCATTATGTAATCACATTAGTTGTGCTTTCGATCCCTATTGGCCAACTTTTTGGTCACTTCTACATTAGTATAAGCATAAATAATAATAATAAAATAGGGAGCTCCAAATCAAGAATGCAAAGGCACGATGATAGGTACAACTTTCATTAAAAAAGATAAAGCAGGAGAAAACAAGAATACATAACTAAAATAGACATAACAAAACCATTTAAAAATTGATTTCCATTGTAATGATAGAAGACATTCATAATTTGTGGGAGAAAAGTTTAGGATGAATCTCAAAATTTTGTTCTTGAATATTGTTGTTTATTGATACCAATAGATGCAAATATATTTTAATTTAAATTATTGCATGGCCGACAACTAATACTTCAAGATATAAAAAAAACATACACAACTGTAAGAGGAGTTTGATTATCTACACGTAATCATTAGCAACTTTTTGAAATCAAAAGTGTATGCAAAGCATTCCTATGATGGCTTTCATGAAGCGGTAAGAATTGAAACAAGATATCAATACATGTTAAGAATTGGGTTAATTTTTGGAACAAGAATGTTAGGTAAACTCACCTCGAAAGCATCCACCAACCAAAGAGACAAAAAGTAAACTTTCATCAGCCAATCTTTTCTTCGCCTAAAAAGATAAACATATTCCTTTACAATCTTTTTCCATATTTACAGGTTAATTAGCAAGACAAAATAGATACAATTCCAAAAATAAATAGTGTGTGTGATAACTACCTGTCCAAGACCAAATCTACCAAATCCACTTTTGAAAAGCTGCCCCACTGTAGAGGAATGATACTCTAACCCAGTTATATCACATTTTGCAAAGGCTATTGATAAAAATTTTGAAATTAATCCCCATGTTTGTGTAGAAGTCATATTCAAAATTTTATCTAAATTTGATTGCTTTCCCCTATTAAATTCTCTGCCTAACTGATCTCATGTGATAAAGCTCTTGCAATATTTTCCTCCTGGATCAGTTGTAGGTTGGAATAAAGATATGATGAGAATATTCTGAGTTATATTATTAGCACCTTTGTTAAATAGATTCCATCTATGTTGAATCCTCTTTCAAATGAAGAGACCTACATATCTTTGATCTTGATGATGTATTAAAACTTAAACACATCCACCAAAATATATCAAAAGACAATGATATCTATAGCATATCTCAAAGTAAACTTGCCACTGAATACAATTTTTTTATTATTATTAATATACAGTATCCTATCAGTTATCTGGCATTCAATTCCTAGCAGCTATTTTCTGATTTCATGTCAATCCGACGAAATTTGTGGCTCCGATGGTAGATTTTCATAGGAAATCTGATAGCCTTTCCGTAGGAAATCCGATGGCATTACTGTAGGAAATCCGACGGCCTTGCCGTAGGAAATTCGACGGCCTGGCCATAGGAAATCTGAAGGTCGTGCCATAGGAAATCCGATGGCCTTGGCTTGGCTGTCGACTATCCGACGTTACACCACCAACGACAAAAAAATTGAGGGTGTTGAATACTTGACAGGTTAGTGTCGAATTTCAGACATGGTAGCCGTCGTATTTTGTCCTCAAATTCTGTTGTGAATGATCCTAGATTTGATGCAAATATAGATTGAAATCATTAATTGTAGATTGTTTTGTTTGACCATTACAAATGTCAAATTGCTAACATGTGCATCAAACATATATCCTTCAAAACTATCTATCCCAAACCAACACGTCATACATTACTAATTTTTTTGTAGGAGACAAAAAAATATTTTGTTCCCTTGCTCGAGGTTGGCCAATCTACCTCTCTTCTTGTATAAAACTAGGAACTAGAAACCTCAGAAAGATGAGATATATTACCTTTATAATTTGAAATAAAAATGGTAGAATAATCTCAACCAACCAATTACATGCTTTTCCCCATGGGATCTCCCACAACCATGTCCCCACTAGGCCAATCAATTCCCCTCGGATTACAATTTACTCCTTGTGTCAATGATCGATTTTAACCCGGGTGCAAATAAATGGTAACAAGAACATGGTATTCACCCTTTTCACCCTTATTCTTAATCCTTATGTGTCCCTCCATTTTGATGTTTCCAACCTAAGAAAAGTCACGACCAAAAATTATTTGACCACATATACTTTCTAAAACACAATTGAAATTCTTAAAAAATATTTCCATATATATGACATGAGATGCACCAAAATGGCACATTTGAATAGTCCAATACATGGGTATAGCTCTTATCACTATAAAGTATATATATATGATCTCAAATAACCCTCTCCTTATATCAATCTCAACTATAACATGGACTATCATCCTTATGCATTCCTCCTTGAATGAGTTATCAACCATTATTGTCTTTCCATTTTGTTACCAATTGAATATATACCCTTTGTTGACCATAAATCCATAGAGAGGTTTGAAATTTTGACCCATATTAGCAGAACTGTGACCACCTCATCCTTGGAATCAAAATATAGGTGATATGGATTGAGGTTTAGGTAACCTTGACCCTAAAACCATCATCCTTTGATAATATTGTGGGTGTCTTCCTTTGACTGAAAGATGGAAACAATATAACCACAAGCAAGTACATGGATGATGGGTTTGTAATCTAACATAAAGAACTATCTATTATGGACCTATTCCTTAAGGAGATTCCATTGGAACTTATCCACAATGGTCTTACCTAAAAGATCCAAAACCTAATTAACCTCAATATCCTCCCTCACCACCATACTAACCATTAGAGGAAATTTGAGGTCTAAAATGGGCCTCCTAAGGAAAATAATAAAATGGTAAAATAATAGTTAAAATAATAAAATAATAGTTATTAATTTTAGAAGAAGAATGCAAAAAACTACTTTTTTTGTTCGTATTTTCAACATATCTCCCTATGGTTTTACTCAAATTACGAGTGGGAGAGCTCATTGGATGTGGAATTTAATTCCACATCCAACGAGTACCCACACTTCATACTTTTGACGGACCCTGCTACCCCAAAAATAAGAAATACCTGAAAAATGTGATGATGACATCATCATAATGCTTTTTCAGGTATTTCTTATTTTTGGGGTAGCGGGGTCCATCAAAAGTATGAAGTGTGGGTACTCATTGTATGTGGAATTAAATTATGCATCCAACGAGCTCTCCCACTCGAAATTTGAGTAAAAACACAGGGAGATATGTCGAAAGTACGAACAAAAAAATAGTTTTCTTTTATGACAAATATGTCAATTCAACCATTATGGTTGACTCATTTTATTGAAATTCTATTGGTTCCTGAATTCCAAATCACAAAATTTATTTTTGAAGCGTTTTCTTATAAGTCCCATTTTAGACCCCAAATTTCCTCTAATGCTTGTATTTTCTCCTCCTAAGCATCTTCCTAGTTTGTTTTTAGGTGGCATTGTTTCTATAGACTTTGACACACCTACACCTCCTCTTCTCAAAGTTTCAAAATCCATTTTTATATGAAACAAATGCTACCTTCATAACCCAAAGCCTTCATAGTCTCTTCATCATTCTTATCAAAATTATTGTCTATAAAGTTATGATTATGTAAGCTATATGTCTCATGCCCTTTGCTCTAAAAAAGTATTGGAAACTTGGAAAACATTGAATGTCACATGGAATTTATAGATCGGAATCCTAAGCAATTAGCTCTGACCTTGGGTGAAGGAAAATACCTCTTCACCACCTCAGTATATGCTTTTCCATAACTAAGGTCAATATGATAGGATAACCTTGCCACCTTGGCATGGTGATTAAATTTACATAAATAGTTTTGACAATGATCCTAATGTGAGCTTGATAGCTCATTAAATATATTAAATGAAAATGACCCAAGCCCCATTGGCACTATATGTTTGGAATCAATCAATTGTGATGAAAATTCAAGTTCCAAAAGCCTCTCATGGGACCCTAAACCAAAATGCTCAAAAACATTTATGCTCTCTATTGAGTCATCAGAATAATCCACTAATTGGACATTGTGATCTTCATTGGTTAGGGTTTCCATTGTTAAAACCCTATATTTAGACTTCAAAATATTTCATCATTCCCGAATTCAATTTGAACATCATCAATATCATTTACTTATGCACATACAATTTTCACATTAAATTTATTCACATTATCTACTATTTAATCTTCATAAGTATTCTTTAATATAATAAATGCTTGTTTAGATGATTTTGTGACATAAATCCTTGAAATATCGGTTCATCAAATGCACTATTTATGAGAGAAAGTGATTAATTATATTTCTATATAATTTATTTTAAGGATTTCTTTCCATTATCATCCAATACTTTGTATTCTTTATTAGAAGGAAAACCATAGCTTTAGTCACAAGATGAACTATAAATCTTTAGTGATAAATATGGGTTGCATTGTTTTACTCCAATAGAAATAATTTTTTCCAATAGGTTTAGAAAACATAAGATTGCTCATATGAATTCTAAAATGAGAAAGAAAGAAATGCATGATGCAAAATCACAACAACTTATCACAACAACTTATCCCACTCCAAATTGACACAACAACACCCATCCTCAAAACAAGACTTAAGCCCGCACTTACATGCATAATAAAGGCATGATTTTTAATCTCTCAAAACAATATAATTTTAACCTAAAAAGGTGTAAACATTGAACAAACTTTTTTGATACTAAAATAAGCCTATATTAATCCCTTATGAAAAAACTCTCTTTTTTACCCATTTACAACCTTTACAATACATTTTCGATCTTTTTAATCTCTCAAAATTCAAAATTCTCCACTCTCTCACTTTATATCCATCCATCCATCTATCCATCTATCTATCTATATATATATAATCACACACTAAATATATATATTTTTAAATAATAACCAATCATATATATTTTAATGATCACCACTGCAAACAAATGAACTGCACTTGGATAAATGGAGCAGGGTTGAAACACTTTTGCATGCAATTTAAGTGACATAGAAATCCATACTATAATTTGCAAAGTTATTCATATAGCCCAAACAATATCTTATTTTCCTAATTGATTAGTAGAAATTTATTATTGCATTGCTATTATATCGTATCAAGAGTTAGTTGCATATAAGACTAAAAATAGTAAGTGGTATCTATGAAACTAGTGTGCATAAATGGCTTACCTTAGGGATTTGCAAGCTCCTTTATCCATCCATTTTTTATTGTGGTTTTTTTACCATAAAATTGTTTGTTTTGTGCATATATATTTAATATTTTTGTGTATATTTATTAATATATTAAAAAAAACTAAGTTGAAAAATTTAAGGATGCCATAAACTAATAAAAATGTCAATTCTTTACCATAAAATTGTACTTCATAACAACATAAAATATTTTTTTTGTGCATATATATATACTTAATTAAAAAAAAAAGTTGGAAAATTTAAAGGTTCCATAAACTAATAAAAAAGCCATTGTCCATCCAATTTTTATGGAAGTTATTTATCGTAAAATTGTACTGCATAACATAATGAAATAATGTAAGGGTTGCTTCAATTAATAAAAAATTCATTGTCCATCTATTTTTCACGACAATTATTTGTCGTAAAATTGCACTACATAACACAATGAAATAGTTTTTGTTTTGTGTATATACACTAAATATATTTAAAAAAACTAACTTGAAAAATTAAAGAATTGCACAAGCATGTAAAAAAAATATATTCCATCCAGTTTTCATTGTAGTTCTTTACTGTAAAAGTGTACTGCATAATACCTTGAAGTAGTTTTTGTTTTGCGCATATATATACTAAATATATTTGAAAAAAAAATAAGTTGGATTTAAGGGTCGCATATACTAATAAAAATTTCATTGTCCATCTAGGTTTTATAGAAATTCTTTGTATTGCATACCATAGTGAAGTAGTTTTTGTTGTGTATATCTTCTAAATATATTTAAAAAAATATATAGTTGAAAATTTTAATTGTTGCCTAAACTAATAAAAAATCCATTCTTTGTCTAGGTTTTATGGAAAAACACAATGAGGTAGTTTTTTTTTTGTACATATATACTAAATATATATATTTTAAATAAGATGTGAAATGTAAGGGTTGCATAAACTAATAAAAAAATTCATTGTCCATCCAGTTTTCATGGGGGATTTTTTACCCTAAAATTATACTACATAGCATAACACAGTGAAATAGTTTTTGTTTTATATTGCATAACATAACACGGTGAAGTAGTTTTTATTTTGTGCATATATAGTAAATATATTTAAAAAAACTAATTTTTAGATGGCACCTTAGATAAGTTAGATGGAACATGTACTGCATAGCATAACACAGCATACCACGGTGAAGTAGTTTTTGTTTTATGCATATATATTCGAAATATATTTAAAAAACCAAGTTTTCAATGGCACCGTGGAATAATTAGATGGCATTGGACGAAGAGAAAGAAGTTGACAAAATAAGACTGGATACAAATCCCATAACCTTCTATTCAACTTACCATATTAATTTATAGAACAGTGGGATGCAAAAACATGAATAATTCAGATTTCAATTAAAAAATTAGCTTATTAATCCCAACAACAAAATATGAGGTGATAAAATTAAGTGAACAAAATATCCAAAATTCAACCAAATTACTCACAACTAAGCATTGAAATTGAAAAACATCTGACCTTTTTTCCACTAGAAGAGGCCCATTTGTCAATAGAATTAACTACCTAGAAGCCATCACTAAATCTGTATGGAATGTGACAATAAGTAGAGTTTTAATATTGCTGGCATCATTGTCTCTTGCATAACTAGTAATATGTAACTATAACCAAAAACAATTTAAAATTGCAGAAAAAAGTGCCTTAAACAACAAGTAGATTTTACTTTACCACTAGGTGAACACCGATTTGTGAATAGAAATAAAAAAGATGATACATTTGGGATGATGAATATTATCTTTTGGCCAGAAAGATCATTTTGTCGATCTAATGAATACATCTAAAAGTTATAAAAAATTATAGAAAATTGGGTCGTTTTTGGCACGAAGAAAGGTAAAACTTTGGGTCAAAGGTAAAAATATGGAGGGATAAATAAGTGTTGGAAGTCTCCAGTACTAAAAATAGGGGGCGAAGGAAGGATTAAATATGAATTTTATTAGAAATCAAGGGCGAGGGGAGGATTTTAGGTAACTTTGGGAGGGATAAATAATTTTTTTTCCTCCCTCATTAATAGGGGGAGGGTTATTTGTATTTTTTTTATTATTTGCTTAATAAATATTGGACCAATGTATTAAAATTTAAAAAGAAATTTTCATATCAAAATTCACCAAGTAAATTTTTCTAACTCCCTTAATTTCGTCCATGGGCTAAATTTTGACCCTAAAATTTTCCTTGGAATGGATATGGAACTAGGTCTAATGAATGTCTGTCCTTATTTCCTAGCATATTGAGCACCTCTATTATGATCCTAGCAGGGAAATTGGGATTCTCCCTCTTGGGCATCATATACCCCCACATGGACATATGCACCTCCATCATCGCTCTAAGAGAGAGACAATCAAATGATGGTATGGTGGTCGAAAACCCCTCCAAAAACATGCAAAAAATATTTGTATCAAAAGAGAAGTTGACCTTCCCATAATTATGCACATGGAATCGATCCAAAGCATAAAAAAACTTCCAAGAACAAATTGCAGACCACCTAATGGATCTAGGTTTCTGCACTAAAGAATCTACATAAAATAATAGAAGGAAAATAATGCTCTTTCCATCAGTGGTGAGGTGTGTGATGGTTGTCGCCAATAGTGAGAAGCACCTCACATACTTTGCAATGAAAACATAAATGCAAAGCTTTCCACCATGTGCTTAAAAATCAATAGGATCGATGATGTGGTTCCCGATATATCTCTAAGAGTAGGCTAGCAGACTCTTTTTTGCAACACTAGTTGGGACCTCAAGGAACTGGTGAAAATCCTCCTCTCTCATGGATAACCCAACAATGAAATATATTTCTACCTTAGTGGGATGGAACCACTAATCGAGACCAACATGAAACACCTACCTTCGATGATCCTAGAATTAGATCAACTGAAATAGAAATATCGAGTTCCCCTTGAGGAATGTAGCCACCTGATGGAACTTTAGGAGGTTGAAAACCATTAAAAGGTCTTGGGTCTAATGAGTAAATATAGGGCAAGGAAATAATCCCTCTTCCGCTCCCTCGCCTCCCACTATCACACGCAGTTGTATTGGTCAACCTTTTCCTACTATTGGTGACTTTCCTCTTGGTGCTGATGTGTCTATTTTATAACATCAATCAGTCTCATAAATATACATGTAAAAACATTAAATGAGAATTGTATTTACAAACATCAAATAATGTTTTTTTGCTTAATTTTTTTTTTCATGTGGTGCACTCAAATGACAGTAATGCACTGCATCTAGTGCACTTGAACTAAAAGCGCACTTTTAACTGTGTGCCACTACAAAAAAACCACACTGGTATTTCTTTTGTATTTTAAATATATAAATAACATGTGGTGTATCATCAATGAGACACGCTAGTGCGTTATGAAGACCTTAGTGCATCATTATGTGGGTGTCTATTTATGTATTTTATAATTTTAAAATGGGGTTGAAGATGCGTGCCATGCACATCAACACACTTGCGGATGGTGTACAAATGTTCATATAATACACTTCCGAATTGTGAATTTTGTATGGTTTTATCGTACATTCATTATACAAGAGCGTATCGAATATTCAGTGCATATCGTGTAACTAATTGCACCATGAAATGTTTTTTTTATCTCATTTTATTTTTTAAGTTTAGTGGTGCACTAGGAACAAGCCATTGCACCGTGACAACGGTGCGTCTGGTTAAATTAAGCACACCACTTAACATTGTCATCTTTTAATAAATTATGTTGATTTATCCAGTGCGCTTAGAACATGTTAGCACTCTGGAATACATTGCAAATATATTTATATTATTCACCTATTGACGGTTGGAAAATCCTAGGTACCAATAGTAGGGATTCTCCCCAATAATCATTCCCAACTAGATCGTTTATTGTTTGGTATGGGGAATCCGTGCAGTTAGCAGCCCGAATACCGTAGAAATAAAAGAATATTTTAAGTCTGTTTTACCGGTTGCGTCCTGTTCCACCATTTATGTAATTTTATGTTTTAGGATGAAATGCAAGTGCCTAAAATAAATGCAAGCGACCTGTGAGCAAAAGCCTCAACTCATGATGCGTAGGTTCTTACCTCTTGTCTTATCGCTCTTTCCACTCAATCACTCCTAAATTAATAAAAAATGATGTAATATGTTCTAAACTACCTATCTAACCTATCCCTAGGGGAGAAGAAATTATATCTAACAGAGTAATGTGCTGTAATGTTGCATATGGAATCCTATAGGTAGCTGTTCAAATTCTACATACATAATCACAACACAAAATATAAACAAATATAGCTTTGTTTGTTAAAACATTCATTACTCATTCATATGCACAAGATTTCTAACAGAAATTAAAATCATTCATCATTGCAGAAGTAGTTCATTAAGTTAGAACTATCTCACAGTTGTACAGCAGCTAAATAAGAAGTAGTTCAGCATTAGAAATCCACAAAATCCATTTGAAACTTGTACAGTCCTTCCTTTAGCAAAATTGGTTCTCATTTATTTATAAAATAAATAGTTCTCATACAAATAACTTCAACATCAATGCGCTAGTGAAAAGTCCCTTCTCATCTACCCTCTACTCCTATTTATACATTTTACCAATGACTCTTGGACTACCTCCAACCTTTTGGGATTCCTTGACCTTTTGACTTACAAAATTTGTTCTCTAGTGTCTTGCACTAGGAGAAAGGAAAAAATATAAAATAATTTACATAAAGTGCCACATGTAAACAAGACAAAACTTAGGAGGGTCTAGTTGATCCTCCAATGAATTCTCTCATGCATCAACTTCTGCAGCAATAGTCTTGAAAGCTATAGGCTCCAACAATCTAATTCTCACTTCATGTATAGCCAGTTGTGACTTTATTTCCGCTGCTTTGGGTGGAGTTACCTTGAGAAGGTCTTCTAGAAGGCAATTACTGACAAGGCTTGTGCAACCTAGTTCTTTGCTACTTTCTCAGTGGTGCCTTTAAGTTGTTGAATACTTAGTTCATCCTCCCGCACTCCGTCCTTGAGATATTTCAAGTGTTCCTCTTGGCCTGGAAACTACTGGATTCTTTTTGTTGCATAAGTATGGCACTTATTGTGCACTATGAGCATTCTTTCTTAGAAATATGTACACCTCTCCAAAAAAAATTCGATCCCAGTGTTCAATCTCGCAATGACCTTGCTGCAGAAATCCAGGAGTTCAAATTATTTCCTCAAGCTCTCGGTAGTATTCTATGGAAAATGCTGAAGGAATGCTGCATTAGTTTCTATCCAAGTCATATGACCTTGAATATTTTCTGCAACTTCTAATGACCTTATCCTTCTTCTTCCCTTTCTTTGGCATGGCGTGTTGAGAAGATTGAAGCTGTGACATGACCGTGCCAAGAAAAATAACTTAGTGTTACAGTAATCCAACAACATACATTCATGGAAACAAGATAAAATGAAAACTACCATTTAAGCTTGTATAAATCAGTGACAGTTGGTTTCTTTCTAAAAATAAGAATGTATTAAGTGCTAAATAGGATGAAAAAATAATGAATATCTCTTACCAATTCATCCTCGGCCATTAAAAGGTACTCTGTGATGTATAGAAATCAAATCTGCAGGTTATCTAGACACTTTTAACTAGTGGCCAAGTACAAAGCTGGAACAAAAATAATTAAAACAGGTGAAGCCTATGACTGTTGTTTTGGAGATTTATATCTCTAGTTCTTTAAACCTTTTTTTTTGTGTTCAGGGTCAGGGTTTAGCCTACCACTAACTGTTTTAGCATTTTCTTACAAGGTTTGGATTTATACATTAAACACAAAAAAATTCTCCATTTATTAACTTCTTTATTACATGCAAGCAAATAGTCAAAGAAAATGTAGCAATGGTTTTGTATTTCAAAAACCTAGGTTAATCCAGAAACCACGATGTTCCTCCTTGTGAAAATCCATGGATGGTACACTTCCACATCACCGCATATAAACCTAAACCAGAGGAGGGGCAGTCAAGGAAACTCTCAACTGGCCACAATCTCATCAATAAGATATTGGAGATCTAACAGACCTGCATCTTTGTGGCTTGAAAGGTCAGAACACACATTATGACGAAGGTGAATGGAGCAGATAAAACCATCATGGCTGAGTTAATAGGCCGGGTAAAACTGAGTGAGGTCTAACTCTATCCCGATTGGTCTGAGGCAAATTCTGGTGGTTGGTATGGGAGAATAAAATCCTAAATATTGGGGAAAGGCTCAAAAACCTGGTTGAAGGAAGAACCCTAACCCCATGAATATTAAATCCCCCAAAAAATGCATTTTTGGCGCCTAAAACTTCATCGAGGAAATCCTGTTGTCGTCTTCTTTCAAGGAACAAGAATGGCTATCTTATAAAATATATACACTACGACCAATATTGCATCATGTTGATGCTTGGTGACAGGGTATCTAGTTAATTAATCCATAGAAATAGACTCCCAAAGTCGATTAGGAACTTGCAAGGGTGTATATAAGCCTTGTCATTTGTTAGGTAGTTTAGCAATGGCACAAACCATGCATGATCATATGTACTTGTGGACTTCATATTTAAGTGTAGTCTAATAAAAATAATTTATAAGAATGACAAGGGTCTTCACCACTCCAAAGTGTCCTGCAGTCTTATTGTAGTGCACATCCTAAATGAGTTTCTATCGGTGCTCACCTATCGGTAGACAAAGTTGTCTGAGCTTGTACAACAAGGTGTCTTTTAGGAAATAGTCGATGGTAGATGACTTATTAGTCTGAAGATGTTGATAGACTGATGAAAATTTGTTGTCTACTTGATACAACTATGGCCAAGTGTTGGTGTCATATCCGTGCATACTCATCACTATAAGAAGGAGGGTAACTGGTGGTCAACATAGACAATCAGTTATGACATTGGATTTGAATTTCTGGTACTTAATTACCTATTGGAATTGTTGTAGGTAATTAATCCACTTGAGTTATTGAGTTGTGTGTAGCTTGGATTGGGACAGAGTGAACTATAAGGGGCTTATGGCTGGTATAAATGACCGTTTACTTGCAAAGGACATAGTGTTTCCATTGATTGATTTCTTGAAATATGGCATAAATATCCTTTTCATATGTTGAATACCTCCTAACAATGTCATTGAATATTTCTGAATGAAAAGAGATCGACTGACCAGACTGTGTGATTGCCACACACAAGGCATAGTCTGAGGTGTCTGTCTCAATCTCAAAAGGATGATGCAAATCAAGTAACACAAGTATTGGTGCAGTACAGAGCTGGTGCATAAGCTGCTTAAAATCTTGTTGTTGTACTGGTGTCCTTTTTTAAATAGTTCTTCCATTCCCTTTATTCAACTAACTGAATGTCCAAGATATGTGACTGAATCCAAGTACTAATCGTCGATAAAAAATTGCCAAACCAAGAAATATTTTTAGTTCACGAATGTTCTGAGGAATGGGATAGTCTATGAGGATCTGTATGTTTTATGGGCCAACATGAATGCCTACATACTTGATTACATACCCTAAGTATTTGATGTTGTTCATGGAAAATAAACACTTATCTAGATTCAAGTAGAATTGATGTTGTCGAAGGATGTCAAGGACTTGTCGAAGTTGTAGGACATTTTCCTCCCATGTTCTACTGCAAATTAGGATGTCATCGAGATAGACAATGACCTATTTTCGTATAAAAGGTCTCAACACATCATCCATGTATCACATGAAGGTTGCAGGTGTATTGATTAAGATGAAAGGAATGGCTAACCATTCAAACAATCCTTCCTTGGTATTGAAATCATTCTTCTAGACATTTGAGGGCTTGATCGAAATTTGATGATATCCCGACTTGAGATCGAGTTTAGTAAAAAAAACATCACCTTTCAGGAAATCAATCAATTCGTTAATTCTTGCAAAAGGGTACCAATTCTTCATCAAAATCTTGTTGAGTTCCCTATAGTTGATGCACATGTGCCAATTCCCATGTTTCTTTAGAACAAGGATAATTGGACTTCTACAAGGAGAGGATATGGGTCGGATATGGCTCTTGTCAATCAAATCTTGGATCTGTTGATGAATTTCTTCATTCTCAATAATGGATCTCCTGTTGACACATGCATTAGGTAAAGAATAACCATGAGCGAGTTCAATGGAGTGTTTTACCTATAAGTGTAGCAGTACTCCATGGAGTGATTTGAACATATTATGGTATTCTTCAAGAATGGTGTCAATTTGATGCTGATGTTGGCAACTGTAGTTGTCGGTTGGTTGACAAGCTGCTACAGTTTTCTAGGAATGTTGAGTCTTAATAATGATCAATGCAAATTTCTGAGCTTGGTTGATTAACGTTTTTTTCTTGTTTATTAGATACCATTTCAACTATTGGTGCAAGTCATTGTTTTGGTCTTCCATCCCACTAGTTGTTAATCTTGGCAATCACCTTCTGCGGTCGTGACTAATAACTTCCATGTTGATCTCACAAGTAAGGTTTCCTAAAAAATACCCAATATGTGGAAAGAGGTTCCACATCGTAGAGTACTTCATTTTGAAATGAGTAATGAAGTGTTTGAGATTACATTATCGAGTGATTCTGAGTTCTTATCCTTATTTCATCCAACTGATGTTATAAGGCTGAGGATGTGGTGTGATGACAAGACCTAGTTTCTTCACAAGGGATTTAGAAACAAAGTTCTTCTAGATTCCATTATTCACAATCAGATCCAATGGGTTGCTCTTAACCCATATATGTGTATGAAATAAGCACCCTCGGTCCTCCTCATCAACAATAGTCAAGTATGTTGGAGTTTTCAATGTCGATGCCAAGACAAACGATGATTCTGGATAAGATTCCATGGAAACTTTGTCAAATATGTCATATGCATAAATTTTTTCCAAAAATATCTTCCGAGCTTTGCATTCAGATGCATCATGCTAGTATGAGTTGCGGTAATCATGCCATTTCCTAGCAAGAATTTACCTAATGTGATCCCTCTTCTCTTTTAGATCTTGCCTCAGTGGAGTTGGATGGGTAAGGAATTTGGACTTGTCGAAGTTGATTATCGATGGAGACTTATTTTCAAATGGTATTACTATCGATTTAGTCATGAGTCATGATTTTCCTTTCTGTTTGGCTTGAAGCTTGATAACATAGTGGAATCCACGAGTGTATTGACAGTAAGGAACTCCATCTCTTGCTGGATGTACAAGGATATACCACTAACATACTTCAGAATGAGCAATATTTATTCTTATAGAACACCAAGTCTATCCATGATTCGATATAACTCGTCGATATAGCTCTGCATGGACTGGTTCCCTCCATTGCCTTAGTTGTTGTTACTTATTATACTGTTTCTCAAGGTGTTTCAGTGGATAAAACTCTCTTCGAACATGCTCAATGAATTTTTTCCATGTGTCCATGGGGTTGTATTATTTATCCATATTTTTTAATAGATTCTCCAATCAACAATGCACATAAGTCGACATATTTAAGGACGCAATTGTGATCTTCTCATCTTCTAAGATTCGATTCATAGAGAAATAGGATTCTAGTTGTTGTACCTAGTTGTCATTGGATTCAAATTTAAGTTTTCCTTCAAGATTTGATATATCCAAGTTCATTTGAACATTAAAGGGATGAATTTGTTAGCCATGTATCTTATCAATGTTCTTGCTGAAGTTGAGGCAATTCACATGAGAATCTCATTGAACTAGGAGAACATTTTGGTCCGTTGACAAGCCAATGCTTGCTCTATGAGTTTCTTTGTCTCTTTAGTTGCATTGATTTTGTATTCTTTCTCTTCCATCTTCGAATGAGTGTTTCGAACTGGTGGATACTTAGAATTTGAATTTTGCGTCTGTTTGAATTGTTGGGTTTGCAAGCACGTTTGCAGATGCATAAGTTAAGTAACATCGCAAGAAGTGTCTATGCAGAACCTAAGTAAGGTCAAGATGAAAATATTGAAGACCATATGATAGCTTTGATACTAGTGATCTTCCTCACCCATGTGTTAGATGGGGGACAATAGGTTCGACTGAATGAGTCAAGTTATTTTATGGAGGGAGAAATTTAGACTATGTCGAGAAATCAAAGCAATCAGGAAATAAGAATATGTTTACAGACACAATGCAAGAATTCAGAAGAAATTTCTTTTATTACTTCTTTGTGTAATTTGTTACATGCATCACTTCCCCTATAATACATTAATGTACATGTTTATATAGAGTGTGTTGGAACGCTTTTCTACCTTCCCGTTATGCTTAGTTATAAGAGATGTTGTAACTATTGCAGAAGCAAAATCATCACAATCGTCTGGTAGACATAGCAAGAGTATTTCAGAGTTGATATGTTTTGGTCGGTATCTACAGAGCATGTTGGATTTTTCAGTATTGGTGAGTTATGTTGTGGTCAATTTCGATGGATGTAGTAGTCAATGTTGACAAAGCATGCTAGAGTCCTCAATATTCGACGAGTTAAGTTGTTGTTTGTTCTGGTAGTTGTCGGTCTCCGTCTTCAACAAGTGATGTGAGAAGTCGACTAGGACTAGGCCAATTAGTCGAATAAGACAATCAACTTCTTGGATGGATCTTGCATCTCCTTTGTCTTCTTATCTGGTTGAACTCCTTGTTTCCATATTTCTAACTTCATCTAGATGGATACTTTCAAGTGTCTTTGTAACCCATTTAAGAACTTTCCATGAAGGCCCAGGTCGATCAACTAGTGGTGCTTCATTCTCTTCAAGATTTAGTCTTCCAATTATTTCAACTGCATCATCTAGTTGAACTTCCTCTTCATGTGAATTAGCATAAACTTCTTCTTCATGAGGGGGTTTTTGTGCTTTAAAAGGAAATTCCAGAGATTGATCCAAGATAGGATCCCCCCTTCAATATGTGGAATTTCATTATCAACTTCATAAAAGGTCTTTACATGGGAATTTTTTTCCAGCCGATTAAGCTTTCTTTCAATAGATTCATCATTTTTATTCATTTCCAAGAAAATGATATATTTGGAGAGAATAAATGTTTTGTTTACATCGATGTAAAGACAATATGCCTTAGTGGTGTTTGAGTACCCCAAGAAAATGCATTTCCAACTTCATGCACCAAGCTTGTCTCTTTGTTCCAATGGTATCAAGGCATAGCAGGTGGAACCAAAGATCCTAATATGCATCTTCAAAGGAACGTGGTCTTACAACATTTCATGAGGAGTTTTGTTTCCAAGAGCATGAGTTAGAATTTAGTTCTCAAATAGACTACACATAAAGCTACATCACCCCAAAATATCAATTTGACATTCTTGAAAAATAAAATGGAGCGTACCATATCCAAAATAGTTATGTTCATTCTTTCTGCCAAAACATTTTGTTGAGGATTATATGGAACTGTAGTTTGGTTCCTAGTACCATATTGATGAAGATAGTTTTCAAAATCATTAGAAGTGTAATATCTTCCATTATTAGTCTGAAGTGTTCCAATGTGAGATTGTGCTTCATTTTCAATCCATACATGAAATTTCTTGAATGTTTGAAATGCTTCAAATTTCTTCTTTAGTAAACATACCCAACACATTCTAGTGTAGTCACCAACAAAAGTCATGAGATATTTATTACCATTGGTAGAAAGAACATGCATGGGGACACATAAGTCAAGGTGTATTCTACATGCTCTAAATTTGGACTCATAAAATGTTGCTTACTATGTTTTCTAACAATTCATGCATCACACTGGTTCAACTATTTGGGATGGTGGGAAAACTAGAAACACCATTATTTTTCAACAAACATAAACTATTATAGTTTATGTGTCCATATCTAGAATGCTATAAAATATTGGATGACAATGTGTTTTCTTCATGTTGAGAGAGGCATGCAAAATTATGAGCTCTTGTATATGATCATTTCAACTTCAATAAATTTCCATATTCATATCTATTCATAATGACCTAGTTTTCAAAGGACATTTTTAACTCTACTATTCCATCGAACATGTAAATCGAAGGGCCTTGTTATTGAATCTACAGCATGAACAACAAGCTTCTATGCAATTGTGGAAGTAGAGAATCCAAGTAGTTTGAGTCTAATGGAACCAATTCTCTTTGGTTTGAGTTTGGATTGATCTACAAAATTTACTATGCCATATATATTGTCACTCAGTTCAAAATAAACGTTTATAAATGTCTTGTGGGATGTTGCACCATTATCAAGAAACCAAGTATCTTTCCAAGATGAAAATGAGGTGATCTCATTTATTCCAATATTACAATGTGCAACAATAAAATGAGCAGATTCAGAAACTTTACCAGTCTCTTGGACTTTAGCTTTGTCTTGTTAATTTTGATTATGCCTCTCTTTAATGGTATCCCAAGGGGCCCAACAATGATCTACGTTAGGTCCATTCTTCCCACAACATCCACATTGTAAATGTTAGAAAAATAGGACTGCAGAGCAATAACAGATATACAGTTAAATCAATAAACAAGATGCAAAAACACATTAAACATTACAGAGAGACATAGATATAACGTGGTTCACCCAAACGATGGGCTACGTCCACAAACAAATTTTCCAGTCCTTTTATTTCAGTCCAGAAAGATGAAGGGATACGCCCTGCAGCAAAACCGTTGCACTTCCTCTTCACACTCTCACAGTCTCTCTTCCAGTACAATACAGTACCCACATCCAGTACACACATCCAGTACCATATCCAGTCTGATTTACAATGGAGCCTCCTCAAGCCTTATAAAGGCTTGATCACATGCAATACCATGGGACAATACCATGGGCTACAACAAACCATGTGCCCAAACCATGTGCTAAACCTAACCACCTTTGACTCGATCTCAAGTCAAGGTTAACACTAACAGTAAATTTGGTATTTTATTTGTGTTGTTTCTATCCCCCTTCATCTCAAATTCTTTCTTCCATGTCCTCTTGTGTTGTTTTGTCCCTTGAAAGAGTCTTTTTCCTGGTTTTTTGCTTTCTTAGCAAGGAATAGGGTCTCTCTAGTGGGTTGGAGGGTATTCTTTCCAAAATATTTCTCTCTCTCTCCAGTGGTTTGGAGGGTATTCTTTCCAAAATATTTCTCTCTCTCTCCAGTGGTTTGTAGGGTATTCTTTCCAAAATATTTCTCTATCTCTCTAGTGGGTTGGAGGGTATTCTTTCCAAAATATTTCTCTATGTTTGTAATCGAGTCTCCACCAAAGAGTCGAAGGTGAGGTCCTTTAGTTTGTCATTAACTTGAAGTTATTCAAGGTAGTGTGAATGTGTGGGGAAGAGGAACTTGACAAAGAAAAGGAGAGAAGCGTTTAACTGCGCAACAATGGATTTGAGATTATGCCTTATTGCTCTAATCTCATATGCAACAATCATGAGATCATGAAATTTCACTTCTCAACTAAACAACTTTAACATAAATTGAATCAGCTCTAGCTCATAATGTGAGTCATATAGGTCTTTCAATCATTTTAAGGCATCAACACAAGGTGTTCTAAGTAATATGTGCCATACTTGAAAAAATCAAAGAAAAATCGATGATGTCCTAAAAAATCGTGATTTTCTCAAGCTAAAAAAATCGTGAATTTCTAAAAAATCAGACACTCGAGAAAATGGGGAAAAATCTATAAAAAAAACAGGAAAAATAAAAAAATAGAGGAAAAAGTTGGCAATCAAATTTAACCCTATTACAGTAAAAATTTAGCCTTTTTAACGTTTGTCGTGGTTTGTGGATTTTTGGCAATTTTTTTGTTGATGTTGCCAAGAAGTTGTGTTCGGTACCCTTGCCAAAAAAAAATTTCAACCCCAATTATTTCAACTATGATATATGCGAACTCACCTCTCCACTTACTGTGTCAATAAACAATGCTAGTGCCTTCTTGTATTAGGTATTCCACATAACCATTTCTTTCTCTTTTTATGGTGGTTTTGGATCAGATGTCATGGGGCTAACTGTTGTTTCAATGGTCAATCCTTTACATATGACATCCCATAAGTTGTTGTAGATGAATGTGGATTTGATCTTCCTCATCCACTCTGAATAGGTGTCTTTTCCAATGAGCACTAATCCAACCAAAGAAGCCAACGAGTGCATTTTCTGCAATCTTTACAATTTGCAATAATGAACTTAATTTCACATAGATAAGAAGATAGTACAAAATAATAGCCTTGCATGTGTATACTCTTAACTCTTAGGATTTTAAAGCAATACAATGATTCTAAAAATTAAAATTGCATGATCCAATATTAAATTTAATTAACAATACGTTGTCAATGCCAGAGGAAATACACTCTTAAATAGTTCATATTGTGGGTTTTAACACCATACGGAATATACAACAATAAAATGATATACCAAATATTGCATGATGCAATATTAAATTCAGTCAAAACTATGAAGTCTTCAATGTAGCTCACACAGTATTCCAATGCTTCATTGCAACAATAGCTTCAATGATCGCATCGATAAAAGAATAGCAACAATGAAATATCAGTGTCGCCACTCGTGAGATCGAGTTACCACTGTCACCACTTGTGAGGCCGAGTTACCAACATCACCCATGGAGGGATCACATGGTATGGATAATGACTCCACGGGACGAGGAATAGAATGAACAATAATATAATAGAATGAAAACTTGCATGAGTTTTTGTCTTTTTAAGGTCATTTTAGCAGATCTTTTTATTTTTGTTTGAAAAGTGGTGATATCATTATTAGTCCATATTTTTGAGCAGAGAGATTAAATTACAACCTTATAGTAACTGCAAGCGATGTTGTTGCAATCAAAAGCCTAAATCAACTTTAGAATTAAAAAAATTAAACCTCCTAGAATCACCTTAGTTTGTATTGGAGATTA
>LPNX011218147.1:117166-189054 GCA_001517045.1 Pseudotsuga menziesii | reverse complement strand
GAAAAGTACTGAAGATCTGGATACTTTTCTCTTTGAGTTTGACATCTTGTGCAGGAGTTACAATTATCTACAGGATGCACAGAAGTTAAAACTATTTCCAGCCACCCTTAAATATGCTGTACTTAGGTGGTTTATGAGTCTGGGGGAGTCCACCATCCGAACTTGGGAAGAAATGAAGAGTGCTTTCCTCAGAAAATACCGAGATTACTGTGGACCTAGAGATTCTCAAAATGACATCTTCAAAATGCAACAGCATGAAGAAGAAAGTCTTGAGGATTTCCTAGAACGTTTCTGCTTTGTACTGCAGAAATCCAAGTATAATACCTTACAAGAGGATGCAGTCAGAACTCTTTTTCTGAAAGGGATTCTGGAGGAATATGTGGAAATCCTCAACCTGATGGCATCAGGTGATGTATCTCACAAATCTTTTGAGGAGATCACTGAACTGTGCAGAAAATATTCTAGGAGTAGAGCCAAAGCAGGAAAAAGCACAAGGGAAGCTCCTTCCCGCATTTCCAGGACAGCAAGGACTAGTGGGATTACAAGAGTTGAATTGGGGAACCTATTAGAAAATTTTAAAACTGACATTTTAGGCACCTTAAGCTCCCAATTTGATGCATTGAAAACAAAGAAACGACAAGAGGAAGAAGACATGGCAGCATTACACATATTCTGCCCTAAATGCAGAAAGAGGCACCCCTTGAAAGAGTGCCCTCTTAACACCATTGCAGTCTATGCTCTTTGCTCTGATCCACACTCTACAGACAATTGCCCTTCTTTACCAGAGCTGCAAGCTTTTTACAAGCTCAATGCTGAACCTACAGAGTCATCATATGCACCAAAAAGTCCCTGGCAGTCTAGACCCCAAAATATGTACCCAGAACCTATTTTTCCAAACCCTGAATATTACTATCCTATGCAGCAATCTCAGCAGCCATGGAGTCCACAAATGTGGCAAAATTGGCCCTCTCAGCCAACTCAGACTCAACCATGGCAGCAAGGCTGGCGAGGACAGCCATATGGGGGACCTCAAGGACAGTCCTATGGGGGCACACAGCATACAACCCCATTACACACCCCTCCTAGTTACTGTCCAATGCCCCCAAATATGCAGCAGCTATTACCTAGATTTACACCACCTGCACTTCCTCCCATACCCCCAGTTCCACAACAATATCAAAACCCAAATCTACCTAGACCTACGTTGTTGCCAGCTCATCCTATCCCAAATCCTAATAACAGACCTTCCCAGCCTGTACATAATGCTGAAATTCATATGGCCTCAACTTATGTAATCCATTCAACTCCTTTACAGGAAATTCAATTAAGGTCTGGGAAGACATTAAATAAAACCCCTCCAGCAGTGATTATTCACGAAGAGACTGGAGAAGAAAACCCTGAAAAAGAGATTACAGAGGAAGAAGAAGTGCAGATTGCCTCAGAAAACACTCAAGCACTGGGAACTCATTCCCAATCATCTGCTCATCCACAGGTGAACAACAACCCTCCTTACCCAGAAAGGTTATTAATTGAGAAACCTATGGTTCGTCCACAATTTGATTGGGAAAATGAGTTAAAGAATGTTTGTATCAAGATTCCATTACTTCAGGCTATTAGAGATGTCCCTATCTATTCAAAACTGGTAAGGGAACTATGCTTAAAGAAACCTGGTCGAAAACAGAAAGACCCACCCACAATACATGTTTTAGGCCAGCTGTCCAACTACATTTCAGACTGTTCCTTACCTCCAAAATTTGCAAATCCTGGGAACCCAGTGGTGACCATTTGCATTAATAAGATTCCAATAGGAAACACTCTAGTTGACCTGGGGGCTGCCATTAATGTCATGTCTATGACCACCATGCAGAGACTTCAGTTGCACAATCTCCTCAGACCTACTCCTACTATTTTGGAGTTGGCTGATAGGAGCACAATCAAACCTGTGGGGGCCCTAGATGACATTACTGTCACAGTAGCTTCATGGGAGTATCCAATGGATTTTTCGGTACTCCAGACTAAACATCCGATGGGGGAACATCCTGTTATATTAGGCAGGCTTTGGTTAGCCACGGCCAATGCCTTTATAGGTTGTAGAGAAGGCATTTTAACTATATCTAATGGCACCTCTCTACAGAATCTCATTATTTATCCCCCAGCACAGCCTGTATCAGAAAACATGCTATGGCTAGAGAGTCCTTACGGGGATGAGGACGTGGAACAACCCTTGCTGTCCATTAGTCAAACTAGGGGGCTGGAAGACCAGACTGAGGATGATATTCTAGAACAATTTGTCTCAGCTACTACTAGTATTGAGTTCCCCCAGTCCTTCTCTGACCTAGACAATGTTTTCATAGAAGCCTTTCAAGAACAGTACTACCCTTCAGCCACCTCATCATCAGTAGTTTTATTTATAGATGAGAAGGTTGGAGCCTCAACTATACCAATAGAGATTAGCCCAGGGAGGTCTTTGTTTATCAATGCAAATCTGTCTCAAGACCAGCAAAATCAGTTAGTTGATTTACTTAAAGCACAGTCTGGGGCATTTGACTGGATCTATACATATATGAAAGGAATTCACCCCGACACATGCATTCATCACATCTATACGCAGGAAAATATCATACCAGTAAGACAGCCACAAAGAAGAATGAATCCTGTGCTTGGTGATTGTTCCGAAGAAGGGAGGTAAGTGGAGAATCTGTGTTGATTTTCGTGAATTAAATAAAGCAACTCTCAGAGATTACTTCCCTCTTCCTTTTATAGATCAAGTTTTGGATACCTTGTCAAGAAAACAATATTTTTCTTTTCTGGATGGATACAGTGGGTATAACCAGATAAGAATAGCCCTAGAAGATCAGGAAAAAACCACTTTCACCTGCCCATGGGGAACTTATGCTTACAAGGTACTCCCATTTGGACTGTGTAACGCTCCTGCCACTTTCCAGAGGGCAGTGTTAGGTATTCTGGCTGATTTAGTACATGACTGCGTGGAAATATATATGGATGACTTTACGGTCTATGGTAATGATTTCAAGGAAGCCTTAGACAACCTGGAAAAAGTTTTAATTAGGTGTCAGGAAACAAACCTTGCTTTAAGCCATGAGAAGTGTAAGATGATGTTAACTGAAGGTATTGTTTTAGGGCACCACATTTCATCAGAAGGCATTAAGGTAGACCCAGCAAAAATTGAAATTATTACTAATCTATCTCCACCAGCCACGCAAAAAAGTTTTCTGGGACATGCGGGGTGCTATCGTAGGTTCATTGCTAATTTTACAAAGATAGCAGCCCCACTGTTCAAATTATTGGCCAAAGACAGTGGTTTTTGCTGGGATCAACACTGTCAGACAGCCTTTGACACGCTAAAGTCAGAATTGTCCTCAACACCAGTGTTGAGGGGACCAAATTGGTCCTTGCCTTTCCACATACAAACAGATGCTTCAGACACTGCCCTAGGGGGAGTGCTGGGACAGAAAGAAAACCAGTCTTACTATGCCATTTATTTCATCAGTAAAAACTTGACACCTGCAGAACTAAACTATACAGTAACTGAAAAAGAGTTTCTAGCAGTTGTGCATGCCATCAATAAATTCCGGCATTATATTACTGGTTATGATGTATTTGTTCATACCGATCATTCCGCTATCAGATTTTTAATGAATAAACCTATCACTAGTGGCAGAATTACTAGATGGTTTCTTTTGCTACAGGAATTTAACATCACCATAGTTGACAAACCAGGGAAAGAAAATCTGGTTGCAGATTTCCTCTCCAGATTAACTTATGCTGATGATAATGTTCCTGTAGATGATACATTCCCTGATGAACATTTATTTGTTGTTTCTATTAAAACACCCTAGTTTGCAGATATAGCCAATTATTTGGTTACAGGGAAACTACCTTCTCATCTGTCAGCTTACGAAAAACGAAGAATTATTCAGCAAAGTGCTAATTACTCATGGGTAGGTAATGACCTCTTCCGAACCGGTCCAGATCTGATTATCAGGAGGTGTGTGAGGGAGGATGAGATGTATGACATCCTTCAAGCTTGTCATGATGGACCCTGTGGAGGGCATTTTTTAGACAAGAGGACAGCATATAAGGTGCTGCATCAAGGGTATTATTGGCCTACACTCTTTAAAGATGCTGAAAAATATGTACAGGGCTGTGACAGCTGTCAAAGAATGGGGAGACCTACTGCTGCAGATCAAATGCCTTTACAGGCCCAGGTACAAATTGAACCTTTCGAGAAGTAGGGATTGGATTTTGTTGGGCCAATCTCACCAATGTCAAGGAAAAAGAGGTAGATTTTAGTATGCACTGATTATGTGACTAAATGGGTAGAGGCAAAAGCTCTATTGAGGGCCACTGAGAAATCAGTCATTGAATTTATTTACGAAGAAATTTTTACTCGCTTTGGCATTCCTCGTGAAATTGTGACTGACAATGGAGCACAGTTTGTCTCTAAATCCATGAAAGCACTTACAGAACAGTACGGGATTAAGCACTATAAATCTTCTCCGTACCACCCCCAAGCAAATGGGCAGGTGGAGTCAACGAATAAGGTGTTGGAATCCATTCTAACTAAGACTGTACAGCTGCATCACAAGGACTGGGCAGACAGGTTACCAGAGGCATGGTGGGCTTACAGGACCACATGGAGAAATACCACAGGTTATACCCCATATCAGCTTGTTTATGGGAAACAGGTTCTGCTTCCTATATAATTTCAGGTGAAGACTTTTCGTACTGCTGCACAATTAAGCCTGAATTTAGATGAAGCTCAGGAGCAGAGACTGATGCAATTAAACGAGCTAGATGAAATCAGACAAGATGTTGTCCAAAGAACTGTTTTAATACAGAATCAGCGGACCAAGTGGCATGATAAATTTGTGAAGAAGAAGACATTTGAGGAAGGTGATTGGGCACTGTTGTTTGACTCACGGTTCAAACATTTCAAAGGTAAGCTTACCACCAGATGGATGGGACCATATGAGATTGTGACTGTTTTTTATAATGGTTCTGTCAAAATAAAGACAATTGATGAAGAACAGACTGCTTTTGTGGTGAATGGGCATCGGTTAAAGGTATATCACAAACCCATTTCTAAGCAAGAGTTCATTCATACCATGAGTTAGCAATCTGGGCTAGAGCTGGTAGGTGAAGGAATGACTTCTTCATCTCCCACTTCCTCATAATAACATTCAATAAAATTGTTTTGTATATATGTACAGAAATTTGTTTTATTAGATTTATTTTTAAAGGATGCAGATATTCTTTTCAGGCTCAGGATGTTTTGAACACAACAGGGAAGTCTTTTGTTATTATTTCTATTTTTCAGCCATGATAATTTTTTGGCAAGAGACTGTGTTAATTGGGTAATTTCTGGGCTGCACTGGTAATTAGAATGTCTGTATCAGGTAAATGTATGTGTGCTGTCATATTTTTCAGAACTGTTCTGGCTATTCATATGAGTACTTAACCACTAGGCATTGTCTACATTAGTGCTTTAAGCTTCCCAAATGTTTTCTGCTTATGAACTTATGGGTTGCTAGGACCATTTGACCTGGTTTCACACTAGATGGATCGAGGGAATTGTTTTTAGTGACAGCTATGGGCATTAAATTATTTTTAAGACAGGCATCATTTTGGAAAAAGGTGTCTAGGACTGGTAGTTTGGGGGTTATTATCTATTGGCTGTTATAATACCAAATACATATATATACATTGTTGTACATCCACTTTATGACTTTCACTTTCTACAGTTGCAAAGGTTAGTTTTTCATCTGGGAAAATTTTTACAGGCATGTACAAAGAATACTCTTCCAATTCTGGTACCATCCCACTCCTAGATGGTTTTCAAAGCAGCTCCCCCACTCATCTATGCTTGAGAAAATCATAAACTTTATCTTTAAGGTGAAATTGGGACAAGAGCCTCTGATAGAAAATGGGTGCAAGAGGTTAACCCGTCGGGATACTGAACAGGTCCGCTGGCAGCGGGTACCGACCTGTGGTATAAACAGGCAAACCCATCAGGGTGCTGAACATGCCTGTTGGCAATGGGGCATCTTCCTGGGGAAGAAGCTTCTTAGATGTTACAGTTACCCCACCGGAGTACTGAACGGGCTTGCTGGCAGTGGGTTCTGACTCTAATATCTCCTTTAACAGCCTCATCTATACTTGTCTGTATGAACGATGTACCTACGTAAAGGTAAAAGAGAGGTCATAAGGGTGGTTAAATAAAATTTAATAAACTCCTTGAAAAAGTTAATTGATAGCCAATTGATAATCATCTCTAGTTGTTCTACATTTTGGGTTACCTGATTCTTGTAAAAAAAGAAAGTTTATGCCTGATATTTTCTAAATCTTGAACATAGCTGAAGATTTCGGTACAGTTTTTGGCACTACTCAAACTATCCTGTGTGAAGCTGGGTCAAAGAGGACCACTATCCCATTAGCTTCTGTTAGCATTCCTTTTGTCTTGTGGCCTATGTTTTGGTGGAAACAGTTCTGTATGAATGGCAAGAATAAAGTTTGCATTTATGATTGTTTGAGCATTATAGTTACATAGGAGTAAGGGTGATTGATTGAGGTTTGCATTCCGATAGTTTGTTTTGTATTGTTAATAGAAATTGATTTCATGACATAGTTTGGTTTCTTGTGTGATTAGGAGCAGCAGTAAGCTGGAAATGAGGTAATTATGCTATAAACTGTTTTGGTCAAACAAATTTTAATTCAGTTTATTTGTTTATTAACTCATTTGAGTGTTGCATATTGGGAAAGTTAATGGTTTAACATCACTGTGTGAGTGCATTTACTTGAATAACACAGCAGCTGCTCAAGATGCTGGTAATTACTACTACGCTGGTAACTTTTGTTTATTTTTATCAATATGAAAGCACTGTTGTGTTTTACATTGGCTGAAGTACTGGATTGAATGCTGGATAAAGTACCGGAATAGAAAATTTTGCAAATTGATATGGCAAAGGTTAGAAATGTTGATAAAGGTAATGCACATGGCATGATTGGGTAAGTTTTAATTGCTATGTATTGAGGTTTATGGTTATAATTTTTTTTTTTTTTTTTGCCATTACTAAAAATTGATGAGCTATGAACTACCATAATAACTTTGGCATTCATTTAATTGATACATCACAGTTTTCCTTTCATGTTGTTAATTTGGACAATATTTCATCCTTTATTATTGATTGGCAACCTGTAATAAAAATCATAACCTTGTTTTATTGCAATTGAGGTTAGCTGTCCCAATTTAGCTAATTTATGGAGACTCCTTGATAATTATTTCATGGCTCAATTGATTGTCGGCATTTGATGTTCTTTTCTGATGCCTTGGTGCAAAGATATAAGATATTTGATCCACATGGCTCCTCAGGTGATTTTCAAGCACGTTTTCCGGGAGCATAATTCTCTAGTAGCTGGACTTTCCAAGAAGGCCCTGAATTTGGATTTGGGCCATGGTTACTTCTTTGAGTTTTTGGATGGCAAGGCCATTAATGAGGGCTATTTTGTTCTATTTTAGATGCTGAGTTTCTCAGCTTTGTGCCATCAGCTTTATGTATTTTTCTCATGATTTGTTTTGGATTAAGTCCTTCTGTTAGTAAGTTTTTCTCCTGGAACACTTGATTGTTGATCACCATAGATGTTCATCAGCATATCTGACCTGCTAAATGAAGGAATGATGAGTAAAGTCTGCAAGTTCAGACTTTAATTCTATCATATTTTACTTCGAGTTTCAAATCTTGTTGTATGAGGTTTTCTTGCATAGGGACCTGCAAGATCTTTGGGTTGGGGGAGATGTTGGTCTCCTATTATTGGCTGTCCAATACATTATTTTCCAGCATCAAAACTTATAAAACCACATGATAAATTAGTTTTATTAATGTTTATTTGTGTATGGTTATGTTTTTGTGGAGACCAACGTGGACAAATGCTTGGTAAGTGATTTTTGGTTATTTTACATTGTTTTATGCATAAATTTGGTTTTTAAATCTCCATATAAATATCCGGTCAACTGATGGGTCGTTGTCTCTTTTGTGCAGGGGTTTCGACGCTCCAGGGCAGGTTCACGCTAGCTGCACCAGCAGATTTGGGGGCTTCGATCCACATTTTGGGCGTCTCCTGAGCTTTCATCGCCTTCCAGAATGCCTACGCAGACTTTCCAGGTGCTGTTTTGGGGATGATCTTTGATTGAGGAGCTGTTGCTTTCTTGCTTTAGTATTGTATATATTTTAAGGGATTTGAGCTCCCATATTTGGCTCAGGTGTGCCGAGTTAACTGTAGAGTTGTTTGAGGATCAATCTCTGTCTCACGATTGATTCTAGTCTGTATCTTTAGTATAAAAGGGCTTCTTGAAACCCTAAGAGGGGAATGCTCAGAGAAGATTGTAATACTCCATTTCATTAATACAACCAGCGTTTATCTCCTAAAAGGTTTTGACTTAGAACTGGAAGGCATTGAGGGAGGGCCCCCTTCAACACCAACCCTTGGTATTTCGCATTGTGTATTTTACAATAGCAGGTTAATGTTTTTCTTCCTTTGATATTGTTCTATAGAATGCTGATGGTTTTACTCATATGCATGTCTGTAGATTCTTAGTCATTTGCAATTGATTTAGCTTGCTGAATAAATTCAGGAACAGTTTGTATTTAACGCCCCTTTCTGGTTTTCAGCGTGGATTGTGTATAAATGGCTATAATTACTGTTTAGGGTTGTGGTATTCATAAATCGTGTGATGGGTTTTAAGCCAAGTTTTACCTTGTGATATATTACAAGTAGACTAAAATCCACATTGTCTTCACTGCCAGCATATAGTGATAGCTACAGGATTGGTTTAGACTCTTCTTGTTCACAGGACTGTATAATACATTAAGGAATGGCGTGTATTTAAATGTTCTCTTTGACTGCCAGTATGAATTGTGGTATTGGCAAATTGAATAATGAACTCGACTCTACCTGTTGAAGAATCCTTCTTACTGCAGCATGAGAATAATTGATGAACAATTCCATTCTTTTACTTTCGAGCTTGCAGAGTTGTAGGATATTTTGTTGGAGTTGAACAGCATTCATAATATTTTTGTAGAGGGTTTGAAGACCGTAGTTTACAGAGCGTATAGGGCTTTGTTAAATAATCTTTTAAACAAGTGATTAAATAGGAAGAAATCATGTTGTTTGACATTGAATGAGTTTGGAGAGGAACCTTAGTTTATAATATTGCTTCTTGAATCAACATCAGCTCCATAGTGTGCATATGCAAACCAAAACCAGTGAATATTTCTCACATAGCCCTAATACTGATTAATGAGTATTGTTTGAATGGCCTTGGCATTTTCCTGTGTGCATTAGTGTGCATAAAATAAAACAGAGTATATTTAAATAACAATAACCAGCCAAGCTTCATTGTAATAGGCTGTGTGTTGACAATTCAAAGTCAAGAGGTCACAGGTTTTACTCCGGCAATAATTCTAGAAGTATTAGTGTGGAGTTAAGCATTAAATCTTGTAGGATCAATAGTGGATTTTTCAGGTTAATTGATCATAGTTATTCTGAAACTTATTAAGTTCTTTCATTTGTAGAATAGATCATCAGTACTGTAGCTGACTGTGGATTGTTGTAGGCTATGCTGAGTTTGATAGTCAGTAAATTGATTCCCTTTTGGTTTAGAATAGATCCGTGAGTCCTTAGTGTAGATCATCCAGGATAGAAATAGTTTCATCCATTTCACTAATTTGTTTGAAGTAGATTAGCATTTCTGTTAGCATGAGCATTAAAACTGTCTTGCCTGCACATATAGTGTAGGAACTCAAAGTTTACGATTCTCCGGTTGATAATTAAATTGAGGTGAATTAAGTAACATTAATTTTAACCAACAATCTCTTAGATCCAATAAGCTTGGCCCAAAAAGTTAATGCAAAAATGAAATAATAGTGACCTATTTTTCCCTTATGCTTGAAGTGTAGATACTTTACAACACAAACTCACTATTTGCATTTCATATAAGTTCTTTTTACATCTTATTGATATTTGTGCCATTAGTGCATCGTGTTTGTGTCACATTGCATCACTCCACAACGCAAAAGCCTTATTTGTGTCAATTGTTTGGATACGATTTCTTATAAGTTCTTTTTACATCTTGTTGAGATTTGTGCCATTAGTGCATCATGTTTGTGTCACATTGCATCACTCCATAACGCAAAGGCCCTATTTGTGCCAATTGTTTGGATACGATATAGTATTTGTGTCACTCTTACATTGCTTTAATTTTTTCAATATAGTATAATAATTAATATAATTATTTTAATATTAATAATTAGAATAGTAATTAAATCACTATTACTACCACTATATTAATATTAATAATAATCCCTACTCTCTTGTACATGGAAGCATCCTTTTATCTCCTATCATAAATGGTAGATGAACATATTCAAGCCTTGAGGTTAGGTGCATCTAGCCTTAAGGATGCCAAAGAATGAGATGATTTATCCTTTTTATTTCTACCCTAGTAGCTCATAGGAAGAGGATATAAGAGATGATTGTATATACCTTTTTGTTTATTTTTTTTTTGACTCTCTTATAAATTTTCTATTGTTAGTATAAAAATAATGAAAAGAACAATAATAATTTGGGTGGTAGGTGTGGAGGGAGGGGTTGTTTACAACCCTAAGTGGATTTGTAAATTAACATATGCTTAGGGAGATGCTACCAACCGACAAAAAAAATATTCTATATTTATACTAAATACTGCTCATTTTGACATCAATGGGGATACAAATTTGTTTTGGTCCTTGGTGATTCTCCAATAATCATTAGTTAGGTGAGGAACTTGGTTGCAACAAAACTCCCAACCCTTCTGAGAATGATTACAAAATCAAAGGGATGGAAAAGTTTTTCACTTCCATCATTTGTTTGTATGTTCTTTGAGCTTGCAACTCCCAACCAAATTCAATGAAAAAAGTGTGTATTTTTGAAGAAACAAATGTTGATTCAAAGTGGAGGTGACACCATCAATGTTTTTATTCCATTAATATTACCACTCAAAATTTAGAAGGGGAATGAAATTGAATTCAAAGCACAAGTGGAACATGCCATTAATCAAGATGAGAAATATTATTATAAAAATATCCTCCCCCGTACCTCCTTTGTTTATTATCATCCGTCGACATGGCTCTTCCCCACAAAAGTTGGACTTATTTCTATGGTTTTGTCTATGCTTGTTGTCATTAGATTGGTTTGTATACAGTTTTTATCCATCACCTCTAGTACCTTTGGCCAGTCTGATTTTTCCTTCTTTGGTCAATTTTGTCAGTAGCATAGGCCAACCATCTTTGCTAGCTTGGACTATGTTGTTCATGCTTATTAGATAATTTAAGTATGGATGGGTATAACCATATAGGTTGGTGTGAAAATTGTGATGCCTTGGATCTCCATTTATTTTTTAGGAGTAATACTTTTGAAATGAAATCCCTTTAAGGTGTTTCCACCCACCTCAATCACAATATCACTAACCAACATGAGGTCCAATTAATAAGAAATACAGAATTACAAGTGAAGGTGGATATGTAGAACATATAGGAGGAAAGGCTCATAGTTTATCTCAATATGCACTATAGCATGATCCCAGGGTTTGCAAGAAGTTCTTAATCTCAGGTTGTTCACCCAATAGACTCAGTTGGATTTTCCAAGGAAGAAATTGGGTAGGAAGCAATGGTATATAAATATCAAGGAGAATAGGAAGTTAAAGACACAACCCCATAGCTCAAAGAGGAATCTAGGAAGGAAGCCAATGATGCACAAGATTGTCCTTTAAATTCTTAAGTTTTAAATGCTTTGTATAATTGTCTTTTTTTAGGCTAAGTTCTTCAAGTTTATTGTCACTGGTTTTATAGGAATTAGAAAAATGGTGTAAGGACAACCAAATCAACAAGCCTTTTTTGTCAAAATTGGGAAATTTTGAATCCCTAGTAGCAAATATTTTTTTTTGGTTATACAATCACTCATTTCGTCAGTATAACCAATATTCGTTTATATTAAAATAACAATAACAAATATTAATAATATTTAAATTTAATTTCACATCTTGGTTAGATGGTAAATAATTTTAACTATTATAATTATAATAATAACTATTATATGTAGATGAGTAACAGATAAAATGATTTAATGATAGTCATAAGACAAAATTATGTAGCGGAGCCATAAAAAATTGCATAAAATAAGTTTAAGAAAAAATATATGCATATGAAACATAGCAAAATGCACTAAACATAGCCATGTTTGATTTAACTAGAAATGCGTTGGGAGCAATTTCAGATAAGGATATGCAATAGACCATGATAAATTGCTCTTAAAAGAGTTTCAAAGAAATATAAATGTACATTTCAAATGTTTCTAGTTCAATATCTATAGTAGGTTATAAATAAAGGTAGATAAATCATATGAAAATCATGTTATGCATAAAAAATAGTGAAATGATCTAACATATTAGTTTATAATAGTTTGAAATTATTAAATATAATTCTTAGTCTATATAGGTTCGACTTTACCCTATTAGTTCGGATAGTGATACAAAGAAACCAAAGGTATCTTTAAAGTTTGTGAAAAATAATATTAATTTTTATTTATTTATTTAATGTATTTTGTTATGTGTTGAATTTTGATTGGCATATATGTCTTGATAAAATAAATTTTATCACTAACTAGATTAGTTAAAAATAAAAAAAATTTACATACATTATGAGAACTTTAAAAAGTTCATAAAATATTTATGCGAGAGTGTTGTAGTGCTATCATTATCCCCACACACACACCATGCAGTTCACGACAAATATTGGTGCTCGCTACATCCATAGGAAGTTCCCCTTTATCCTTCAAAGGGTGTAGAGAGGACATAATATGTCAAAACAAGGGTGACTCAATTAAGAGTCAAATCATGTCACTTACTAGGAATTGAATCTAGGTGGGGAGGATAACATTTTTTCCTCCCAACCACCCAAGCTCATACAACTTAAATAATAATATTCCCTATCCATTCCAAAATCTAACGTGAATCTAACTCATGCGACTTAAATCCATATGTTTATATTGAAATAGTACCATTAAAATTAAAATTTTTAATAAATAATATTATTTTAATATATATGTTTATGGAGGATATGAGACTACTATGATGTCAAATTTGTTTATGAAGGTCATCATAACTAAATTATATTGAATTTGTAAATTGTTTTATTTAATTTTTATTATGTCTTACTGATATTTAATTTTTATTTTTGTTTTTATAATATATTATATAATGCAGAGACTAAACTACACACAGATCTTCTTATTATTAATCAATTAATTTTTTGAAGTGCAATTATATATCTACTAGATTTTATTAATTCATTTTTCATAAGAAACCCTGACCTAATACATCTACTAGCATAAGTGACCCCTAACACATGCCGTGCACTAAACTATGTGTGCATTACAAATTCTAATAGATATATTGTTGTTTTATGCATTGTTTATTTGCTTAAAATAACATGAAGTTGAAAGATTGATGAAAAATGAGTGCATTTATTTTATGAGCATTTATCAATTCTATCACTGCATTTTAAAAATCAAGTTCAACAATATCACCTCTCTCTTTACCAAGGAAACTTTTACGGTTAGAATTTAGTCCATGGGTTATTTTTCCAAAAAAGGATTCACTAATTTGCATTTTTTGACGCCCTCTTTCACTCAATTTTGATGGGGTAAACATTTTTCACTCAAAAAATCACCAAATTATTATATAAATTGTATAAAATCCTTAGAAATTGAAATATTTTTTTGAAAAACATCGTCAAATATTTTATAGTTGACATTTTAAGAATTGGTAAATTTCGCCAATGTTTATACACTTTTAAATAAGTATGGATCTTTAAAATTTTCCCTACTCGTTACACAAAATAGTTAGAAAAATATGATAGGTCAAATTAAGAATTTGGAGTCTTGCATCCAAATAAAAATCCAAAGCTAAGTGGGAAAGCTAATGGAGAAAACTTAACAAGTTTTCTTAGCCCCATCCCCCACCATCACCCTCAAATAATGTTTTGAAACATAGAAGTTATCATAGGGAGCTTGAAAGTCCTTTCTAGGATGTGTTCTTGACAATAAGATGCATACTATATTTTTGGTATTAATGCTTAGGTTGGACCCAAGAACTCAATCAAATATATGTGGTTCTTCACTTATTCACTTAAGATATCGGTGAACCCTTGTCCATGAATTTCAAATAAGCATATTAATGGTTAATCATAGTTATCTCTACATGTCTTTCTCATGGGGTTGTGAGCTAATTTCATAGTAATAACAAGAACCCCTTAAATTTCATCATCTTGGACATAAATTACCATGACTTTTTAGTAATGCCTTGACATAGTTTTCCCACCAATAAATTTCATCACCTATAATGGATGGTCATTTGAAAGGACCTTTTCAACTCTTATAGATTGTCTAATCTATTATTTCTTAGCATGTCTTAAGGGCATGCCTTTAATTTTTGTTCATTTAATTATATGTTTTCTTACTTAGATTTGATTTGAAATCAAAACTTTGTTTTGTACCTCATGATTATGTGCTGTGTATTTATTCCCCAATTAAAAGCATTGAACTATGCCATCCATATTATTTTCATACAAACTCAAACAACAATTACTTAATACTTATGAATACCTAAGTAATTATAGTGTAAACCAAATATATTTATTTAATAAATATAAACCCTTTTTACAAACTTTAATTTATTTATGATACCCATCTCACTAAATTGTAAAATTGAAAGATCACTTTCATCTTAATCATCATTCACCTACCTATGTAACTTCAAACCTAAATTTTTAGAAAAATAATTCCTCGCCCATTTAAATCTCATCCATACAATAATTCCTCACAAATTTAAATCTCATCCATATAATTATCCCATCTTATTATTTTAATTAAATAGTTATCAATATTGTTTTTAAATTGTATAAACAATGATTGGTTCATTGAGGTTTTAGATTTTTATAAACAATGACCATTTCATTTGATTCAGGTAAGTTCATCATTCAGTAATGTGTATTTCATAAATGTTTTATTCGCACTTTAAACTTTTATCCATATAAAAGATCCTCTTACTTTTTTAATTAAATAGTTTTCACTGAGAATTTTTTTAAAGTCCGAGTATTCATTTGATTCAAGTATGACTTGGTAAGTTCATCTATCAATACCATGTGTTTCATAAATAATTTATTGTGAAAAAATCATATCTTTGTATGAGAAGATTTTGATGTTCACTCATTCTCATTGGATTTATGTTATATCTTGGTAAAGGTACAAGTTTGGTTCAACATTAAGTAGTTTCTCATAAAGTACAACATTGAAGCAAGATATCGTTTCATCGTTTTCCCAAGATGTAAGTTATAGTATTTGGTTAAATATAACGTATATTTAAATTCTCATGTTATTATACTTATTATATACATATTTTACTAGATCCAACATTATGTCTTGGATATTTCAATTTTATATCTTCAAAAAATATATAGAAATCTATAAATTAAAGAATTTAAGTTATAAATTTATCATATGATGACTAGTTTTGTGTGTATGCATGTGAAAGAGAGATTTGGAAAAACTAGTAAACATCCCTCATCTTATTACGAAGATATAGTTCATCCTATAATTGGAAACAATATCAAATTGTATGGTAACTAAAAGATGTATCCACGATAGACTTTTAATAAGACTTAATGTTCCTTACATTTAACTTTTTCCTAGAAATTGTGATACTCCATCTTCGTGACTTTAGAGGTAAATATGATCTTTTACAACTTTAATGTGAAGCATCAATGGTATGTGATTGTTTCGAATGTAAAACATTTGAAAACATAGATGATATATCATATTAGGACATTCCAATGTGATGCAATCCCTTCAATTACTAGACATTTCCCCAATGGTAATGTAAATCCTATAGGTATTGTAGAGTGCACATGGGTTCATCTATTATGTTAATTATGAAAATGGGTTGCTTCATGATTCGTTGGAGTAGAACTCGACTAACAGACGAAAATTGGAATTCATATGAAGAGTTTTTTAATAATAAAACACTTTACATCATGTAGCTAAATACATGCATGTGCAAAGAAGGTATGTTTTCAAAATCAATGTCTCGCATATTCATCAAACTTTCCACATAACTATTTTATTAATTAATCAATTTTATTATTTAACTTTTTATTTATTAATTAATATTTTTTATTATTTGATTTTTTAAAATTTTCTAGCATTTTATAAATTAACAACTTTAAATACCTAAACGGTAAAATAAAATAAAAAACTAAACTATAAAATTATAAGTATTGAAAAAGATGAAAATTAAATATAAAAAAAAATCCAACTTCAAACATAAAATTTACATAATAATAAGGGAACTAACCTTGTTGCAAACAAAGAAACAACCAAATTAAACACATTAAAAAATAATATTTTACGATTTCTCTTCACTTAAAAGAGTCAAACAAAAAATAAATCATAATAACGAGGGAACTAACCTTATTGCAAACAAAGAAACAACCAGATTAAAAACATTAAAAAATAATATTTTACACTTTCTCTTCGCTTAGAGAGTCAAACGAAAATTTTGAAAAAAACATCAGAGTATGAACTAGATAAAATATTAAAGGATAACCAACGAGGATTGACCAGGAAATGATTTTTTTATTATTATCATGAAGCTTCATACAATCTTAACTTTGTATTAATGTTGAATTTCAGGCCTTGCAAAGACTTGTGCCAAGTGTGGCTAAAAAATAATGAGAGCATTTACTTGATTGTCAACAAAATTAGAGTTGAATAGAAAGGGTGAAAGAGGGCAAGTTGAACTTTAAAAAAATGCTTACGATGATAGACAAAATTGAGTTCTTGCAACCCAATCACTGTTAAAATAACAATATTTTTTATTAAATGACAGAGATAATGAACAAAAATAAACAAATACCATAAGCGAGAATTAAGATCTAGATCTTTTCCTCCTCATTCTTCTGCACTAGTATGATAACCTCTTATTGTCCAAAAACATCATCAAGAACCTGCAAGTGAAAACTGGCTAATGATTGAAATAAAATAAAGGAAATATTTAACCTTCTTGTCATACCATGTGTTGGGTGTGATCTCTAATTGGGCTGTTGCACTTTTTTCTTAAAGAATTATGGGCGATGATTAAGATTGACTAAGAACTTCGAGGAAAAATCCTATAACCGTAAACATAAACCTAACTGACCCGAGGTGGATTGGGTGTTTCCATCGACTATAAATTCTAAAAGATTTAAATAAAAACTACAAGGAAAAGGCCTTATAGTGTAGGTTATAGCATATGCTTCTCTAAAATGATCTCAAATATTTGTTTATAGTGGAGGTCACTAGCGGAGGCGAGTGAGTGGATGGTTTTTTTTGGTGTGTTTGTATAAAAAATGCACTAGTGCATATTAGACATAGATGCACTAGTGCTGACATAAATCACATGGCACCACGGTCAGAAACACCAATAACGAAAAAAAAAATCAATCAGTGTGAACATTCAATTACTAGAGCACATCGGTATGCAACCAATTTGAAAGCATTGAAGTAGGGTAAATATATAGTGGATGGAACCATATTACAAGGATTTTTTAATTTTTAATTTTCATTGTTTGTGTGGTATGCCTCAATAACCACACCACACCACTAGTGTGTTCCCAATTAGGGAACACCATATTAGAGTTAAAAACTAACATACCCACTGATTAGGATTTTTTTTTAATTTACATTTTAGTCCGTCCATTCTCCAAAACTGCATTGGGACGTTCGATATCATGGTGCACTATAAAGTGTTAAATAAAAAAATTAGCAAAAAATAAATTATTACTTTAATTTTTTAAATTTAATATCCATTTCTAGTGCAGTCATTTTAGATGAGCACACCAGAACGGTTGATATTCGAAAGCACCACTCCAGCGTTAAAAAAATTAGAAATGAAAAATGACGAATTAAATTTCGTTTTAATTTTTTATCAATGGTGTACACAAATGCATCGTTACGTTGTTGTATCGAGAGCACCGTATCATGGTTTAATAAAAAATTCATTGAAATATAATAATTAAAATAAAACTATCACATTATTTTTTTTATGCGGTATATCTTCGGGAGCAGTGCTCCATGGTTTAAAAAATTAAGGATATTATTTTTTATTTTTTATTTTTGTTTGTGGTGCATTGTTTCTCCAAAACCCGCACCAATTTGTTTCTACGTCAAATGCACTAGCGTCGGGTTAAATAAAAAAATTACCGAATTGAAAAACCATTTTTACCATCTCCATGGTTATTTTAACCCCCCGAGCACCAGCGATATGTTAATATTTGAGCAATAATGTAAGTCTTTGTACTTTATAATTTTTTATCAATTAATCTATGAACATATGAATCTCATAAACAAATCAATCACACATATCATTCATCCACATGAGACAAGATATACCCTAGGAAAACCCTCCTAATAAAGAGGATGAAAAAACCATCAATTCTTTGATTATAATAGATAGATTTGCATATAATGGTTTACACCACTATAGCATAATTCCCGATAATAGAGAGCATCCAACAATAGAGAAGAGGGGTCCACTAAAACAACTGTAATGAACTTGTCATATGCCTAGCATATAAATAGCAAGTCAAAACAACCTCCCATGCAAAGAATAGTGAATGGGTGTGATAGAGAATGCTTGCTAGTGCACAATAATGTGCCTTGTCTACATTGGTGCCAAGTAGGTGCCTTGGATTTCTCACCATGCACAATATATGTGACATACCTTCCATAATTAACTTTAACTGAATGTTAACTTACTTTGAACTGAACTCAATATTTAGCTAAATGCATGATAACTAAGTTAGGAGGCTAACTTAAGTGTCATGATGCTTTAAATTTAGTGTCGTCCATACAAAACACTTTATTTGCTATTATTAACATTTCATTGATTACTTTAGTTAACTAATGCATGCTTTATTACAACTGAGGCTTTAATTGAATCATTATCAATTCAATTTCACTGGAGGCATACTTAGGAAATTCAGATTCTTTATCTCTCTATGTTGATCTCTTTATCATTTAACTTTACTGCATGGTCCACATGTGTATTTATTATTTATTCATCATATCATATTATAATAATAATAATTTTCACCAGTTATGATCATAGTATATTACTCTCGGACCATATAGTCATCACTAGAGTAATTCACTCCAGGGGTAGACAATTCCTAAAGGATACTTTATAGTAATATGTGACCATGGTTATTAATACATCACATAACATTTGTTCTTCAATATACAAAAGAACTTCACCTCCATGACTGGAAGTCCATCCCATAGGCTACTGTCCATGAGAATTATTGATTTAATATAACTCACATGTCCTGACTTGATATAACTCANATATATATATATATATATATATATATATATATATGACTTGATATGACTCACAAGTCTCGGGAATGAATCTTGATTTTGTACATTTAACACTACCTCTCAGCAAGGGAGGCATTCTCTGCCATACCCAACTTGCTTCAAAAGTACCTGAAATTCATTATAAATGGGGGATTTGGAAATACATATGCAATATGCTCATCAGTAGCTATGTACTGAAGTTTCATTGTACCTTTCTATACCATGTCTTGAATTAAGTGATAATTCATTTCTATGTGTTTCAGTTTATTATAAAATACCATCTAAGTTTGGAAAGATTTATACAACTCTGGTTGTCACACCTAATCACTGTAGGCTCAAGTATTTAATTGAATAAACCCTCCAACGACTTTTTCAACCACACTAACTTTCCACAAGTAGCATTCACAACAATGTACTCTACCTCTGTAGTACTCTGGGAGACTGAGCCATGTTCATTGTTGGCCCAAGAAATCATGGGAAAACCCAAGCTATGATAGTAGCCTGCATTTCTCTTACAATATACAATGTTACCACCCCAATCAGAGTCAATATAACCAAGTAATAACACTCCTCCACTGGAGGCATACCTGAGTCCATAAGCAACCATACCGTGAAGGTAACTCACTGACATGTTTCGTTGTAACCCAGTGTTTATGCTTCGGATCAGACATAAATTGACTCAAAATGTTGACTACATAACAAATATCCAGCCTCAAGTGTATCAGGTACATTAGCGAGCCAATCAACTATCTATCTAAATTGGGGTCCACTGGATCCGATCCAGTTTGCCACTCATTTAGTTTCATCAAGTTGGAAAACATTGGAGTACTCATGGATTTACAATCCACCATGCCAAATATGTGGAATATGTCCACAATGTACTTACCTTGAGACAAAAATATCTCATCATTTCTGTTCCAAATATCAAGGCCTAGAGAGTAGTACATCATACTTAAGTCTTTCATCTCAGACTCTGATGGGAGCTCCCTCTTGCACTCAAAAATTAACATTTCCTCTCCAATGAGGAAAATATCATACACATAGAACCACCATCAACGGTTGGTTCCCCGCTACTTTGAAGTACAAGTTTGGATCTCCTTCACTCTTTGAGAAACCCAATTTTTGAAGATAGTTGTCTGTTCTGGCATACCAAGATTGGAGAGCTTGCTTCAACCCATACATGTACTTATTCAACTTGAACGCATGGGAATCCCTCCCATGAATCACAAATCCCTTAGGATCTTCCTCAACCTCGCTATTAAGGAAAGTTGTCTTCACATCCATCTAGGGAAGTTTCCATCCTAATACAGATGCAAGTGATATCGCATCTCTAATTGTGGTATATTTGGACACAAGAGAAATGTATCCTCATAATCGATGCCCTCCTTTTGAGAGAAGCCTCGGGAAACAAACCTGGCTTTGTATTTATCCACACTGCCATTCGCAACATTCTTTATCTGGTAAATCCATCTAGAAGGTACTATGGGCTCCCCCTCATGTCTGGGAACAACATCCCAAACTTTATTATTCAATATTAACTAATATTCTTTAGTCATCACATATTTCCAAATTTTTTGCTTTGCAACCTCTTCATAGGATGAAGGATACGAGTCACTAATCTAACTCATAAATGAAACATGCCCAACATACCTGTCAGGTTTCTTTGGCTCTATAGAAGATCCCACTGGTGGTCCATTTTTCTCAGCATATTTCAGTACATCTCGACACCATGCATATCTCTGCTTTGAAGGAGGTTCTTCAACCATCTTTGTAGGTTCATTAATCACTAATAACTTTGTTGGATTCTCCCTCTAAACACGTGGATGGGTAGAATCAATCTCTGGGACCTCTGACATAGGAGTATCGTACTCCTCTGTATCAGTATCATATGGAAGCTCTTTTGACCTTTTGAATGCAACTTCTTCATAACAAGTCACATCACAACTAACCTCTACGTGTCTCTCATCAAGTATATATATCTAGTAAGCCTTAGATGTCTCGTTATACCCACAAAAATTACCTTCTTTCCAGGTTGTTCGATCTTGTTCGTCTTCTCTTTTGTTATATGAGTGTATATCGAAATCTCAAATATCCTCAAATGTGATATGTCTAGATTCTCACTAGTGAACAAGATGAGAGACACTATAGAACCCATTAAAATAACGGGAATCAAATTCACCTCCAATGTCAGACCTTAGAACACAGATGTTCCTTGATATCTGATTCTCTACTAGGGATTTAAATTCTTGAAACTTTCCAAAGGTTTTTCTCTTATCCTTAAGGAAGTAAATCCATGACTTTATAGAGAAGTCATCAATAAATAGTACATAATAAATATATCCACTAAGGGACAGGGATGACATGGGGCCACATACATCAAAGTGTATCAAATATAAAATCCCTTTAGATCTATTATGGCACTAGAATAATTATTTTTCACATTCTCTCCAAGTGCACACCCTCGACATACATTATCATGTTAAAAATAAAATATATGCATACGTTTAACCATTCATTGTAACCCTAGTAATGCTTTGTAGTAGAGGTGACCAAGCCTCTGATACCACAGATAGCATGGAATAATAATGTTATGTACCATATCCTCAAGGTACTTTATGGGTACCTTGTAGATTCCTCCCTCTCGAACTCCAATCATAGCAACAACATCAATACTTTTGTTCTTCGGCCATAGAAATGCTTGATACTCCATGAAGATAACTCATAAGACTTTATCTTCAAGAACCAAAACTGAAATTAGGTTCTTCTTCAAGCCTAGTACATAAATAATGTCCTCCACATGCAAAATATCTCTCGAACTTAGTTGGAAGATTTAGTTCCAACTCCTTGGATCAAATATGTTGAGTTATCCCTGAACTCAACCATGCATGAGAACTTCTTCTCCTTTATGCCTGAAATGGAATTATTGTAACCCAATATGTACTTGGATGCACCACTGTCAATAATCCATGTATCTTAACTTGTGATGATAGATTCAGATAGTGTAGAGACAAGGTAATACTCCCTCCTTGTCTCTTTCTCTTATGGTGTACTCTTCTCTTCTTCTGCTGTCGTGGATGCAGGGAACCTCCCTTTATTCTTTTGCTTTGCATGACACTCTCTTAGAAATTGATCCTTCTTCCCACAATAGAAGCACTTAAATTTTGACTTGTCGAATTAGGCTTATTGAACTCCTTCTTCTTTGAATGGAAAGACTTCTTGGGAGGGAATGGCTTCCTCCCTTTCTTCATCCTTGTGATGAGAGAAAGATTCTCCTCCTTGGTGCACATTGACTTATTCTGGATTTGACCCTCCTCTTGGAGACAATGTAATATATGTATCTAGATATTCTCAACCAATATAAAATAACTCCATTTGGAAATAATAAATAATATTAAATAAAATTAATGAGATATGATTCCATTACAATTTGAAGGACCATTTAAATATGGTCTTATGTTCCTTTTCAATGGAAAGGTATGTCTCTATCTTTTCAATTAATTACATATCAATTTTTTTAATGTTTGTTTAATTACTTTTCTTTTTCTTTATTCATTGTTTTTTTATTATTTCATCATTTGTTTATTGATATATTGATATATTATTTTGTTTGTTACATTTCCTTCCGCTTAAGGATGCTTTGTCCTCAAGCATACTTTATAGTTTAAATATAGTAACAAAAACCATGGCTATTTCATAAAACCATGTTTGTTTTTATGAATTCTATTTTTTAACTTTTTTTTTCTCTTGTGGATAATTTTTTTCCCACTTTTTTGTAGTATTTTTTTCTTACTTCTTAGTCTCTTCTTCATATTTGGAGTGGAATGAATACTTCTTTAATGAAATTCGAATGGCCAAAGCCAATTTTTGGTCAAAAATCAATTGTTACTACATAAACTCTGCTAAAAGCCATTGTGAGGTCAAAGACCTAAATTCAAGGAAACCTTGACCCATTTGCCCACAAGCAGGAATAAGATTTGCTCTGATACCAATGTAATATCTGTATCCAGATATTCTCAACCAATAGAAAATAAATCCATTTGGAAAGAATAAATAATATTGAATAAAATTAATGAGATATGATTGCATTACAATTTGATGGAACATTTAAGTATGGTCTTATGTGCCTTTTCAATGGAAAGTTATGTCTCTATATTTTTTATTAATTACATATCAAAGTTATTTAATGTTTGTTTAATTACTTTTTCTTTTATTTTTTCATTATTTGTTGTTATAGTTGATTTTACCACACCTGTTTGACCACATATTTATGGCCTTCCATGTCCCTCTACAAACTCCTTGGACCCCATTTTCCCTTATTATACTTTTAGTGTTCCAAGATTGTCCCCAAAAAACACTTGTTTATGCCTATACATGACTTTTAAAGCTATACTCGCGTGTATACGCTTCTTTTGATCCAAAACCTATGTACATCGAGAAATGTTCATAAAGCCAATTTTTTTTGGAGTTTTCCTCATAGAGTTCTGAATATCTTGACTCTTAGCCTTCCATATGCCTTGATAATGCTCGGACTCAACTCTCTGTTTCCTATTTGGAGTGTTATATATTGAGCCTCTTGGATACATTGAAGAAGGAGAAAATTGAGAGCAATGAAACTATGGTCCATTGTTTCCTCGCTTGCTATGCTTGAGTCTGCATCCCTTTATCCCTTTGGAGCACACAATGCTTCTCTTCTTAAGGTTTCCTTTTCTTTGTAAGATTTCCATTGAGAGATGGAGGATTTAAGTGGTGGAGAACCAAGTGGAGGACTTGGTTTCTCAGGTTCAAAGAAGTGCTTCCAGAGGTTGTCACTATTGTATCTCTATTTTTATTAATAGAAATATATGTTTCTTATCCAATATATGTGCATAAATATGAATATTGTATCCATGGATGTATTTATTTGCTTATACATGATTGATTATATACGCTAGAGTAAGTCTAACACTTGAATATATAGCATGCTTGTCTTTGTTGTTGTTGAGAGAGAATTGGGAACACAAGCGTGATTGGAAAATCTCAACGGGGATCTACATCAACCGTCTGGAATAAGGTATGATTCATGTCCCTCAATGTTAGATTTCTTTATTTCTCTTGCATATTGGAAAGGATTGATTTCTGGTGTCATTCAGTCTATTATGGTACACCCCAAGCCATAAGAAGTTTCTCTCTGTAACAGCTGGGGGAGGTTCCTTGTTTTTTCTTTGGGGATTTGGTGCAAAATGTTCTTGAATTGCTCTTTGTTCTCTGAGTTTCTATGTCGGGTCTAGAAGCAGGTTTACCCTTTAGTGTCTGGTTGAAGTAATTTTGGTCTTTTCCTATCATTTTACTCTCCTTTTCTTCCAGTACGCGAGTTTTTTCTTCATAGTTGTGTATACACGTGGGTTTCTTCTGAATTCCCATGTATGTAGGCAGGTTTTCTACGAACAGTTATGTATGCCTTTGTTTTGAGCTTTATTTGGATGATTGGAAGTTTTTGGGTGAGTTTTGAATGTTTCTGAGTCTTCCTGGATGCTGTTGGTGTATGTAATACTGCCTCTGTTTCTGACCAGAGACCCTTTTTTATTTATTTTTCATTAGATGTTGTTCTTGTCATCTTTTTCCTTTTTTGTTTTGGGATTAGTGCATTAGGTCTCTTTTATATTGGTGCCTTTCTTGGTTGTTGTCTATGAGTGGTTACAGGTTCTGAGATTTGTAAAGTCTTTTGTTGCTTTTACATTTCATTTATTTCAAAAACTACAAAAATATTTGATTTTTTGCATATTTATGCATTGCTAGATTTTTGCACTTGCATGGTACTTGCATTAGGTTTTCTTACTGAAGTTATAGTTAGGATTTCATTTAGGAATGATTGCATTATCATTTGAAGGAAAATCATGCATCTCATGTAGTGGCATACCCTGTTTTTTCATTTAGACAAGATTTCACTTGGAATTGTTTATTAGGTGTGCACATTTATTTCATTGATGAGTCATAATACCATTGGTTGCACAGTCATTTCCCTTTGAGTAATCACATCCATTAAAATCAACGCTTAAATTAAAATGAATTACACATTTTTCTTTGTTAGGGTACATCAAGAAGATTAGAATTTAGAGTCTTGGAATAGTTCATTGTGAGTTAATTCTCCAAGACTACTAAACGAAACAAGTAGGTGTCTGTCTAGGTGACAAAGTGAAATCCTTGGTATAATTAGTGTTTCTCAAGAGGATCCTCTTACAAAAATTTAAGCACAAGGCATTGTACATGATTATGGTTTGGATAGCCCCTGGACACTTTATGTGAGCATCGAAGATATTTCCAGGATCATATTCGTATCTAGGGGATTTTGAGATACTGGTTGGTGCTTTCGAGCTTTGGAATTTGATACCTTGCCCATACGGTCAATCCCACCTATGACTGTCCACCTAAGCACTGGTTATATTGGGATGAATTTAGTTTCCTTACATAGGTATCATAGGGGGTACTTACAGAGGTTATTCTATGGGTGTCCTGGCCAGGTAGGGGTCGGACAGCATAGTCGCTTTACGCGTTGAAGCTGAGGGCCACTATAATTGGTTACACACCTATGCTTGTAGTGTATGGGAGTATCAAGCCTCTCCTAGGAGAGACATACCTGCTGCATTTGGGAGCTCACATATCCTCCCCTTGGTTTTCTTGTATTTTGGTTGTAGATTTTCTTAGGAGTGCGCTCTGTGTACGCTAGATTGCTTTAGGGTACGTAATTAGTTTGAGTATTTTTATTTTTGTTGAGTCATAGTGGATCCAAGCATGGCACTATGTTATTCTCATCATTTAGTAGTTCTTCCACCTTCAATGTCTCCTCCTCCTTTGTGAGAGACAATCAGACATTCTGAGCAGACCGATACTCACTTTTATTCACACACAGATCTCACCATGAGTCATTCATCTAAAATCCCAGAGAATCTCCCTTCTCCACCCCTTGGGGCGGAGGATATACTTGACAGCTTATATAAGACTCTAGAAGAACCTGATCACTTTGAGGTTGGGTCATCACATAATGTATTATCACAGTTTCCAAACTATATAAACTCATGCCATCGATATTTTTTCACATATTCCAAGTGATGAGACTCATCCTACACCCTCTAGCACTGGATTTAGATATGGCATGCCAGACCTTCATGAGACCGGACCAACACCCAATGTCATATCTGGTGTTGAACCTAGTGCTACACCTGGGGAACTTTTGTTTGTTTATGTGTGGATAGATTCGGTAGTATTCATATTGCACCTTCTACTCCTGTAGTGGGAGGATCCTCACACACACAACCTAGACCTAGTACTAGTATTCCCATTCGTGGAATTAACCCTAGACATGTGAACATTGGGAATACAAGTTATATCCCATCCCATGTTCCCTCGTCTTCAGCACATGTTCCTTTAAATGAGTTTATAATGACGCATCCTCCCCCTAACTCGCATGATCCTTCGGGTCGGAGTTCTACCGTTAGCCATGTTGTTCCCGTGTCTACTAACACCATAGTGTCATAAGGCTATATGCCTCCTTATGTGTCAGTAGGGTATGTACAACCTTATGCACCACCTTATGGGTCTAGAACTCAACCTTCTTATCAGCCTTATAACTATGGATTCGTAGCACCCTAGTCTCAAGGTATCGCAAACTACAATGTTCCCATCCACCCTTTTATGGGTCAAACGAGGGGAGGTTACTATCCCACTAGCCAAGGCCATGGAGTTTACAACAATCAGACCTATGTGAACTAGTATTATCAGGGAGTGTGGAAACAAATGCCACAGCTTAGGCTCCCTTTCCTAGCGACGTTAAATTTACCTGAATTATAGAGATTTACTAATGATCCCATGTCTCATGATCCGACATGGCTAGTTCTCCCTCCCAAGCTTCCTTCGGACATTCCAAAATTCAAAGGTAAGACTGGTGAGGACCCTGGTGAGAACGCCATGAATTTCCACCTATGGTGCTCTTCGAATTCATTGAATCATGATTCTGTTCGTTTAAGACTATTTCAACACACCCTCACGGTAGGTGTGATGAAGTGGTATATAGAGTTTCTTGGGGGAACATTTTAGACCTTTAATGACTTAGCCATGACCTTCCTCAATCACTCTCAGTTACCCGTGTGTTACGATGTTGGTACTGAACTCTTATCGAGGTTTTGGCAGGATAAATCCACCCATATCTCTAATCACATTCAAGAGTGGAGTAGATGAAAGCGATTGATTAAGGCTCACATTCCACTAGAGTTTCTTTTGGATTGGTTCCTCAAATCGTTATTGCCCTATATAGAGAAGGATGTTTCCACATCCGGAGTGCAGAATGAGGAACAAGCTATCTTTTGAGCTCAACAATTAGACTTGATTTATGAGGATCAGTCTGGGATTTTGTATGAGATTATTCTAAATGCACCACTATCCAATTTTGATTTGAAGTTCAAACCTAAGCCACATGCCGATGGTATTGTTGGCTCTGCAAGTGATAAACATGTAGACTCAGTTACAAACCAAATGAACAAGTTGTCTATTAACTAGCCTACGTCGAGACAAGCTATGGATTCATCTCATCCACTCAAACGAAGGATGTACTTTCCATGCAATCGTTGAACCATAAGGGTAACTAGCAACCCAGACAGAATAAGAAGAAAGGTAGAAACAACCAAAAGGGTGGGAATAGGAATGGAAATGCTAATGATGACAAGAACAATAGTAATGTTGGGGGGGACAAGAAGGTTAAACTTAAGGTTAAGTTCCCACGCAATCTTTATGAGGCAGATCACCTCACTCACTTGTGCCCTTGTATGGAAGATGCCTTGAAGTTCATCGCACAGAGCCCAGCTATGTTGACGTATCCTTTACCGTAAAACAAAAATATGAGCTCGAGGACCATGGACCCTAGAAGTGCTTATGGTGGGAGTCAAAACCCATCGAACACCACAAGTGGCCATGGTTTCATCAACATGATGTCTACCGAAAACATTGTGATGCATACTAAGGATTATGGTACATCGCAACCGGACCTAGAAAAAGAACCTTCTCCACCCAAGATCTCTTTGCATATTGAGAAACCTAGTGACAAGCTTGAAGCTTCACCTCGCATTCCTAAGGGAGTATTAAAGAATTCAAGGCACAATCCTAATTCCTGAGCCTCCCATAACTATTCCATTATTGAGGATTTGGGCCAGACTCCTTGTGCAATGTCTGCTTTAGAATTTCTTCAGACTTGCCCTTCACAAAGGAAATCCTTATTGTCTACCCTTGGGGTTTTTTATGGGAGTTCTTCCACAATGATTAAATTTGAAATTGATGGAGTCCAACCTCACTTTCCTTACTATGTGTCTCTTTTAGTGCATGTAGAGTGTATGAACAACACCATAAAGCATGCAGTGATTGATGAAGGCTCTGCATTTTCCGTGATGCCTTTAGCTTGTTGGAAGGGCTTGGGTTCTCCTACATTGTCAAAGTATGGAACCATGTTGACTTCATTTCATGGAATATATTTTTAGCCACATGGTATACTTCCTTCTCTTGAGGTCCAATTGGGGGGGAATACCATAGCGATTGAGGTTAAGGTGGTTGATGCACTCCTTGACTATAATACTTTACTGGGATGTAACTGGATTTATAACATGCAAGTGGTCACATCGTCTCTCTTCTAGGTAGTTTGTTTTCCTTTGGATGGGAGGATTGTTACGATCGATCAGAAATATTTTGATCATTTTGGTACGAAAGCATCGTCGGGAGCTACTATCCCTATCATTGATCATTCTCAGCCAGCAATTGAGAATGTTGGGGTGGGCATGTATCCTTCATTGATGGGAACTTTTAACTGTCCCGTAACTATTCTTATGATAGGTTTTAGTCTTGGTGGAGATTCGTCATCGTTGATTTCAATTCCTTTTCGTACTTCGCATTTGGAGGATCCTTAGACTCTTCCTTCTCTGAGTGCTTTTGGTAAAGATTCTCGACCTACCGAGATAGACATGTTGTTATCTATAGATTTGGAATCTTATCAAGATAATATTGGTCCTACTGTATATCTTAGTCCTTCCTCTTCAAGGATGGAGGATGAGGACCCTTATGCATTTCCTTCTTGGGTGGTTCCATCATCTCATTTGCACGACTGCTTTGATGACATTTTTCCAATGGATGAAACTATTTTCAAAGCTATGCCTGGTTTAAAACAAGCTTGGGGAGAGTTGCGTCATAGATCTTATTTTCTTCCTAAGCTTGATCGTGTAGATTGTGATGGCTATAGGGCGATTCTGAGCGAGAAAGTTGGTAGGACCGTGGTCTCATTAGGATCTCCTAGTAAGTGTGCTGAAGGGATCATTGCCAACTTTTCACCTACTATACCTATCAACATTTCTATAATTCCTGCAAGATTGAGAATGTGTACATTTGGGCGGATTGTTCCCCCGATGAGATTGAAACATACACCAAACTCTTTAAAAAATTCGATATGTTTTTGCTTGGTTGTATGAGGAGATTTCGGGAATTGACCCTCGCATTGCCGAACATGAAATTAAAACTATCCGGATGATAAACCTGTTCAACAACATTTGCATGCGATGAATCCTAGGAAATCACCTGCTATTAAGGTAGAGATATATAAGTTTCTTAAGGATGGCTTCATCTATCCCATTCCCTTGACTCAATGGGTGTCAAATCCCATTCCGGTTGAAAAGAAGCATGGAACGATCCGTGTATGAACTGATGTTAGAGACTTGAACCAAGCATGTACTAAGGATAAATTCCCCACACCATTTATTGATCATATTTTAAATGAGTGTGCGGGGAGTGAGGTTTTCTTGTTTATGGATGTATTTTCAGGCTATAATCAGATCCAGATTAAACTCGAGGATCAACATAAAACTGATTTCATTTGTCCTTGGGGTATGTTTGCATATCAGAAAATTCCCTTCGGCATTAAAAACGTCAGGGCTACTTTTCAACGGGCTATGACCTTTGCGTTTCACAACCTTAAAAGCATAATTGAAGTTTATATTGATGACTTGGATGATCACTCTCATTTGAGGGTGCGTCATCTTGATCATCTTCACTTGGTTTTTGAAAGATGTCGTCGTTATCAAATTCGGTTAAATTCTCATAAGTGCATATTTTGCGTGACGGTAGGCCGCTTAATAGGGTTCATCATTTCCAAGGAGAGAATTAGAGTCGACCCTTTAAAGGTTGAGGCAATACTTCAATTGTCTCCCCCACATAATATTAGACATATTCAGAGTTTGCAAGAGATGGCGAACTTCTTGCGAAGATTCGTGGTTAATTTTTCCAATTTGACTAAGGATTTCATGTGCTTATTCAAGAAAGACACACCATTTATTTGCGATGAGTGAGCCTAGGATTCTTTCGATGCTTTAAAGAAATCATTGACAGTGGACCCTGTTCTTAGTCCACCCGACTATAGCAGTGAATTTTTTATATATTTTGTTGTGTCTCAAGAGACTATTAGTATGGTCTTGGTTCAATAGGATGAGGAGCTCCAAGAGCATGTCATCTATTATCTTAGCCAAAACCTTATTGATGCAGAGCTTCATTACACTCACATTGAGAAGCTAGCCCTAGCTACTGTCCATGCGGTCCAACGTTTGAGGAATTATATCCTTCTTTGACAAACTTTAGTTGTGGCTCACATTAATCCATTTCAATTTGTCCTCACCAAAAGGATGATAGGGTGGAAGTACAATAAATGGATTGTGATTTTGCAAGAATTTTAGCTCAAGTTTGTTTCGTCGAAGTCAAAGAAGTCATTAATCTTTGCTGAGCTCATATCTGATTACCTAGTTTGGATGAAGGAGAGGTCCATGAGGAATCTTTCGTTAATGAGCACATTTTTATCATTTCTACTATGGAACGATGGTATGGGGACATTATCATTTATTTGAAAAATTTGAAGGTTCCTTCTCACCTCTCATGGGATGAGCATCGACAACTATGTCATGTAGCAAATAATTACCTCATTATTGATGACACTTTGTATCATCATGGCATTGATTCCATTTTGTGTCGGTGCTTAACCTATGAAGAGGTTGAGTCTACGCTGAATGATTTCCACAGAGGGGTGTGTGGTGGTCATTTATCCGGGCTTTCCACGGCTCAAAATATTTTGAGAGTGGGATATTTTTGGTCGTTGATATTTAAGGATTGTGTTAATACAATCAAACAGTGTGTTATCACTCCAAGAAACTCCTCTAGGTTGTAGCTCGAGGATGCCTGGTTACTTAAATATTTTTATGGTTTTCTAAGTGGATCAAGTTAGGTGACCTACAGGACCTCACACTCTGAAGACATGCATGAAACTCAATCAGGGATAAGGCTTCTAACTACCAACTATTCAGAGGTTTGATAATATGGTGCAGAGATGGAGAACTTATCATGCTGGCAGATTCATACATAAAATAGATATATATAAATGGATAATCATAATAAGGAAAGTAATTATAATTCAAATCATCAATATGCCAATAGGATGACAGCTATCAGACATTAATTAACCTGAATAAACCTAAATAACACATTCAAGCATAATCATAGAATAGACAAGAAATGGAAGCTGAACATATGATAGCAAAAGAGCTTATATTAGGTCATGAGAAATATGAGAATCTTGAAAATAGTAATGGTCCACAGGTCCCCGAAGTCGAACCCTTTCAATAACATAAGTCTTAGGTTTTATAGCCTTTACAAAAATATTCAGATCCTGAAAAATTGGATTTGATTTACTAAAAATAGTCAAAATAATTGTTTTTGCATAATTAGGTAAAAAAACCCTAATTTAACTACTAGTCTATCTAACTATAGAACTCGTTCACTATTTGAACCTTCTGATAACTAAAGTGAGTACTGGGAATAAACTGCCATTGGTCCTCTGCTAGATAAGTCACTATTTTACTTAGACAGTTTAGTGTTGGTGACCCTTTCTTCCTTTATGTCACTGCAAAACTGAAGCATACCTTCCCTAATGTTGTTCTTCAGTGCCCTTCATATTTATACTTCGTCCTTGAGCTATTCATGTTTTCCCAAAACTGGTCCTTCATGCCAAAATTCGATCTTGTGCCTCTTTCTGCTTTCGGTGGTTAAGAGGTCAAAATATCGGGTATGTTAGCTACTGAAAGCGCTGTTCTCGGTGGCTAATGAATTGCCTCAGCATCCGCCTAAGCCACCGAAAGCCCTGTTTTGCTAAAATTCTTAAGCAAGCTCTAAAATTATTCTTTCAAGTTTGTTTGCTTATCTTTTTATTCAGTAGGCTCCATGTTAGGAAGGTTAGCAGCATCCTAGCTTGATTTTGGAGGCTGAAGGATTACTGCAACTTCAGCTAAGGTTTTGAATGTGAGGTGACTGCTAGGGTTTGGATTGGAATCCTTCATCTCCATACTCTGAAGCCTAATCATTCTATACAACCTTGTGTTGTCCTTCAAGTATCTTTTGTTTAGTCTTTTTAAAAAGATATACCTTTCTCTCATCCTTAGGTAAGAATTGTGTAGCTGCTTATTCCTCTTGGTCAATATAGCATTGTTTTTATTTATCTCTCTTTCTAAAATTTCCATTTCATACACTTGTCTCAAAAATTGATTTATCCTTTGTGTCTTGGGCTTGCTAGAGGAAGCTTTCTCTATTGGTTCATCTTGCTCTTTTGGTGTAGGTGACGGGAGTTCTTCAATCTCTGCTACAACTTGCACTGCTAGGTCAGCACCTTCCTCTCTTTCCTCTTCTGAATCTGAGTAGGGCAGGTTCAAAATGTTCCCACTATGTGTTGTGACTTCCTGGCCCTTTTCATTGAAATCTAGGTTTCTTTTGACCTGCTTGGATTTAGAAGAGGAAGGAGGTTGTTCTGTTGTTGTTGGGGATATAGCCCTTCTCTTCCTTTTCCCACTCCATGGGGTGCTAGACTCTTTCGAATGATACTTCCCATTTTATTCTAGCTGTAGGCATGTTTCAAAGCCATTCCAAAACAAGAAATATGCCCATGCCATATTTCTCCTCTTCAACAATTCTTGGATCAGGAGTTGGATAAGACCATGATGAGACAGTCTTCCAACAATATTGGTTGGATGATCCTTCACCTGGTGTGCCATTTTTTCTAGGCTCCTGTGTAAGTAGAAAGGTAAATTCAGTGGGGTTTTTCCTGTGAAGTGGTTCATCAATTTGAAATGGTAAATCATGTCTCTGTTATATCTTCCTTTGCAAGTTATGTAGACCACAATGGCCTTCAATAATTGATGCCACCTCTCTTCTAGCCAGGATGATGGAGCACTTTTATTCCACACCACCCCTCTATGTTCAGGATTTAGATAAGATCTGAACTCTACATCCTTTATAATGGTGGTTTTAAACCACTTTTCCCTAGTGCAAGGGATTTCAGTCACTTTAGCAATTAGGGTTTCATCTACCATAAATTCTTCCTTACCTATGATTACCTTGGAGCCATCGAAAGAGAGAGCAAATGCCTCAGCCACCTGCTGGTGTGAACCTTGAATTTTCTCTCAAAACTTATAGCAGCTAGCATCTTTGAAGGACTTGCAGACTTTTGGATGTGCCTCCAGGTAGCTAATGTCTCCCAACTCTTACCTGCCAGAGTAGGCCCTCCCTTCTTCAATTGCTAAATGTACTCCTAAGTGCCTGCAAAAAATTCAATTCAAGTTCTGTGGAAGAGTGTTTTAGCAGGTTGACTCTCAGAGGTGGTTTTTGGTGGTGAGGATTCCTATAATCGAAGGTGGAGTGTACTTGAGGATTGGGCATTGATTATGAGGGTTTTAACTGCATGAGAAATGCTTAGGTGAGAGGACAATGTCTTTTGTTGATATTTTCGAGACCCCTTACCCAGCAATCATGTTTAATGTAAATTGGATACCCAGTGGAGATCTTCTACAGTTCTTTGGACGTGTGGAGGGAAGAGTCGGGTTTCAAATCACATTAGTCCTCATCATCTGAACAACGACCTCCTCAATCATTTACTTACACCTTGATGCAGTTTTCCTGTCTTTTCAGTGGTTTATCGTGCCCTCTTATGATCGTTGTTGTGCTGACGAGCCTTGATTTGATAGGTTTTTTAACCGTTTCTTCTTTTGGCCTTTTCAATGGTTAAGGGCCCCCAATAAATTGTCTTCTATCCACTGAAAACAAGGCTTTCAGTGGCCAATGAAATGCTTACCTATTCGCCTAAGCCACCGAAACTTCATTTCCAAATAGCGTTGTAAAACTGTCTTTCGGTGGATTGTGGTCTCTCTAGATATCTTCTTTTAATCGCCTAAAGACAGGCCTTTCGGTGGCTAAAGAACCATCAGAGATTTCTCCTAAGCCACCAAAATCGATTTTTTCCCCAACACCTTTCATTTGCTTTCGGTGGTTAACGCCCTCCTTCAACCGTTTGCTAAGTTGTCGAAACAAACACTTTTCGGTGGCTAATGAGCTACTTGAAATCCTCACCTAAGCCACCGAAAGTCCTTTTATCAAATAATTGATTAGGCCAGCTTTCAGTGGTTAGCCCTGATCCTGTGTTAAATTGTTAGCTACTGAAACAAATCTTTTCGGTGGCTAATGAGCTATTGAAAAAACCCGCCTAAGACACTAAAAGATAAAACTTTCAATTTTCTCAAATATATAAGAACCAAAGAACCTCAATTTGTTAGTCATCTTTAAATATTTCATAACATGACTTGAATTCTTCATCTTATCAAAATAAATTTATTTTGGGAGATAACATCTGGCTCCTACTTGGGGATGGGAACCTTTCTATGAGGTCCCAAGAACCCCAGACCAAAATGCCTTTCCTTGAAAACAACTAAAAAACTTAAAGCTATCATCTACTGTTCCATTGGGCATGGATTTTATTCTATAATAAAAAACAACCTTTTAACTAATATTTTACAATAACAAGGCCTCAGAGCCTTAGATAAAATAGAGTTTCAAAAATCGCCCATTCACTGGGCCATCAAACACCTCCTCCCCTTCCAGATTCTGCAATTTGAAGGTGTTGTTCTTCTGTATCTGAGCTATGACAAAAGGGCCAATCCATAGAGAGTCAAACAAATTTCCATGTTTTCCCTTGTACTTCCTGATAGTATCCCACTTAAGGACCCAATATCCAACCTGAAAGTTGTCCACTTTTTCCCTTTTGTCAAACATGGCCTTGATCCTTTGTTTATGAGCTTCTGACTTTCCTATCACTAGTTCCCTGACTTGCTGCAACTCCACCAAATCCATCATCCTCCTTACCATATCATTTGGTTCATCTTCCTCCTGAAATAATTTTGCTACTGGCAGAATTAGTTGAATGGGAAAAATGGCCTCAGTACCATAAACTAATTTGAAGGGAGAAGTCCCTATAGATCTCTTGTCTGTTACCCTATCATCCCATAAAGCAAACTTTAGCTTAGAATCCTAGCTTTTTGATTTGTCTCCAATAGTTTTCTAATGATATTGACTAGGATTTTGTTGGATGACTCAGTTAAGCCATTTCCTTGAGGATAATAAGATGTGGAATGCACTAGTTGAATGCCCATTGACTCACACATATTAACCAATGCCCTAGCTTTGAAAGCTGGTGCATTATCAGTCACTAACCTTATTGGGTAGCCAAACCTGATAAAGATATTCTCATATAAAAACTTCATGATGACCTGATGAGTTGCATTCCTAGTGGGTACTGCCTCTATCCACTTGGTAAAGTAGTTTGTGGCCACTAGGATCCATTTATGCTGACCACTGGAAGAGGGATTTATTTCACCTATGAAATCCAGATCCCATTGCTGGAAAGGCCCATTCACTACAATAGGCCTAAGGGGCAAGGATATGAGCTGTTGCTTCCCTATAAATCTTTGGCACTGGTCACAGGCCCTCACAAACGTACACACATTAGCAAAAAGGACTGGCCAATAGTACCATACCCTCAAAATCTTGTGGGTTGTGGTATTCCAGTAATGATGGCATCCACATGTGCTAGAATGAAAGTGATGCATGACCTGAACCGATTCTTCTTTATCTAGACACCTCAACAAATCCCCAGACAGATCTTTCCAATACAACAGTTTATCAACTACACAAAATTTAATAGACTTTAGTTTAAGAGCTTGTGCTTGATGTGGAGTGAGACCAGGAGGAACTTCTAATTTTTGCAGAAAATGAATAATACCTAAGAACCACTCACATGAAGACAAGTTTTCAGCCACTTGTTGAATGTCATTATGATCCTGAACTACTTCTGCTGCTACTACAATTTGCAATTTTGCTGAATTGACACAAGTGAAGTTTATCCCCATTAGTTCACAATTTTCTTTAGCCATGAGTTTGGCCAGGCCTTGGCCTCTTACTAGCTTGGTGGGATTTACCTCTATGTCAAACTAAATAATCTTGGAAATTCATTTATCTCTCTTTCCATCAATGTCAGGCTGAGTCAAAACATCCTTTACAGCAGCTGAAGGGACATAGGCAAGGACTTTTGCATGTAGAATTTAAATCCTGAAGGTTTTCAATGACTTGATGAGAGCATAAGCATGTTTCTCAATGGGATCATATTTTAGTTTAGCATCCCTCAATGTCTTGATGAAGAATGCAATTGGATGATCGAGACCTTCATCATCTTTTTGTAAGATCACAGCTACCACTATGTCATAGGATGAAAATGAGAAGATGTATAAACTCTTGGTATAGTCTAGAATAATTAGGGTTGGGGCTTCCATGATAGCCTTCTTGATGTCTTCGAAAGAACTTCTTTCCTGGTCAGTCCATTTGATTTCTGCATCCTTTTTCAACATATTTGTTATGTGCTTTACCAACTCAGAAAAGTTAGGGATGAACCTCCTGAAAAAAAATTATCTTACCCAAAAAGGACTCAATATCCCTTTTTGACCTAGGTATGGACAGCTTCTGGATTGCTTCAACCCTAACCGAATCAATATTCACACCTTCAGCTGAAACTATGTGACCTAGGAGTTTCCCCTCACTGAGTGCAAACTGGGACTTCTTAGGGTTGAGTGATATCCCAAACCTCTTGCATTTCAGAAATACCCTCCTCAAGTGCTGCAAATGTTCATGATGGCTGTGAGAGTAAATAGTGAGGTCATCCAGGTATATAAGCACAAATTTATCTTTCAATCCTACAAAATCTAGGTCCATGGCTCTTTGAAAAGTGGCCCCAACATTCATCAATCCAAATGGAATTTTGGCATACATGAAAGTGCCCCAGGGAGTGGTAAAAGCGGTCTTTTCTTGGTCATCAGGGTGCACATCAACTTGGTTGTATCCAGAGAAACCATCCAAAAATGACATGACACTAGCCCCTGAGACTCTTTGAAACATGTGCTCCATCTTGGGTAGTGTATAGTTTTCTTTTTTGGAGCACTTTTTCATATTTCTAAAATCCACACATAACCTAATCTCCCCGTTCTTCTTCCTCACCACCACTAAGTTTGCAATCCACTTGGAATACCTGAGGGGAATTATGATTTTGGATTTGAGGAGCTTATGGATTTCTTTTTCAATTACAGGTAGTAGGAGAGGACTGATGGATCTCAACTTTTGTTTGAAAGGGATGGTGTCCTTCTCTAAAGGAATCCTATGTTGGATGATATAGGTGTCATAGGTTTTCAGGTCACTGTACTCCCAGGTAAATATATCAGAAAATTCTTTCATCAGGCCACAAAATTTGGACCTCTGATCAGTAGTCAACTCAGTGGATAGATTTATAAGTTTTGGATGGATTTGGATACCTATGTTTTTCTCTTGGATAGAAGTGTCTTGCTCCTTTTTGGAAGGCTTGAGAGGGATATCATTATGATCAAAAATCTCTTCTAGGGGTACCAGACCCCAAGGTATATAATTGCTGGGTAATTGAACAATATTCTAATAAGCTACTTTATCTTTTAACTTGAGTTGTTGGGATTCTTCCATGTTTAGGTTTTCCTGAGCTATATGCATATCAGAGAATTCATCTACTAGCTAAAGGAATTTACTAATCTCGTCATCATTCTCAAACACCTTCCAAAATTTTACATTATCAGGCAGGGAAGGTCTGTACTTGACCTGAATATCATAGCTAATCCTAGGAGGAAAAGGAGGAACAAATAGACTTGTAGAGATAGAGGAACAAACAGACTTGCAAAGACAGCCAGGGAATCATCCAGGTGATTCATAGCCCTAGGTATATATGACAGTTCAAAAAACATAAAGGAGTCTCTTAGTTTCCATACCTCGTCCCTGTAAGCCTTTAGTCTGAAATTTTTTGCTTGAAAGGTGTTGTTGACCTGCTGTATAATAAGGTCTGTGTTAGTGCCAGAAATTGTCCTCAGACTACGAAAGAACAAGCCAACACAATCTCAATAAACACAATTAAGTAAAATAGGTTTTTCTAGGGTTTTGGTTTTAAAGTTTGTAGACAAGAGGCCAGAAACTTCATGAAACCAAAGCAAACACTAAATCATGAGCATTTGAAGGACTGAGATGCATAATATATAGAACATAAACCAAACACAATAATCACAGTGTTGAGTTCCACCCACAGTTAACAAGCATTTCATGCATAAAAACCTTAAACAGGAAATGAGTATACTAACTGAGTGATTAACACAAATCAGAAATGAAACCAGTCAATAGTCTAAAAGGGCTTATAATTGCATATATTTCATAATTTAGTCATCAAAAACACATAATATTTTTTACACTTAGCTCATAAACCACAGCCTGATAGCCTCCCCTTGCAACAAAAATCAAACCCTTGGTCCTTTCCCAGACTTACATTTATCTTGTTCCTTCAAAACCAGCTACATAACTGATCAAAAACTACTTTTAGGTCATCTATAAAATTGTTCAATATAAACTTATCATTATAAAAAAATGAAATAACTTTTTCAAACTAACTAATAAATGCTCTTCTTAAAGTACTTTACAAGTCTTTTGCTGCCTCTGCTAAAAGAGCAATTCCCTCTAAAGCCTGGGCTTTCCTTCTGGCCTTCTGGTGATTTGCTTCCAAATCGGCAACTCTTCTTGTCAACTCTTCATTCTGTTGTGTCAGCTCCTGAATAGTTTTCTTTATCTCTATAAACTGGTTCTCTGTATGTCTTTTTCTTTTTAAATCTTCTTTAGAAACCAAAATCAATTCCTGATAGTGACTATTTACTTCTTCTAGGTCTTCTCTCAGTCTTTTATTTGCAGTCACTAATCCTTCATTACTTTCATGCAAGTACTCAATTTGATGCTTGTATTGTTTGATAGTCCTTTGCAAATTTTCATTTTCAAAATCAAAATATTTCCTTTCTAACACTGGTTGCATTCCTTCAGGTATCCAAGGGATTTTTAGCTTTCTAAAAATTTCTTCATATTCTTCCATATGCTCTGTCAAGGTCATTGGAATTTCTAAATACTCCTTAGCTTGAATACTGCACTTAACTGATTTCTCAGCCACCTCTCCTTTCTCTATACAAGAGCTCTTTAAAACACTTTGTTGCTGTTCTAGAATCATCTTCTCTCGAACCTCCATGAATATTTCTGAGATCTTAGTATTAGTAAAAACAGGTTTATCTTCTGAAACTATTTTTTTTTACCGTTCATAACATTTTGGTTTTCATCTTCACTGTCTTCAAATTTCTCCTGAGATGATGAATCTTCAATTACTGTAACCTTCTTTTCATTCAGTTTAGGGTTTAACAGCTTCTTCATATTTAACCTGAGTTTGTTCTTTGGCCTTGTCTTGGGCCTCCAAACTGCTCCAACCTCTCCTAACATTTTGAAAACTTTCCCTTGATGTGTAATTGAAGCTAGTTCAACAACTTTCATTTTCTTCCTTCGTGACACTGTCTCTTCGTTAGAATGTGTATGTATCTCCTGTTTAGAATGAACCCTAGCTTTTTCAGTGGTATGAACCCTAGCTTCATTAGATAAAGATCTTTCCTCTTCTTTAGAGAGTATTGTAATAGGAATCTGCTTCTGTTCCTTCACATCCTCATTTACAATTTGGTTCAGTTCTTCAGGAGAAACATCTTCTGCAGGCTCAATTTCCTTCACTTCTGACTTTGAAACTTTGTTTTCCTCAACATTAATTTGCTGCTCAATTTCAATGTTTTCATCTTCTTGGTTCGAATATTTTCCTGGTTCACCACCTTCTTCATTATTGACTATGACTTTCTTTTTAAGTTTCTTGATCAAATTCTGACCTTTATCTAACTGTCTCTTTTGATACTGCTCTTCCTTCTCTGTTTGGAAACCATACCAAAATAGGAAATATTCCCATGTCTTCTCTCTTTTCTAAAGTACAGTGCTTATAACTAGTTTAATAAGCCCATGATGAAATAATGATTGTTTGGTGTGATCCTGATGTTCTTTCACCCTGCTTGACATCTTCTATAAACTTTTCAAGAAGAAGAATGGGAGATTCATTTTGGATTCATGACTAAGATAATGAAGGAATCTAAAATGATACTTAAACACAAAAGCAAATCTCCCTTCACAAGTGATATATCTTTGTAGGATTTTGATAGGATCTATCCATTTTGGTTTAAACTTTTGAATAGGTACTCCCTTTCCCTAATCAGCTACTACATCTGGAAGTAGATATCTCTGAGCATCAAAAGTGAAAGGCACTTTTTTGAACCAGAATTCACCCTCATCTAAAATTCTTGTTGCTTCTGCTAACAATTCCCTGGTCAGTTTAAACTTCAAAGTATCAAATGACACTATATCCTTATCCAAAAATTGAGCGAATTTATAAGAGACTTATGAGTGATAACCTTCAATGCTTTCAAAAAACACTAACCACCCTACTTCTACAAACAGTTTTGCACAATCTGGAAAAGTTTGAACCCAGCTCATGTTTGAAGGTTCTGCTCTATTAGTATTACCACTTCTTTTCATTTTGAACAATTGGTAAATAGCTTTTGTCAATAAAATAAACTCTGAATTTCTTCAAGTCTTGACAATCTGACAGACAATGCTGTATGGGGAAGCCTACAACCCTAAACTGCACTCTCTCATTTAAATTGATACATACTTTAATTCCATTGACAGATAATTCGTCATTTAGTATGAATTAGGTTTATAAAGTGATAATCTTCAATCAATTCTTGCATTAGTCCTCTGCTTAGAAAAAAACCAAATTTATGAACTTTGGTAACGATTCACAGCCTACCTGTCAAAGTGGCGAATCCAGGTACTGGAATCGTGTTTTCTTGATTGTCAGGTGTCCAATTGCATTCCTCAATATTCTCTGACCACTTCGATAACTCCAAACGACCGCTCCTCAAAACCCTAGTTTTTCGCCCTGTTTCAAAATTTTGATTACAGACTGCTGATTCTTCGCCACGACCTTCCTCTGCTCTACGTGCATTTCAAGGAATACAAGATTCAAGGTGCATTTGTCTCATTATGTTCAACCATCATTATTCCATCACTTCTGCAATAGACCACCGCGACTCGTCCTCATGATGATTTGCTTGACGTATTCACACCTATCACAATGATTATTCTAGAGGAAACATGTATCAAATCCATCAACCAATATGAATGACACCTCATGTGTGAGAATTTAAAAAAATATGACCCAAAAATGATGATTTTTGAACTGTGTGACTTTCTTGTAGCGCATGTGTGCAATTTCTCCAGGCTTGCACTACAAGAAAGTCTGCTTTAATGATTTTCAAAAATAAAACTCATAATAATGATTTAACCTTGGTTAAAGAACCCTAATCAAGATTTTATGTCATTTTTTAAGACCTTTTAATCCATATAAGCATTCTATAATCCCTCTAGCTATGAATTCAAATAAATCAAACCAAAATTTGAAAAATAAAACTAAGAAATCATCTAAACATGAAAATTAAAGGAAAAGGACAAAATATCCTAAGAAACAAAATTTTCTAGGAGAAATTAATGAAACCAAGCTTCAAAACATAAACAAATGTATTAAAAGATGGAAAACAAAAAATAGGCTCTAACAGTATCCATCTCCAAATATTTTCATGCACATGATCCCCATTTCCTTGGAAGCTTTCACTCCTAACAGCAAGGCTTCATATTTAGCTATATTGTTTAGGTTTTAAAATCGAGCTTATAAGACAAATGCATATTCTCTTTGGATGGAGAGATCAATACTACACCTTGTCACCTGCACTTGCTGAGTTTTGAGTGCTATCCCCATCAAAATACATGTTCTAGACTGATGTAGTCACTTATTCGGGCTGCTGACAGGTGGGCTTAGTAAGCTGGACTGGTTTTTGCTGAGAATCATCTATTTGCAGAATGCATGACCCAAAATTAGTGTCTACTGCATAGATGGGGTGATTCACTGAATTATTTTCATTGCTTATGATGTAGGCAAGCTGATTCTCTTTGTAAAGTCTTTTGGTCTCCCCTCCAAACATTGCGATTGTAGCATATGTAAGGTCCATCTGAAGGGTGCCACCTAGCCTTTTACTCCATGATCGAGACAGTAAGAGACCAAATTTAGGAGGGATATCATCCACTACAATGTCCATCACGATGCTTTTTGAGGGTAGCTAAGATAGGTTTACAACAAGGTCTTTGATGAGGCCCAAGCACTTGACCTTTCTGGAGTCAAAGGAGAATAGATCATGGTAGGGTTTTGCAATGTTGAGACCAAGCTCATCCATCACAGATTTTGGCATTAGGTTATGGGAAGCTCTTGAGTCCAGCAGACAGTTATGAAGGACTTTATCATGGATATTCAAGGATATGTAGAAAGGTGGGCAAGAATCATTTAGCTCTTAAATCATAGGGCCTAGGGTTACAATAGGTTTATCATCTTGCAGATTGACAAAGTCAGTATCAATATGTATCTTTGGCTGAAGAGAATTCAGTATGGAAGATTTGAATGCATCATTTTTTATTACCTCTATTAATGGGAAAAGGATCTTCAATTTCTGAATCTCTAACTCAAGGTTGAAAGAATAATGTAGTCTATCAGGAAACCTTACCTCTTGTACTAGAGCTTTGAGTTGGACCGGATCAGGGTTTGATGAATGTACTGGCTTTTGCAATGGTTTGGGAATGACATCCATTTTATTTGGTAAAATAGTCACCTCTTTAGCTGGTGCAGCAGGCTGCTTTGCAGGAACAACATTGTTATTAGGGGGATCAACCAGCCTAGACCTCATATTATACCCTCCTTGACCATCTTCCTAATATACTGCTTCTTCACTGATCTGCTCATCAATTAGGGCTTCCTCATATTCTTCCTGTGTCAAAAAAGAATAGTCAACTTCATACTCCATGCAGTGGATGTTTTCTTCAGCCTCTCCTTCTTCCTGAATGAACTCTGGTTCTTCTTTTAGTACAACATTCTGAAAGGGAGCTTTGATTCTCTGATCTTTAACTTGATTCCTTTCCCTTTTGAGGATCTAAACTGGGGGGTTACCTCTTCTATAAGGGACAAAATTTGGGTTTCAGGGAACAAAATCACTTGGCCCTTTACCCCTCACAGGTATTTTCCCTTGGTCCTTTAGCTTAGACATTTCAGCAGTCAAATTATCTAACAATTTGGCCATTTTGTCAATCTTGTTCTTTGATGAAGAAGCCAATCTTGTTCTTTGATGAAGAAGCCCCAAGAGGGTCTGTGGGTTATTTCTTCCTATCTATCTTTCCTTTGACCTTCTGAGATGCCACAATGTTAGATTCTACCTCTAGGGAATCATGCTACATGAGTGATGGGGAGGAAGACCTCCTCTCTCTGAGAAGCAGGCATAAATCAGAGTCAAAGGAATTTGCATAAGTGATTCTGGCCGAGGTCTCAGTGGGCTTGATCTCAGTGGGGATCTTGTTGTACATATTGTTAAGCCTCTTGGTGAAATTGGATACCGACTCCCCATTCTCTCTTTTCAATTTGCTAAACTCAGTGATATAATAAAGGTGGTCTCTCCTCTCTCCCCAATGCTTTAGAAATATGTCATCTAGGGTTTCAATGCCTACTACTGATCCAATAGGAATCTCTTTGAACCATTTCCTAGCCTGACCATCTAGGCTTTGCACAAAAACCCTAGTCTACACATATTCCTATTGTATATTTATGTTCTTAGCATAACTGTAGAATTCCTCTAGATGTTCTTTAGCTGTGAAATCTCCCTCTCCTGTAAATTTAGGCATGTATTTGAGATAGTCTCCAGTGGGCATGGCCGAGAGGGAGTTAGGAAAATTCAGGGGGGCATACCTAGCTACCAGGATCCTTTCCATTTTCGTTAGAGGGGCATCCATATTGGAAATGGGTATGGAAAGGGTGGAGGAAGGTACTATTGATGTAGGTGGTAGCTGAAAGGGTGATGGTGGTAAACTTATCCCGGTGGAGTCACCAGGGATTGGATCTTCACAAGCAACAGTGCTTGAAGATACCCAAACCCTAAAATTTTCTGATGTATTTATAAATTCCTGAGAATTAAATTTTTCAGCAAAAGAAATAATAGCAGGAATATTTTTTGAAATACCTGATGTAGCTTCCTTTGCAGCACTGCTGGTCTGCCTTAGTGAATCCCTAACTCTTCTCAGAATTTCTTCTGGATCTGAAACAGGTGTTGCTGATGGCCCTTGAGGGTTTTCTCTGGTACTTGGTCTTCTTGAAGCCACCTTATTTCAATGGAGTCGCCAGATAGATTATTACAAATAGAATAGTGTCCAAACTTTGTATATCATCAAAGCATGATCTATGTCGTCTCCCAGGGACGCTGAGCTTCAATCTCCTCTCCTCAGTAACAACGCCAATTTGTTATCACTCCAGGAAATGCCTCTAGGTTGAAACTCGAGGATGCCTGGTGACTTAAATGTTTTTTATGGTTTTCTAATTGGATCAATTCAAGTGACCTACAGGACCTCACACTCTCAAGACATGCATGAAACTCAATCAGGGATAAGGCTTCTAACTACCACTGTTCAGAGGTTTGATAATATGGTGCAGAGATGAAGAACTTATCATGCTAGCAGATTCATACATAAAAAAGATATATATAAATGGATAATCATAACAAGGAAAGTACTTATAATTCAAATCATCAATATGCCAATAGGATTACAGATATCAAACATCAATTCACCTGAATAAACCTAAATAAAACATTCAAGCATAAGCACATAATAGACAAGAAATGGAAGTTGAACATATGATAGCAAAAGAGCTTATATTAGGTCATGAGCAATATGAGAAGATTGACAATATTAATGGTCTACAGGTCCTCGAAGTCGAACCCTTCCAATAACATAAGTCTTAGGATTTATAGCCTTTACAAAAATATTCAGATCCTGAAAAATTGGATCTGATTTACTAAAAATAGACAAAATAATTGTTTTTGCATAATTAGGTAAAAAACCCCTAATTTAACTAGTAGTCTATATAACTGTAGAACTCATTCACTGTTTGAACCTTCTGATAACTAAAGTGAGTACTGGGAATAAACTGCCACTGGTCCTCTATTAAATAAGTCACTGTTTTAATTAGATAGTTTAGTGTTGGTGACCCTTTCTTCCTTTCTGTCACTGCAAAACTGAAACATACCTTCCTTGATGTTGTTCTTTAGTTCCCTTCATCTTTATACTTCGTCCCTGAGCTATTCATGTTTGCCCAAAACTGGTCCTTCATGCCAAAATTTGATCCTGTGCCTCTTTCTAATTTCATTTTTTAAGAGGTCAAAATATCGCATCTGTTAGCTGCCGAAAGCACTGCTTTTGGTGGCTAATGAACTGCCTCAGCGTTCGCCTAAGCCATCGAAAGCCCTATTCTACTAAAATTCTTAAGCAACCTCCAAAATTATTATTTCAAGTTTGTTTTCTTATCCTTTTATTCAGAAAGCTCCATGTTAGGAAGGTTAGCAACATCCTAGCTTGATTCTGGAGGTTGAAGGCTTACTGCAACTTCAGCTAAGGTTTCCTATGTGAGGTGAGTGCTAGGGTTGGGCTTGGCATCCTTCATCTGTAGCCTCTAAAGCCTGATCATTTTGTACAGGCTTGTGTTGTCCTTCAAGTATCCTTTGTTTAGTCTTTTTAGAAAGATATACCTTTCTCTCATCTCTAGGTAATAATTGTGCAGCTGCTTATTCCTCCTGGTCAATATAAAATTGTTTTTCTTTATCTCTCTTTCTAAAATTTCCATTTCATACACTTGTCTCAGCAATTGATTTATCCTTTGTGTCTTGGGATTTCTAGAGGAAGCGTTCTCTGCTTGTTCATCTTGCTCTTTTGGTGTAGGTGATGGGAGTTCTTCAATCTCTGCTACAACTTGCACTGCTAGGTCAACACCTTCCTCTCTTTCTTCTTCTCAATCTGAGTAGGGCAAGTTCAAAATGTTCCCACTATGTGTTGTGACTTCTTGGCCCTTTTCACTAAAATCTAGGTTTCTTTTGACCTACTTGGCTTTAGAAGAGGAAGGAGGCCGTTCTGTTGTTGTTGGGTATATAGCCCTTCTCTTCCTTTTCCCACTCCTTGGTGTGCTAGACTTTTTCGAAGGAGACTTCCCCTTTTCTTCTGGCTGTAGGCCTGTTTCAAAGACATTCCAAAACAAGAGATATTCCCATGCCATATTTCTCCTCTTTAGCAATTATTGGATCAGGAGTTGGATAAGACCATGATGAGACAATCTTCCATCAATCTTGGTTGGATGAGCCTTCACCTGGTGTGCCATTTTTTCCAGGCTCTTATGTAAGTAGAAAGGTAAATTCAGTGGGATTTTTCCTGTGAAGTGGTTCATCAATTTGAAATGGTAAATCATGGCTATGTTGTATCTTCCTTCAAAATTTATGTAGACCATAATGGCCTTTAGTAATTGCTACCACCTCTCTTCTAGCCAGGAGGATGGGACACTTTTCTTCCACACCACCCCTCTATGTTCAGGTTTCATATAAAATCTGAACTCGACATCCTTTGTAATGGTGGTTTTAAACCACTTTTCCCCATTTCTAGGGAGTTTATTCGCTTCAGTAATTAGGGTTTCATCTACCATAAATTCTTCCTTACCTATGATTGCCTTGGATCCATCGAAAGAGAGAGCAAATGCCTCCGCCACCTGCTGGTGTGAACCTTGAATTTTCTCACAAAACTTATAGTAGCCAGCATATTTGAAGAACTGGTAGACTTCTAGATGTGCCTCCAGGTAGCTGATGTCTCCCAACTCTTGCATGAGAGCTTTCCCTTCCCTTCTTCATTTGCTGAATGTACTCCTGAGTGCCTACAAAAAATTCAATTCAAGTTCTGTGGAAGAGTGTTTGAGCAGGCTGACTCTCAGAGGTGGTTTCTAGTGGTGAGGATTCCTATAATCGAAGGTGGAGTGTACTGGAGGATTGGGCACTGATTATGAGGGTTTTAAATGCATGAGAAATGCTTAGGTGAGAGGATGATGGCTTTTGTTGATATTTTCGAGATCCCTTGCCCAACAATCATGTTTAATGCAAACTGGATACCCAGTGGAGATCTTCTGTAGTTCTTTGGAAAGATGGAGGGAAGAGTAGGGTTTCAAATCACATCGGTCCTCATCATCTGAACAACGACCTCCTCAATCATTTACTTATGCCTTGATGCAGTTTTCCTATCTTTTCAGTGGTTTATTGTGCCCTCCTACAATCGTTGTTGTGCTGACGAGCCTTGATTTGATAGGTTTTTTAACCATTTCTTCTTTTGTCCTTTTCGATGGTTAAGGGCCCCCAGGAAATTGTCTTCTATCCATCGAAAACAAGGCTTTCAGTGGCTAATGAAATGCTGACCTATTCGCCTAAGCCACCGAAACTTTATTTCCAAATAGCGCTGTAAAACTGTCTTTCATTGGATTGTGGTCTCTCCGGATATCTTCTTTTAACCGCCTAAAGACAGGCCTTTCGGTGGCTAATGAACCATCATATATTTCTCCTAAGCCACCGAAACTGATTTTTTTTGCAACACCTTTCAGTTGCTTTCGGTGGTTAATGCCCTCCTTCAACCATTTGCTAAGCTGCCAAAACCAACACTTTTTGGTGGCTAATGAACTGTTTAAAAGCCTCGCCTAAGGCACTGAAAGTCCTTTTATCAAATAATCGATCGATCCAGCTTTCAGTGGTTAACCCTGATCCTGCATTAAACTGTTAGCTGCCAAAACAATGTTTTTCGGTGGCTAATGAGCTGTTGAAAAACCCACCTAAGCCACCAAAAGCTAAAACTTTCAATTTTCTCAAATATATAAGAACCAGAGACCCTCAATTTGTTAGTCATATTTAAATATTTCATAACATGACTTGAATTCTTCATCCTATTGAAATAAATTTCTTTTGGGAGATAACACATTGACACCCTTGCCAGGTGTTTGCATGGAACATGTTCTCACATCTGTCCCCTTTACATTCAATTATCATCGTTGGTCTCTTCATTAAGTGGGGGGTTGATTTTATGTACTGCAACCCAACTTCAGCTATGGGACATCATCACATCGTAGTGGTTGTTTATTATTTCATGAAATGGGAAGAGGCTATGCCCGCAATTAAAGCCAACGGTTGGACAGCCGCACATTTCGTATTCAATTAGATTATCACCCAGTTCAGTATCTAGAAGGAGATTGTCAGTGATCATGGCATGCGCATTCAAAATAAGATGATGGATTATTTGTCTTTAAAGTTAGGGTATAAGAAAGAGCATTCCTCTCCTTACTATCCTCGAGCGAATGGATAGGTTGAAGCGGTGAACAAGTCACTTAATTTCATTCTCCAGTGAACCATCACACAAAGCAAGACCGATTGGCATGTCATGTTGTATCCTACTTTGTGGGAATATCGAACCGTGGTTAATACTACCACCAGTTTTCCCCATATCAGTTAGTGCATGGGGTGGAGTCGATTTTACATATTGAATGTGAAATCCCAAATTTGAAGCTATTCGTAGAACTTTTACCAGAGACTTCTGCATTAGAGGAACGTCTGGTCCACTTAGAGCAGCTTGATGAGAAATGTTGGGATTCTTTAGTGGCTCTTGAGGTTAATAAGCACCGATTTAAAGCCCAGTATGATCATTCTAGCCATACTAGGAAGTTTAGTGAAGGTGACTTGGTCCTCTTATGGGATCAAGCTAGTGAACCGCCAGGGGCAGGAAAGTTCAATCCTATGTGGTGTGGGCCTTATGTGGTTAAGCGAGTGTTAGAGAAAGGTTCTTACGAGATGGTGGATTATGAAGGGATAGCCTTGGAGGAGCCTAGAAATGGGATCTATCTCAAAAAATACTATGCGTAATTTTCAGCCAAGGCTGATACTTTGTATATTATTGTATAGTGCATATTTTAGTTTTGGTTCCCTTATGGTGATCGAGTTGGTTGAATTTCTTCAATTTTTTGTGGCAGATGTCGATAGAGTCTTTGGTATATGAAGGATTTTCTAACAGTGCTAGCTGCCACACTCAAAAATCAGCTTTGATTTCTTGGGTGATTTATACTCCTACGGGTCCGGTTTTGTCTTCAAGAGGTGTATGTTTACGGCCTTCATCGAACAATATTGCTGAGTATAGTGCCGTGCTTGAGTTATTGCGCAATGCCATTTCACATGGTATTCGGTCTCTTGAGATACGTCTTGACTTGTAGTTAGTGGTCTTACAGTTAAATGGTGTGTATCATATTAGAGATCCAACTTTATTACGAAGATTTTCAAGAGTAAGGTTGTTAGAATGACAGTTTGAGAACATTATATACGTTTACATTCCAATAAATTTTAATCAAGTTGCTGATTCATATGCAAATTACGTACTAGATTGACATTTTATACACAGACATTAAAGCATGCACAATACATTTACACATGTAAATATAAATAACCTATCATTATAAGTCTTTTTTGTTAAAATATAGTCCAAAACGTGGTGTCATAATACATAATGTCATAATACAAAATTGGGGCTTCCGAGCCACCAAAATTTACTACATGGTCAATATAACAAAAAGTACATCCAGGATTCTAAGTCTGTGGAGGGTGTTGATCATGATAACACACGACATCTCTATCTAGACGTTGGAATTATAAGCGAACCCATACGTGTGGTACTCCCACTACCCATCGTTGCATGGCCTAAAGCAAGTCCTTGACTTGGGCCATGGGTACTCTGTGTGTCATCCTAATGAAGTTCATATGGATGTTTTGGTGTGTACGCTCTGTATCCACACCTATGATGTCATCACCCCTCCCCCTCTGACGATGATGAGGGAAACCACTTGGTCGTCTAGGACCAACATCTGCGTCAATATGACCAGGTATCAATATATGTCATCACACAAAACATGTATTTTTGATTTCATTATATAAAAAAACATACAAAAAATTTAATAATTCAAAAACAAGATTGAGTCGGGATTGTTACCTATATCTCTGTATGTGGATCCCGGTGGGATGGGCATATCAGGGTCTCCACAGAATTCTATCCCCTCATAAGGGTAGTCATATATGGAAATTATTTTCCTACACCACCAGAGGAAGAAGTCTATTGGGTAGGGGTTGGCCACTCGTCCCCCTCCTAATATTCACATCACATTCATGCATCACAACTGAGCTAGTTCCCAAGCACCGCGAGGATCCCCAGTACACGCTCAAAGAAAAAGGTACTCAATATGCTTGTGAAGTTGAAGTTTCTTACCCTTCCCATCTTGCAGTCTATCAGTTTTTGTTTCATATTTCTTAGCAGTGAGGTACTCAAATCATATATGGTGGGCCTCATGCATTCCACTGTATAGTACATCAATGGTCTATATTCCTTATGGAGGGATTCCAGTCCTACAATCCTTCCAAGTACCAATAATATGGCCTTTATTCCTAGGTTCTGGATCGAGTTCGTTGGGATTTGACTCCCAACATTTTCTGTATCAAGGAGGTAGTATAGTGCAATGTATTCCTCTATCATGCGGCCACCTCCTAACCCACGAGCTCATAGGTTTCCCACTTCCCCTCAGTTGGATAGTCCTATAATGAATTATATATCCTCATCCTCTAGGATGAGGGGCATCCCATCCAGCTGGAATGTCTCCGTATCAAGATCCCAATAGTATACCAAGATTTGGAGTAGTCTTGGTTTTTCTCTCAAACTACCAAGATGCCATAATTTGTACAAACCACAAGCCCTCAAAGCTTGTTGGTCCAGTAAATTTCCTTGCACATCCCTATCAACGTCTTCATGCTCACGTTCATGCCACTCAATAACCATCCTACACAAAAAATTTAGAATTTCATTAGTCTTTTCCTTTAAAAATGTCAAGCACGGCCTTAAACGTGATTGTTTTGAAAACAATTACGTACATATGTGGGAATCAAAATATTTTCTGCGTATGTCGAGCCCTATACACGGAAATCAACTGATTTTCTGCGTGGGCTAAAATCACCTTTTTTGAGATGGCATAAAATAAAAAAAAATTGACCACAAAAAATCAAAATAAAAGTATTGAAATGAATGAGTAGGGCATGAGGATTTACCTGATCCAAGCGGTTTGTGATTTAATGGATCGTGGCTCCTGGATTCAGCTTCTCAAATTTTTGGTTCAAAAACACTATGTGGGGTGAAATTCCAAATGGTATGAAAAAAAATATTTTTTTCACTATTTAATAGTTTTTTTTTGAAATTTTCACCCACTTTTATATAGTTTGGACCGTTATTGACATTTTTGGACCATTTGGCATAATGTTTGATGTAGGGACCTGATTTGGGCGAATTTTGACCGAGAATTTGACTCATTCATTCCTATCACAGATATAATGTCAAACTGGCATATAGGTTAGGATTTCACATTTGCTTGCATTTATGTATTACCTTATGACATTTTCAACTTGACCTTAGGTATGAACCCACTTTGTGATGTCATGGAACCTTCATACTGCTACTAGAAGTGACATTATGTAAGTGGTAAAGCTTTCCTATACATGGATTCCCTAGTTAGATCCTATTTGCATTTGGTGCCCATGCCGATATTTCTCCTTTAGGTTTGGGGAGTCCCTTATAGTCTCGCCATGTCCTTGAGAAAGAGATTCATACTCCTCTTGAACTTTATGTTGGCCATTCCCCACAGGGAATCCCTTGTATATCAAGTTGTGATTGTATTTCATGAGTTTTTCTTGCCTTATTGAGCTTTACGCTAGCTCCCAGCTTTTGAGTTATAAGCCATGTAGCTCGAGCTTGTCTCAATCCTACCCAAGTAGAGCCTTTTATATATCCTTTGCATCTTGATCACCTTTTACCGGGAGGAGACATTCCCCCGAGTGTCTTTGTCCTGCACATGCTTTCTTGCATTGAGCATAGGTATGTTCCACCATTGGAACTAGTTTTTCTACCCAAGACACTCGTTTCCTCCTAGATGTACATTATAAAGCACTTTTATTCTTTTAAAATGTTTTCAACATCTGAAAAAGTCCAAAAAAAATTAAAAAACATGAAAATCCGAACATGAAATGATATTATCTTTGCCAGCTATCGAGTCATGTCTCTTTTGAACAGAGCACTGTATATCACATATATTGGTTGGGTTGTTAGTTTGACTTTAGGAGCTATACTCGTTACTCTGAGTTTATCTCCACTAACTGGTTATGCTTCCAATCCCTATGGAGCCTTTGTCCATGCCTCATGTGTCATCAATTCCATGTTTCCCACCTTCAGTCACCATTCACCTTATGCTCTTGTTCGAAGGATTTTGAAGCCTGAGTCGGCCATTCCTAAGTTATATTGACTTTGCATGTCGGCCATTCCCGATATAGTTACTAGTTCATGCACAAATTGATCATTTCAGTTCTTCCACATTATCCAACGTGCTTGAGTACCTCATGTTGGTTGATGGGGGATGCCTTAATTCCCTCCTTCCAGTGGATTCCATTCCATCGAATTCAGATCATTTATTCTGGAATAGGATTCTAGAGTCCATTTGAGTGCCTTGAGACTTACAACCATCAATGGTAGGTTCTCTCTCCATTGACAGTTTTGGGAATATATCATTGTCCCCTGATTGATGGATTGTTTCAAGTGTTTGACCTCAACACATCCATTCACACTTGTTAAATTGCACTTTGTACCTTGATTCCCATTATCATTATCGGTGGGATATCTCACATCTGTTAATGGTATACATCAATGACCGGTAATCAGACAATGGACTACTATGTCCAACCTCGACACATCTATTCACATAGTAGGACATGTAGTACATGTCATGTACTCGTATAATTTTGCATAGAAGACCTCTGAGATTGGTGGCATTCCATATATGCTACCTCCTTGATTATGCCAGTATTCATGAGATGTCATCGCTCTTGACCAGATTCCAATTTATATTAGATATCTTCATCTATTATGGAGATATTTATTCATTGTATATTGTACGTGGTGATGACCACACATGACATTTGTATATCATGCCTATTCATGGGCATTGTACTCTTATGTATACGGGACTGCTATATGTATATTTGCAGTCATATGTAGGGATTGATCATTGTATTGTACTGATGAGTGGCTGGGTCTTCATTACTCCACTTTTGGGATGGATATAATGTATTTTTTTCCATCATGTTACCCCTCTAACCTCACACATTAGGGGGCATCTATTATAGCTGATTTTACCACACCTGGTTGATCGCATATTTATGGCCTTCCATGTCCCTCTACAGAATCCTTGGACCCCCTTTTCCCTTATTATACTTTGAATGTTCCAATATTGTCCCCAAAAAACACATGTTTATGCCTATACATGAATTTTAAAGATATAATCATGTGTACATGTTGCTTTTGATCCAAAACCTGGGTACATCGGGAAATGTGCATAAAGCCAAAAGTTTTTTGAGTTTTCCTTGTAGAGTTTCGAATATCTTGACTCTTGGACTTCCATATGTCTTGAGAACGCTCGTACTTGACTCTCCGTTGCCTATTTGGAGTGCTATATATTGAGCCTCTTGGATACATTGAAGAAGGAGAAAATTGAGAGCAAGGAAACTATAGTCCACTGTTGCCTCATTTGTTATGCTTGAGTCTGCATCCCTTTGTCCCTTTGGAGCACACTGTATTGCTCTTCCCAAGCTTCCATTTTCTTTGTAAGATTTCCATTAAGAGATGGAGGATTGAAATGGTGGAGGCCCAGGTGGAGGACTCAGTTTCTCGGGTTCGAATTACTACCGACAGAGATTGTCACTATTGTATCTTTGTTTTTATTAATACAAATATCCATTTCCTATCCAATACATGTGCATAAATATGAATATTGTATCCATGGATGTATTTATTTTCTTATGCATGATTGATTATATATTCTAGAGTAGGTCTAACACTTGAATATATAGCATCCTTGTCTTTTTTTTGTTATTGAGAGTGAATTAGGAATACAAGCATGATTGGAAAAGCTCAACAGGGATCTACATCAACCATCCGGAATAAGGTACGATTCACATTCCTTAGTGTTATATGTCTGTATTGCTCTTGCATATTGGAAATCAATGATTTCTGGTGTCATTCAGTGTATTGTGGTACACCCCAAGCCATATGAAGTTTCTCTTCATAACATTATTTCATTATTATTCTCTCCATAAGTTTCTTTTATTATTTCATTATTTTTTTATTGATATATTGATATATTATTTTTTTTGTTACATTTCCTTCTGCTTAAGGATGCTTTGTCTTCAAGCATACTTTATAAAACTCCTTTATATTTTAAATATAGTAACAAAAACCATGGCTATTTCATAAAACTATGTGTGGTTTTATGAATTCTATTTTTTAACTTTTTTTTTCTCTTGCGAATAATTTTTTTCCCACTTCTTTGTAATATTTTTTTCTTACTTATTAGTCTCTTCTTCATATTTGGAGTGAAATGCATACGTCTTTAATGAAATTCGAATGGCCAAGGCCAATTTTGTTACATTTTTATCAATTAGACAATATGATCTTAGGATCTTATCTGAGAGAATAACAAGCACATAAATCAAACATAAGAGAAAATGGACACAAATATTTTCCTCGGGGAAACCATAAAGGAGAAAACCCTACAAATTCCTCAGAGATAGAATGGGAATCAAAAGTAAAACCCAAAGATACAAAGATGATCTCTAACAACTGATCTCTCTCTTTGTCTTGTTCCAGCTCCTTCTCTCTCTCACTCATGCGCTACAACTGAGTGTGAGTGTTTGTATGATAAATAGAGAGGCTCACTCTCTATTTATACTAGTTTCCAAATTGAAAATAACTTACCAGGGAATACTTATCTAGGAGATTCTAATAACCCTAGTTCCCCACAACTGCGAATACTTTAACCCCTGATCAACAAGGAGGGTTAATATCTATGACTTTACATGACTTGTTTACATTAATGATTCTCCTGATAGGAACATCGGGGACCAATCAAATACAACATATGAAATACATAAGTGAATACATTCTGAAGTTACGAATACATCAACACTCCCTCTTAACTAGGAAGGTATTCTCTTGACACAATTCATCAGTACAAGTCTTCTTCTCTCAATCATCATGAAATATGGATCATCACTGGATCATCACTAGATCGTCATCAAATCTAGATCATCACTTGATCATCATCATCATAACTGCTTCCGCTATCTCAATCAAATGGTGCTATCTATCAATTCTACTCGTCGCAAGAAGTTCTACAGAGCCATCCCTTTTTCATGTTGGTTGTAGGCCTAGCCTCCATGTAGGTATTCTTCTTCTTTAGTGCTTATATATGACCATGGGAGGAACACATACTGCATCCATGTTAGAAAGGCCTGCCCAACACTCATATCTGACCATGGGAGGAACACATCCTACATCCATGTTAGAAAGGCCTAGCACTCACATCTGACCATAGGAGGAACCAATCCTACATTTATGTCAGAAAGGATCTGTACTTACATCTCACCATGAGAGGAACACATCTAGAATTCATGTCAAAAGGGATCTACACTTACATCTGACCATGAGAGGAACACATACAACATTCATGTCAAAAGGGCTCTGCACTTACATCTGACCATGAGAGGAACACATCCAACATTCATGTCAGAAGGGCTCTGCACTTACATCTGAACATGAGAGGAACACATCCAACATTCATGTCAGAAGGGCTCCGCACTTACATCTGACCATGAGGGGAACAAATCCAACATTCATATCAGAAGGGCTCTGCACTTACATCTGACAATGAGAGGAACACATCTAGCATTAATGTCAAAAGGGTTGTACACTTACATCTGACCATGAGAGGAACACATCCAGCATTCATGTCAGAAGGGCTCTGCACTTACATCTGACCATGAGAGGAACACATCCATCATTGATGTCAGAAGGGCTCTGCACTTACATCTAACCTTGGGAGGAACCGATCCTGCATCCATGTCAAAAGGGCTCATAGACTCATCACTCCCCTTTGGAGGGAACCTTGATCGAGAGAACACCAAGATTCTCCCTGAAGTACTCAAACTTCACTTTGGATAATGGCTTGGTCAACACATCAGCTATCTGTTCATTCATTGCAACATATTGGAGCTTCACTACTCCTCTCTGCACCATATCCCTGATATAGTGATATTTTATATCGATATGCTTCGACTTGTCATGGAACACCGGGTTCTTAGACAACTTCACACAACTCTGGTTGTCACAATATATACAAGTAGCATCCAATTGGAGATCAAACAAATTAGATAGTATCTTCTTTAGCCACACTGCCTCAAAACTAGCTGAACAAGCTGTGAAATACTCTGATTTAGCTGTAATTAGTTCCATGCAGGATTACTTCCTGCTAAACCAAGAGATCACACTTGATCCCATACTGAAGCACCACCCCGAAGTGAGCTTCCTATCAATGGCACTACCTACCCAATTTGAATCAACATAACCCTTTAGGTTAATCTTTTGATTCACCTCATACTTGAGCCCATAATCAACTGTACCCATTAGGTACCTTAGAATATGCTTTGCAGCAATCAGGTGAACATGTCTTGGATCTGTCAGGAACTAGCTCAATGTGTTCATAGCAAAGCAAATATCTGGTCTCATATTTGTCAGGTACATCTAGGACCCAATCATTCGACAATACATCATAGCATCAATTGACTCAGATTAAGCATCAATCAATAGCTTCATGTTCGATGCCATAGGTGTGGTCATGGCCTTGCAGTCCATCATCCCGAACCTCTTTAGGATCTCTACTACATACTTCCCTTGTCCAGGGGAGATTCCATCTGCATTCTGCCACACCTCCATGCCTAGAAATTAATGCATCATACCCAAGTCCTTCATCTTGAACTCAGGAGAAATATTCCTCTTCGTGTTAGCAATCAACCCATCCTCACCTATCAAAAATAGGTCATCTACATACAGTAGGAGTATTACTGGGTTCCCTTCTTCAAACTTGTAGTAAAGGTTGGAATTTGCTTTAATCTTGGTAAATCCAAAACTAGTCCGGAAGCTGTCAATTCTGTCATACCATGTCATGGGTGACTGTTTCAAACCGTACAGGGATTTATTCAATTTACACGACTTTCCCTATCATGTGTCTCAAAACCAAGTGGCTACTCCACATACACTTCCTCTTCCACTACACCATTCAAGAAAGTAGTCTTAACATCCATCTAGTGTATCTGCCATTTGATTACTGTAGCCAGAGCAAGTACTGATCTGATGGAAGTGTATCTGGCTACAGGTGCAAAAGTTTCTTCATAATATATTCCTTCTTTCTAGGAGAATCCATGAGCCACAAATCTTGCTTTATAATTTCTCTATGCTGCCATCTGCAGCATACTTATCTTGTTGATCCACTTGGAAGTCACAACAGGATTCCCTTCTGGTCTTGGGACAACATCCCAGACATCATTCTTCATGATCAACTGGTACTCCTTGATCATAACATCCTTCCATTCTTTCTTTTATGCCGCTTCCTCATAGTTGGAAGGTTCTTTATCAATGATGTCACACAATAGGGCTACATAACCGGAGTAGGACCTAGTTCTTTTCCTCTCTTTGTGTATTTATTATGGAGCCCCATATATTTCTACATCTTGGATAGCCTCTCATACCCATGCAGGTTTCCTCTTGTTAAGATTCTTCTCTTGGGGTGGATCTACAGGTTCCTGGGGTTCTTCTATTTCTCGATCTTCTTCTTGAGTTTCATCGTTCATAGTTGTATCTTGAATCCTGGGTACTTATGTTTCTTCAGGGTCTTCAGTAGGTCTCTTTCTGGTTTTGTTGTAAGTTGAGTCTTCGTCAAATGTTACATCCCTGCTGATGTCGATATTCTTGAATCATGGGAAGTATATTCTGTAAGCCTTCGAGCTTTCACTATATCCCACAAATATACACTTCTTCCTTGAAGGAAATAACTTTGTCCTATTTTATTTTGTAATGTGTATGTACACTGGATAGCCAAATATTCTGAGATGAATAACTTCTGGTTTCTTGCTGGAGAATACTTCTTAAGGTGTCTTTTTCTTGAGTACTCTATGTGGAGTACGATTTTGTACATACACAGTTGTTCTAGCAGCTTCTGCCCATAGATTCAAGTGAAGATATTGATTATGAAGCATTGCCCTTGCAACTTCCATAATCATTCTATTCTTACTTTCTACAACCCCATTCTGTTGTGGATTATATGGAGTGGCCAACTCCCTCTTAATCCCTGAATCTCTACATAACTCTTTGAATTCATTTGATGTGAATTCTCTACCATTGTCTGATTGAAAGGTCTTGATTTTCTTTTCTGTGTGATTCTCGATCAATGCTTTGAACTCTTTGAACTTGCTGAATAATCCATCCTTTCTTTTCATGAAGTGTATCCATGTCTTCCTAGAAAAATCATCAATGAAAGAAACATAGTATGCATACCCACTTAATGAGCTAGATGACATTGGATCGTATACATCAGAGTGAACGATTTCCAAGATTCCTTTTTTCTTGCTCTCGCTACTTGGAAATGTTTTCTTTGTGTTCTTTCCTTTCACACATCCCTTGCAAACTACTTCATGTTTTTCCTACATTTTTGGAAGTACTTCAATAGATTTTCTTCCGAGTGGTAGTGCCCTATAGTGCACATGTGCAAGCCTTTTATGCCAAAGTTCATTTGGCTCTACCGAGTCATGGACCAAGGCTTGTTCTGGTTGGCCCTTTAATTTGTATAGTCCTCCTTCTTTCTCTTCAATTACAACTGCATCATCTATAGTATTTCCTTTTGGCCACATGAGGACATGGCCATCTATAAATGAAACCCTCATTCCTTTTGCATCCAATGTTGATATAGAGAGAAGATTATTCTTTAGTCCTAGTACAAACAAAACATCCTTCATCTTCATAGACTTTCCATATTCTAGCTTATATGAGGATTCACCACTACCTTTTATGGGATATTAGTATTCATCCCCAATTTTTACTTTGTGGGGTGAATCACGTTCGGATAGTTTCAAAAAATATTCCTTGAATGCCTTCATGTACTTGGAATCCCCACTGTCAATAATCCAATCTTTGCTTCCATGTGTGACAGCTCCCATGAGAGCAAACATCAAAACATATTCTTCATTGTTGAAATATTGTAACTTCGAAGAATATTCTTTATGTATCTTTTGTGGTCCCCGATGGTCCAACCGGGAGAACTACTTGTATTACATTGTACCCTAATGCTCATAATCGGAAGAACTAATAAGAGTCATGAGGTAGTCCCCTCTAATTGTAAAGCTGGGTCATCAGCACCCCAGTGTGGTTACTTGAGCCTACATATGTAACTCGAGCCTACATGAGTTAAATTAAGCCGACATGTTAATTGAGTAAACTTTAAGTAAATGGATGAATATAAATAGAGGTGTAGTGCTCATCATTTGAGACACACACACTCACTTGGAATAGCGCACTTGTGGAGGAGAGGAGTTGCTGGAGAAGGAGGAGTATCAGGTTTTTGATCTCCTTATTGGTTTTACCTTTTTCCCTTTTTGGGGAATCTATATCGAGGAAGATTTTGATGGGTTTTTCCCTTTAGGGTTTTCCCAGGATAAATTTGTGTTGTTCTTGTGATACTGTTTCTTTCAGTGATCCTGTTTTATATGCTTTTATTATGAAAAATGAAATGATATACTAATGTCTTAGTCAAGCATATGAAAATTTAACATGGTATCAGAGCTAACCTGAATAGGGAAGCTTTCACAAGTTATATAATCTAGGGATTCTTATTTTTGGTTCTCTCTCCATGATCAATCAGCAAAAGAAGGCTAGGCTGACTCTCCTTTGAAGGGTGCATCGTTTTGTCGAAGCGGAATTCGATTCCGACATTTTCAATCTTCGGTGCGGGAAATTAGGGATTCTTACTGAAGAGGATTTTTCTTGTGAGCCTCACATAGGATTTATCCCCTCATCAAAATCGAAGGTTAGAAACCTGGATCAATATTTTTGGTTGGGTGAATCTCCGGGAAAGTCAAACCCTAGTTTGACCCCGAGCTGGAAAAACCCTAAATACTAAAACTTCTAAGTTTTGGTACATTCGCTATATTTCTAGATTGGAGAAGTTTTAGGAGCTGAAAATTTCAGGGGCCGAAGATAAAATCTTGATGAGCACTTTGTACAAAATTCATCCTCAGATTCTCTGTATTCCAGGAGATATGGTCTCTCCAAGTTAGGGTTCCAGCCTCATCCAGAATTCATCCCTAAACAGGACACTTGGGGAGAATTGCAATATCTTGGGATACAGAGGTCCAAATAGAATTCCTAAATATGTTCCAGAAAGGGCACGGACTTTAATTTCAGTGGTCCGAATATCAGACTCAGAAGATGATCCAGTGACACGTGGCATGCCGTACAACTTCACTGTTCTGAACAGTCCTGTAACAGGTCACCTTGGGAAAAGGGTCATAAATCCCAATTGGTGAATCCAATTCTAATGAAACCTATGGTGTTGAATAAAGAACATTCAAGGTCACCTCAGTGCAAATTTTTAGACACAGAGGAGCAGATAGTGCAGAGATATCTTAGAAACAGTGACAGGAATTTTTGCACAAGCTGAATCATCTGATTTGAGAGTTGAAGAATTGAGATTCTCAGAATCCAAGTACATCAGACATCTCACCTCATTCAAGCTCATTCCCTGGTAAGTTCAGGTTCTCTTTTCACAAAAAAGTTCAATTTTTATTTTATCTATCAAGATGACTTCAAGAACCAAGCTTGAAGACAAGCTAGAAGGCATAGAAAATTTTCGAGCTTGGAAATACAGGATTGGTCTCATTCTCCAAGAGAATGATCTTGATAAGTATGTCAAAGAGGAAGTATCAGAACCTGAAGAAGCTGAAGCCAAGGAGAAGCATAGAAAGGATATGATCAAGGCACAAACAATTATTGCTAACTCCATTAAGGATCACTTGATTCCTCAAGTTTCATCCAAGAAGACTCCAAAAGAAATGTATGATGCCCTTTCCAGAATGTTTGAAGGAAGAAGCATCAACAGGAAGATGAATCTAAGAGCTCAGCTGAATTAGAGCACCAAGATGAGTCATGGAGAATCCATTCATGACTATTTTTCAAGGGTCTCCCAGATCAAAGAGCAACTAGAAGCTATTGGAGATAAGCTTGATGAAGATGAATTGGTTATGAATGCTCTCAATGGCCTCACTAGACCATGGGAACCATTCATCCAAATGATGTGTGCCAGGAAGGAAAGCATGGTGTTCGATGTGGTATGGGAAGATTGCATTCAAGAAGAGACTAGAGTGGCCAATAGAGAAGCTTTACTCAAAGAAGATGATCAAGCTCTAGCCACTCATACTAGAAAAAGAAGAAGGAATCAACCCATCTTCAAGAAAGGAAATCACAAAGACCATCATCCTCCTAGAAGATTCCAAAGATAGAAAGAAATTATATCAAGTAAGGACTACTCTGGTTTTCAATGCTTCCACTGTGACAAGATAGGACACATTGCCAGAAACTGTCCTGTAAAGAAGCAAGAATATCGACAGAGGATCAACAACAACAAAAGACATCAAGCTCATCTAGCTGAAGATGAGGATGAAGAAGAAGAAGATGAAGAACCTTCGAGAAAGCAAGCAAGAGAAGAAGATGTGGAAGAATATGTACTATTTTCTACCCTCTTTGGGTCTGTGACTCCTGGAGAAGACACTTGGCTTATAGATAGTGGTGCTTCAAAGCACATGACAGGTCAAAAGAAATTTTTTTCCAAACTTGAAGAAAAGAGCTCTCCTCAGAAAGTATCCCTAGGAGATGACTATCAATATCTAATCAAAGGAGTTGGTGAAGCAAGCTACAAACTTGAATCAGGTAATCCCTTAAAAATGAAAGATGTATTATATGTACCTAGTCTAAAGAAAAACTTACTTTCTATCTCATCTTTAGATAAGAAAGGATTCAGAGTTTCCTTCATAGATGGTCAAGTACTTATGTGGCCCGAAGGAAAGAATATTGAAGACTCAATCATCATCGGTGAAGAAGAAGGGGGCTTGTATAAACTCAAGGGGCACTCAGAAACAACCTTTGTGCATGAGTCCACTGACCCTAGTGAACTATGGCATAGAAGGCTTGCCCACATCAATTACAAGGCTCTACCTCATGTGAACAAGGTAGTGACAGGATTACCAGATATGAAGATCTAGCATGAAGGCATTTGCAAAGGATGTGCAAAGGGAAAGAACATCAAGAATCCATTCCCAAATTAGAGTGAAACAAAATCAAAAGGTACGTTGTAATTGATTCATTCAGATGTATGTGGTCCAATGTCTTACACATCCCTAAGTGGCTTTGAATACTATATCACATTTATTGATGATTTTTCAAGAAAGACTCGGATATACTTCTTGAAGGCAAAGGGTGTAGTGTTTGAGAAATTCAAGGAGTTCAAAGCCTTGATAGAGAATCTTTCTGACAAGAAAATCAAGATTCTTCAATCAGACAATGGAGGAGAATACACCTCAAAAGAGTTTGAGACTTTTTGCAAAGATGCAGGAATAAAAAGGGAGCTAACTACTCCTTACAATCCTCAACAGAATGGGGTAGCAGAAAGAAAGAATAGAACCATCATGGAGGCAGTGAAGACAATGTTATATGATCAAGATCTTCCAATGCACCTATGGGCAGAAGCAGAAAGAACTACTGTATATGTACAAAATAGAATATCTCACAGTGCTCTTGGGTTCAAAACTCCAGAAGAGATATTCACAGGAAAGAAGCCTGAGGTAAGTCACCTCAAGATATTTGGTTGTCCAGTATATATCCATATACCAAAAGAGAAAAGAACCAAATTAGACCCTGCCAGAAATAAGGGGATATTTGTTGGATATTGTGAAGTATCCAAAGCATTTAGAATCTACATTCCTGGATTCCGCCACATAGAAATCAGTCGAGATGTGACATTTGATGAAGAGACAGCTCTCAAAATATCCAGGAAGTGCCAACTTGAAGAAGTATATGAAGAAGAAACACCACCCAGAAGTAAAGAAACTTTGTGTCTCCCTGAAGATGAGGCTCCTGAAGATCATGACATGGCAGAACCACAAGAACCTACCATGATGGAGATTTCAAGAAAAAGAAAGCCTGCTTGGACAAGAGAAATTTTACGAGAGGCAGAAAGATATGGAGCTCCTGAAGGCTCTAAAAGGGAAAGAAAGAAACCTAATACTTTTTCCAACTATGTAGCCTTGATGTGTGACCTAGTAGAAAAAGAACCTACAAACTATGAAAAAGCAGTACAGAATAAAGAAAGGGTAGAAGCAATGACTAAAGAATACCAGTCAATTATGAAGAATGATGTATGGGATATAGTTCTCAAGCCAGAAGGAAAAATTATAGTATCCTCCAAATGGATATTCAAAATCAAGCATGCAGCTGATGGAAGTATCGAGAAGTATAAAGCGAGATTTGTGGCCAGAGGTTTCTCTCAGAAAGAGGGAATTGATTGTGAAGAGACATTTGCTCCTGTAGCACAATATACTTCAATTAGAACTATCATGGCTCTTGCATCCATAATGAAGTGGGACTTACATTAGATGGATGTGAAAACCGCTTTTCCGAATGGTGTTATCGAAGAAGAAGTCTACATAGAGCATCCTCAAGGATTTGAAGTTGAAGACAGACGTACTCATGTGTGCAAGTTGAAGAAGGCCTTATATGGTCTTAAACAAGCTCCTAGAGCTTGGTATGAGAGGATAGATAGTTTCCTGGCGAGCATGGGATTTATCAAGAGTAAGGCTGATCCTAACCTTTATCTCAAGGTTATAGAAGATGAACCTGTCATCCTACTACTATATGTGGATGATCTATTCTTGACAGGAAATAAGAAACAGATTATGGAAAACAAGAAGAGACTAGCAGAAGAATTTGAGATGAAAGACCTTGGGTTAATGCACTATTTCCTAGGTTTGGAAGTATGGCAAAGTTCAGAAGGAATCTTTCTCAATCAAGGAAAGTATACAGTAGAGATATTGAAAAGATTCAACATGTTGAATTGCAAAGCCTTGTCCACTCCCATGGATTCCAACCTGAAGTTGTTAACTGATGTCTCATCAGAGTTAGTAGATGTGACCCTTTATAGACAGATCATTGGGTCATTGATGTATTTGACAAATACCAGGCTAGACATTTGTTTTGCTGTGAACACCCTAAGTCAATATCTAGTTCAACCTAGACGGGTTCACTTGGTAGCTGCAAAACATGTGATGAGATATTTGAAAGGAACTATAGAATTTGGTCTATATTATGATAATAGTCACGAGTATAGATTGCATGGCTATACAGATGCAGATTGGGCCGGAAGCATCTCAGATAGAAAAAGCACTTCAAGTGGATGTTACAGTTTGGGATCTGCTATGATCTCATGGTTTAGCAGAAAGCAATCCAGTGTTGCTTTAAGTACAGCCGAAGCAGAATATATAGCAGCTTGCTCTGCTATTTGTGAAGCCATATGGCTTCGGAAGCTACTATCAGGATTATTCAACCTAGAGCTAGACACTACCATGATTCTATGTTATAACCAAAGTTGCATAAAGATGACAGAGAACCCTGTGTTTCATGACAGATCAAAGCACATAGAAATCAGATATTTCTACATTCGAGATATGATGCAGAAGGGAGCTATAAAGCTTCAGTACGTGAGTAATGATGAACAAGTTTCTGATATTCTGACAAAGCCTTTGTCCTGAGTAAAGTTTGAACACTTTCGAGACAAGCTTGGTGTGGTTCGAAAGGACCTTTCCCGAAAGGGGGAGTAGTGATGCTGTAGTGGGATTGTATCATCCTTGGGCACTTGCCCTAAAGTGATCCGGAGACCTCGGTCTTCGAGAATGAGGTAGGATTGTATCATCCCTAGGCTCTTGCCCTAAAGAGATCCGGAGACCTTAGTCTTCGAGAATGAAGAGGGATTGTATCATCCCGGGACATCTGTCCATAATAGATCCGGTGACCTCAGCCCTCGAGAATGTGGTAGGATTGCATCATCCTTGGACATCGTCCTAAAGTGATAGGGAGTGATTATCCCGTAATTGTATCGGTGACTTCGGTCATCGAGAATGTGGTAGGATTGCATCATCCTTGGAATCAAGTCCTAAAGTGATAGGGAGTGATTATCCCGTAATTGTATCCGGTGACTTCGGTCGTCGAGAATGTGGTAGGATTGCATCATCCTTGGACTCAAGTCCTAAAGTGATAGGGAGTGATTATCCTGTAATTGTATCCGGTGACTTCGGTCATTGAGAATGTGGTAGGATTGCATCATCCTTGGACTCAAGTCCTAAAGTGATAGGGAGTGATTATCCCATAATTGTATCCGGTGACTTCAGTTGTCGAGAATGTGGTAGGATTGTATCATCCCTGGAATTTAAGTCCAAAAATGATCCAAAGACTTTTTTGTCTTTGATTTGTGGTTTTCATGTTGTTATTGATGATGATGATGACATACTGATTGACAGATCAGAATATGCTGAAGATAGTGTTGCTGATCAAACAGTCAAAGTGCTGAAGATGTTGCTGATTGAAAGGTCAAAATTCTGAAGATGTTGTTGCTGATCGAACAGTCAAAGTGCTGAAGATGTTGCTGATCGAAAGGGTCCAAGTGCTGAAGATGTCATTTCTAATTGAAAGATCAAAATGCTGAAGATGTTGTTGCTGATCGAACCAGTCAAAGTGCTGAAGATGTTGCTGATCGAAAGGTCCAAGTGCTGAAGATGTCACTGCAAATTGAAAGATCAAAATGCTGAAGATGTTGTTGATGATGAAGACTACATGATGTTGAAAAGCTTCCAATGATTTATAGATGTGTTACCCTGCTGATGTTTATGATGTCCGCTATCTCTACTCTTGTTGTTGTTGATGTAGAATACCCTTCTCGTTAAGGGGGAGTGTTGAAATATTGTAACTTCGAAGAATATTCTTTATGTATCTTTTGTGGTCCCCGATGGTCCAACCGGGAGAACTACTTGTATTACATTGTACCCCGATGCTCCTAATCAGAAGAACTAATAAGAGTCATGAGGTAGTCCCCTCTAATTGTAAAGGTGGGTCATCAGCACCCCAGTGTGGTTACTTGAGCCTACATGTGTAACTTGAGCCTACATGAGTTAACTTAAGCCGACATGTTAATTGAGTAAACTTTAAGTAAATGGATGAATATAAATAGAGGTGTAGTGCTCCTCATTTGAGACACACACACTCACTTGGAATAGCGCACTTGTGGAGGAGAGGAGTTGCTGGAGAAGGAGGAGTATCAGGTTTTTGATCTGCTTATTGGTTTTACCTTTTTCCCTTTTTGGGGCATCTATATTGAGGAAGCTTTTGCTGGGTTTTTCCCTTTAGGGTTTTCCTAGGATAAATTTGTGTTGTTCTTGTGATACTGTTTCTTTCAGTGATCCTATTTTATATGCTTTTATTATGAAAAATGAAATGATATACTAATGTCTTAGTCAAGCATATGAAAATTTAACATTCATCACTTGAAGAATCTTCACTTTCTTGTTTGACTCTCTTCTTGGGAGGATCATCATCCTCTGTAGTGTGAGCATGATGTCTTCTTTTGAAGTTCTTCTTATTTTGAGAGCCATTCTTATTTTTAGGAAAATTTCTAGCAAAGTGTCCTCTCTCATCACATGTATAGCATCTGAGTTTGGATAGATCCTTGATTGATCTTCCAGGGTTATCTCTCTGGTTAGAATGCTTACCTTGGTTATGATGATTGTCCCTTCTGCTTTTCTTGGAGTGTACTGTGAGAGATTGATATTCATTTCCCATTTTTTCTTCTCGAGCTACTATTTGAGCTTCTTCTTGTGATAATTCTTCCCACAACCTACTAAACTTTATTAGCTTCTTTCTGGCACAAATCCCTTGGATGAAAGAATCCCATGACCTAGGGAGACCATTCAAGGTGGTCATCACAATTTCTGCATTCTCTACTTCTTTATCTACTACTGGCAAGTTGTTCCTTAATTTGAGAGACCCTTGAAAACTATGACTTTATGGTCTCTTCATTCTGGATCTTTACATTCTTCAACTGGTTCATCAAAGTCATCTTCCGATTAATGTTCTTCCCTACAAATAGCTTGGTCAAGGCATCAAACATCTCTTTAGGCGTCTTTAGGGAGGACACCTATGGTATGAGTGATCCTTGATTGAATCAGCAATAATTCTCTTAGCCATGACCAATTTCCTTTTGTGTAAGGCCTTAGCATCATCTCCCTCTGGAACTAGAACCTATCCACTGATGTAGGAGTCCAATTCATTTTCTTCAAGAACTAGTGATATCCTATACTTTGATGCTCGGAAGTTATCAACTCCCTCAAGATTTTCATCAAGCTTAGTGTGATTCATATTAACTGAGAACCTCAAATGGAAATACAAAATATTTAGATTTGGGCCAATTTGAGAAGCTGAAAACTGGATCTGGAGCTGATCTTCTGTAGTGCTGGTTTTCTGGTTCCAGGGAAAATTAGGGTTTGACTTTCTCGGATTTATACCCAACCAAAAAACTCAATTTTTTTCTCTAAAATTCTATTTTGATGAGGATATCAATCCTAGGACAGGCTCACTAAAAAATTCCACTTCTGTGAAAATCCCTAATTTCCCAATGCAGTGGTAGGTCAAAAAATGAAAAAGCTCAGAATCAGATTCTGCTTCGACAGAAAGATGCACCCTTCAATGGAGAGTCATCCTAGCCTGCTTTTGCTGATCGATTGTGGAGAGAGACCCAAAAAGTAAGAATCCCTATCTTCCACAGCTGCACAATGTCTTCTTCTCAGGTTAGCTCTGATACCATGTTAGATTTTTATCAATTAGACAATATGATCTTAGGATCTTATCTGAGAGAATAAAAAGCACAACAATCAAACACAAGAGACAATGGACACAAATATTTTCCTCGGGGAAACCATAAAGGAGAAAACCTCGCAACTTCCTCAGAGATAGAGTGAGCACCAAAAGTAAAACCCAAAGATACAAAGATGATCTCTGAAAGCTAACCTCTCTCTCTCTCACTTGTTCCATCTTCTCTCTCTCACTCATGCGCTACAACTGAGTGTGAGTGCCTGTATAAAAAATAGAAAGGATCACAGCTCTCTATTTATACTAGTTTCTGACTTGACAATAACTTACCAGGGCCGACTTCTCTAGGAGAGTCTAATAACCCTAGTGCCCCACAATTACGAGGACTTTCATTAGAGGAATTTTGAGGTCTAAAATGGGCCTCCTAAGGAAAATAATAAATTAATAGTTAAAATAATAAATTAATATTTATTAATTTTGGAGGAAAAAAGAAAAAAACTACTTTTTGTGTTCGTATCTTCGACATATCTCCTTGTGTTTTTACTCAAATTTTGATCGAAAGAGATTGTTGGATGCATAATTTGATTCTGCATCCAATGAGTACCCACAATGCATACTTTTGACGGACCCCACTACCCCAAAAACAAGAAATACCTGAAAAAGCATGATGATGACATCATCATCACATTTTTTCAAGTATTTCTTTTTTTGGGGGTAGTGAGGTCCGTCAAAAGTATGTATTGTGGGTACTCGTTGGATGCAGAATAAAATTCCACATCCAATGAGCTCTCTTGATTGAAATTTGAATAAAAACACAGGGATATATGTTGAAAATACGAACAAAAAAAGTAGTTTTTTTTATGACAAAATGTCAATTCAACCATTATGGTTGAATCATTTTATTGGAATTCTATTGGTTCTTGAATTCCAACTCACAAGAACTTATTGTTGGCACATTTTCTTATAAGGCCTGTTTTAGACCCCAAATTTCCTCTAATGAACCCTTGATCAACAAGGAGGGTTAACCTCTATGAATTTACATGACTTGTTTACATTAATAATTCTCCCGATAGGAACATTAGGAACCAATCAAATACAACATATAAAATACATAAGTGAATACATTCTGAAGCTACAAATACATCAACAATTTTTTGGTAAAAAACCAATTGTTACTACAGAAACTATGCTAAGATCCATTGTGAGGCAAAGACCTAAATTCAAGGAAACCTTGACCCTTTTGGACACAATTGGGAATAAGATTCGCTCTGATACCAATGTAATATCTGTATCTGGATATTCTCAACCAATAGAAAATAACTCCATTTGGAAAGAATAAATAATATTGAATAAAATTAATGAGATATGATCACATTACAATTTGATAAAACATTTAAGTATGGTCTTATGTGCCTTTTCAATGGAAATGCATGTTTCTATATTTTCGATTAATTACATACCAAAAATATTTAATGTTTGTTTAATTACTTTTTCTTTTATTATTTCATTATTTGTTTGTTGATATATTTATATATTATTTTGTTTGTTGAAGGAAATCATACCACAACCTTTCAAATTTGAGTTGTACTTCTTGACCTTTTACAACAGACAAGAATATCTCCCATGTGGATGGGAGACCATCAATTGCGGTTTGAAGAAGATCGTCGTCATCAACACAAATCCGATGCTAAAAAGTTGATTTCTCACTTGAGAGATTTTGGTGAAGAATTCTACTATCTCGTCCTTCTCTGTTTTTAGATTACGAATCTTTTTCTTCAAAGCCCTCTTTTGAGTACGAACCTTCTTCTCATACAATTTCATGAGTGTATCAAGAAACTCCTTAGCATTCTTCAATGGAGTGATCATGGGGATGAGATTTTCTTTAACCGAATCATATATGAACCTTTGGAATTTGCTTGATTCTTTTTTAAATTGACTCGCCTTGTATTAGTTGTTGGCTCCTCCATCACCGTGGTCACGTAGGTATATACATCATGCTCCCCAAGAATGTTCAACACTCTTTCCTTCCATGTATTGAATTTGGAAGTACCCTTAAGGTGGTCTTATGGTTGAACTAATATGGATTCCATGGCTCTTCAAACTTTTCTCAAACCCTCAGGATCACGTAGGATTCTATTTGCTTGCACAAACTTAGCTCCTTCATGCCTTGAGCTCTGATACCATGTTAATATTTGAGCAATAATTTATATCTTTATAATTTAAAAACTTTTATCAATCAATATATAAACATATGAATCTGATAAACTAATCAATCATACAAATCATTCATCCACATGAGACAAGATATACCCTAGGAAAACCCTCCTAATACATAGGATGAAAAACCTAGGAATTCTTTAAGTATAATATCTAGATCTGCAGAGAATAGTTTACAACACAATAGTAGATTTCTCGATAAGAGAGAGCACCCAACAATAGAGAAGAGAGGTCCACTAAAACAACTACAATGAAATTTCCATATGCCTAGCATATTAATAACAAGTCAAAACAACCTCCCATGTAAAGAATAGGGAATGGGTGTGATAGAGAATTCTTCCTAGTGCACAATAATGCACCTTTCATGCACCAGTGCCAAGTAGGTGCCTTGGATTTCTCACCATGCACAAGCTATGCATCATACCTTCCATAATTAACTTTAACTGAATGTTAATTGACTTTGAATTGAGCTCAATCTTTAACTGAATGCATGACCACTTAGTTAGGAGGATAACTTAAATGTAACAGTGCTTTAACTTTAGTGTTGTCCATGTAAAACATTTTATTTACTATTATTAACTTTGCATGGATTACTTTAATTAACTGATGCATGTTTTATTATAAATGAGGCTTTTACTAAAGCCTTATCAATTCATGTTCATTGGAGGCATACTTAGGAAATTCAAATTCTTTATCTCTATTCTTATCTCTTTATCATTTAACTTTTACTGTATGGTCCACATGTGCATTTATTATTTATTCATCATAACCTATTATACTCATAAGAATTGTCACCAATTATGATCATATTATATTACTCTCAGACCATATAGTCATTACTAAAGTAATTCACTCTAGGGGTATTTAATCCCTAAAAGAGACTTATAGTAATATGTTACCATGGTTAGTAATACATCACATAACATTTGTGCTTCAATATACAAAATCAATTCACCTCCATGACTGGAGGTCCATCCCAT
>LPNX011218147.1:97566-116003 GCA_001517045.1 Pseudotsuga menziesii | reverse complement strand
TATATGACTTGATATGACTCACAAGTATGCAAAATGACTCTTGATGTTGTACATTTAACATGATTCTCCTTCCTTGTTAGATGCCCTGTCATTCATGCTCCACGTGGCCGCATTATTGGATTTCATTTCCTGTTGAATGGATTTTCAATTTTTCCAAATAGTGGGAAAAAATTCGACATGAAAGGGACTAGGAAAACTCTTTGTGGCTTCCTAATTTAAATTTTTGATGAATTAAAATTTGAAATTGAGCTTCAGTTTTCCTTAAAATTATAATTTTTTCTTGGAAAAACCTACGCAATGCGCTCGAACCATTCATCTTGCACTGGTTCACGGTGCCCCTTGTAAATTTATAGGGTGCAATGCTACAAATGAATTGGTACATGTAGTGGACCACGCTAGGGGTGTGCTATAATGTGCATAACACATTGATTAAAAAAAAGGTGGTGCACAATACGCTTGTACAAGAAGTGCATTGCATTGATGGTGTGTTATGATGTGCATTAAGCACTGATAAAACAAATAAAAAAGAAAACAATCCTAAATGGTGTGGATTGTAAGCACAAACACATTGTATTGACGGGGCATTGACATGTATCAGGTGCACTGTCACCCAAAAATAACTCTGGAAGCTCTTCACCTACAATGAGGCGCTCTCTTAATACCTGCACACTACTACCATTATTCATAGTAAATTTTAACGCACCAGTGGTATGGTGCGATGATATGAAACAGAAACACTATTAACCCCATAAATCATATAACTCATAAAGAACTGCTACTATCACGGTGCGTTCCATTGATACTTGCACACTACTTATGGTGTGATCATGTATCTGTAATGAATCAATGCTTCCGATTGTTGGACACACTGTTAAATGAAATATATTTTAAAAGAATTACCATGCTCACTGGTGCACTTATTTATTCCAACACACCATTTGTGGTGCTTGTCTTTCTAAAGAGAACCGAAGGCGGTGCATTGTTGTAATTTTGGCGCACTGTTTTTCATATTCATTTGTCTTAGAAAAAAACATTATTTAATGTTAATAAATAACATGCTCATTTAATGAAATATTTATTTATATTTTATGTCTATTTATGAGACTGATTGATGTTATATGTGTATGAGAGACATCAGTGGAGAGAGGTGGCTAAGTAGTAGCAACCACGAGCTGATCCCTACAACCTCATGTGTGGTTCGGAGGATAGAGAGAGGGAGAAGGATTTGTACCCTTTCCCCATCACATATCATACATGAGACCTCTTGATGGTTGTATTCCTCCTGAAGTTCTATCAGGAGGATACATCCCTCAAGAGGAATTATCTTTATTGGCACAACTCATTTAGTATTGGGACCACGAAAGACATGTGTTTTGTATTGGTCTCGGTTAGTGGTTTCAACTCACTGAAGAGGATATATATTTCATCACTAGCCTATATAGGAGAGGGGATTATTTTACCTAGTTCCTTGATGTCCCAATGGGTGTTGTGGCAGAAATTCAACTTGCTTACTCTCAAGGAGATATCACTATCAACATCATCAATCTTGTTTATTTTCAAGTGGGCAGTGGAAAACTCTGGATTGGTGCTTTCAGTGCAGAAGAATTTAGGTTAATCTCATTGTTAGTTATGAGTACCATGGAATCAACCAGTGATGGTAAATGTGTAATTTTACCTCTTCTATATTATGTATGTTATTTAGTATGGTCACCTAGATGCACTAGGTGATCCACCATTTTTTTTGACAATTTTGTTTATCTTTAGTTTGATGTCATGATGTGTTTGATGGGAGGGACAACTTCCCTTTTGGTTCAAATATTTTTTTGTTTATTTTTTGAGAGGATTCCAGCCATGATGCCATCATTTAACCTCCACCCTCCTAGTTTGCGAACCGAGGTGTGCATGCAGATGTGGGGACAGATGATTCCCAAGAGGGGGAAACTCAACTTCCCAACATGGATCACATTAGAGGTGTTGAAGATGATAGCTAGTGAGGAGGACCACTCATTAGGACTTCTTCCATATATGTACATTGGGTTGGACTAGAGAGCATATACCAACATCTTTTTCACCTAGGTTGAGCCACTAAAAGAGAGAGGTAATATTAGCATTATGTTTGAATTAATATAGTTTCATTTTATTGACTTATTTAATGCAAATGAAAAATATTATAACATTTTATTTAATTTTTTATTAAATAGTTTAAGGAAATTGTCTAATTATATTTGTTATGTACTATATATTTTGTAGATATTGGCACATTCAATGGGGAGGTGCATCCTCTTGATCATCTTGATGAGGATATTCAAGAGTGTAAGGTTCTTGCATTACCTAGACCTGGCCTACGATGTAGGCTAGATGAAAGGTATTGAAGGGATGTGGCAAATAGGTTGACCACATTGTTGGGTTAACAAGAATTCCATCCTATTAGAGCATTTGATATCATTCAAGGCCCTGATATTGTTTAGGTGTTGAGTATCATTCCATATGATATGAGATTGTTGATGTAGTATGTAGTTTGCACAACCATACTTTTAGATGCTTGGAGGTTGGAATACTAGCCTTCACCATCTTATGAGGATGGCGATCCTCATCCTCGTCAACCACCTCCTCCTCCTCCTCACCATGACATGAAAGTATCATCATCTCATGATTCACCTCCTCCTCCTTCTGCTCACCATGATCACAATCGACCACTATTTACTCCTCCACACTCAGTCAAACCACCACCATCTTCAATCCATCTAGTCATGCTTCCAACCACTCTACCAAATCCTACTCCACTCACCTCGGCTTTAGATAGGATGGTTGTAGTGGATGAGATTCGTCTTGATGGATATATCTATGTTTCTCTCTAGTCTATTTTTTCTTTTGACAAAGGTACTCATTCCTTTGCTGGAAAGGGTGTTGATGCCTTTGGCTTTGTTGGTAGAGGTAATGATGCCTCTGGCTATAGAGGTGGATGAGATATATTATAGAATTTATTGGATTGGAGATGTATATTTGGGTGCATGTATCATGAGTTTGATATTATTGTTCACACATGTACACACACACTCTGTAATTTTCATGTTGATGTTTATTTATATGTTGATGGTGATGTTTATGTTATAATTTCAAGTTAGATATGTTTGTTAGGTGTGCTTGATAGATGTGTGTGTTATATGGTGTTAGTTAGATTGTGCATGATGGTTATGTTAGATGATGTTTATGTTTAGTAGGTGGTGGTGATGATGATGATGATGGTACGTTACATGATGTTAGGTGATGGTGGTCGTGGCCATTGATTTGACAATTACATTGTAATATTTTCTATTGTTATGTATATATGTGTGTGTGTGGAATTATTTTTTTAAACTTAATGGGCTGTCAAATTATTTTATGATATTTATCTTCATGTGTATGATGTATTTTTTTATGTCGATGAGTGTGATTCATGTGTGACACAATTTTATTTATTTATTTATGCATTTATGTCGAAGTATTTTATATTAGCTATAATTAAAATTACAAATTGTGCACAATCATAGTTATAATTCCAAGGTACAATTTGAGCTATAATTACAATTTACAATCATTATTACAATTTTACAAATACAAATTACAATAATAGTTACAATTACAATAATAAATTACTAATTAGATTTACAAGGTACAAATTACAAATTGGACAATTACAACTACAAATTTACAATCACAAATTGTAGTTGCAATTACAATCATAACTTGCAAATAATAATTACAAATTTGCAATTATGTTTACAAATTAATTTAATAATTATAAAATAATTTACAAAATTGAAAAATAATTTACAATTTATAAAATTACAATCATTTTAATCATCTTATCAATTAATTATGGGGTGGTCAATCATAAAATATTTAATTGATCAACCAACTATTAGCAGAATTTTATGAGATGTACTGCATTATATATGCAATCCTTAGATTTTCTTGATGCTAATGTCTATAATGTCTTATACAAATAAATTTGCAAATAATTCTAGAATTGAAGTTATAGTTACTCAAGTTAAAAATCATAACTACATCTATATATCAAATCTATAAACTCAAGGATATGAACATTTCAAACAATGAGAAAAGAAGGCTATTATAATCATTTTAATAGCAGAGGACACCTCCATAAAACATCATTTAAAAATGATTTTTAATAGCAAAGGTTTTTTCCTATGTCCACAAATAAAGTCTTGTACAACTAACATTACTGTAAGATTTAGTAATATAATTAAGGATATGTTACAAATGGATTGCTAACAAGACAAATACTGAAAGGATGCGCTAAGGATGAAAATAACAATAAATACTAAACCATTCTATGATTAGATTGTTTCCTTTAATCAAACCTTACAATTATTTAATTAATGATTAATTAGATAACATAATGCTTGAATTTCATTTTTACAACCACATATAGCCTATAGGATGGGAGTAATTAATCTCTCTCTCTCTCTTTCTCTCTCTCTCTCTCTCACACACACACACACTTGATAAAATAAGATATATATGTAAACACTTAGCCACTTTTCAATAAAATCAATTAAGGATAGAACGGGTGAATAAACCAAGGGTTCCTCCATGACTTGGAAGTGAATCCTTAACCACCAAAACATGTGTGAAGCTCACAGTTTGACACAAAAAATAGGGAAAACAAGAATAGAATTCGAGGTAAAAGGTGCAATGGCTTAAACGACCAAAAAATAATACAATTTCCCAGCCAAACAAACCGATTTCACACAAACCAAAATACTAAATTCACAAGTGTGATATCAACCAAGAAAGCACAATAAGACTTCACAGTATTAAATGTGTTAATGCTTGAGCAAATATGAAGAAACATGAACTTTAAAGCTTTAATCCACAATTACAATTCATATAGATATCATTAATAATCCAAAGACATAAATAAATCAAACCATAGAACACGAGATATACCATGGGAAAACCCTTCACTGGTTCAGAGGATAAAAAACCCACCAAACAATCTTAGAGTATGATTGATAATCGATAGAGAATGATTACAACACAATAGCATATTGCTTTTTCGAGAGCACAACAGAGTAGAGATCAAATGGAACACTATGATGATCTTGCCAAGTGTGTAGAACTTTAATAACAAGTCAAATTAGGTCATACAAGGAAGGTAGTGAATATTTGCATGCTTCAATAAGTTGTTAACACTAAGAAAATTGTTATATCTTCAACCATGCGCCCTCACTGAATTGGTGCCAATTTTCACTCCATAGTTATCTCCCACAAAGAAGATATGCTCCCTCCATTAATTCACTAAGTTTAAGTGTCTCTAACTAAGTTGTTAACTGAATGAACTGGATGGAATTGAATAGAATTGAATGTAACTAAACAGAACTGAATGTAGCTAAACTTAACTGAATGTAACTGAACAGAAGATAGCAGTTTCCTAGTTGACTAGCTTTATCTTATCCACTGAAAAGCTGGAATAAAGTAGTAAAAGACAGAATCAGCAGGACGATGAAGCTACTAATTTTGGTGGTCAATAAATTTGGCAGGATCTAACTAGAATTAGGATAAAGACGCTCCTGGGGTATATATGGTTGTAATGAACACAACTATATAATACCATTAATATTAATACTAATAATTAATTAATTAATTAATCAAGAGACATGCCTCTTAGTAAGGGCATGATTGGATTATATAAGACCAATCATTGTAAATGTAATATCATCACTTATCTATTATTCATATATTTATTTATCCATTTATGGAGTTTCTATCCTGTTTAAGTTGGATTTTTTAGTAAGCCTACAGTATTTTACTGTTCCACTGGAATCAGAGCTAGTTCTGATTCTGACCCTTGGCCACACCCTCTATTAGACCTTGTCTAATAAACATTTCAGAGTTTCTCTGAATCTAGGTCTTTCACCAAGATTTTAAAAAAAATAAAAAAAATAAAAATAGTTCCTTGGACATTATCCAAAATCTCATTAAAAAAATATTATTCTGCTGCATACTTGAAGGAAATCAAAGATCAAAAAGAAGAAAAGAAAGGTGCATAGGACAAATAGTTTAACATCTCAACATTCTAAATATCCAAGCACAAAAAAAAAGAAAATAAAAAGAATAAATTAAAAAGAAAAAGAATTAAAAAAAAACAAAAGAAAAAAAGGAGGGGAAAAGGAAAAAAAAATAGGACCTTGTCCTAAAAGAAAAGAATAAAAAAGAAGAAGGTAAAAGTAAACCCCTCCAAAAAAGAGGTAAAAGTAAAACCCAAAAAAAGAGGTAAAAGTAAAACAAAAAAATGGTAAAAGTAAAACCACACGTGATTTCTTAATAAGTGGGTTTGGGTTTATTCTCCAAAACCAAACAAAAAAGTGAGATTTTAACTTAGGTGAGGAAGGTAACACTCATTCCTCCCAACCACCCAATCTACACCATTTTACAAAAATTAAGGGGAAAAAAATCTAAAAGTGCATAATAATTACTACTAAGAAGCAAGTGAGATTTGAAGTTAGGTGGGAAAGGTAACACTCATTCCTCCCAACCACCCAATCTACACCATTTTACAAAACTTAAGGGGAAAAAATATAAAAGTGCATAATAATTACTACTAAGAAGCAAGTGAGATTTCAACTTAGGTGGGGAAGGTAACACTCATTCCTCCCAACCACCCAATCTACTGAAATTTTACAAAACTTAAAGGGCAAAAAATCTAAAAGTGCATAATAACTGCTACTAAGGAGCAAGTGAGGTTTGAACATAGGTGGGGAAGGTAAGAATCATTCCTCCCAACCACCCAATCTACAATAATTCCTTAGGGAAAGAAACTAATTATTGAAAAGTATAGTATACTATACACACAAAAAAATGTCTTTTCTTGATATATCTTGGGATAAGAAGCATAACAAAATGGAATTTCATGACGAAAAACAAGGAATATTTCCAAGCACTTTAAAAAATTATGTTTCAATATTACTCCAAATAAAAGGATCAATAAGAGGGAAAGACATTACTATTTCTATTATTCCTAGCAAACGCAAAAATTATATTAGTGATGGATTTGCTAATGAGTTAGCGATTTCATACTCTAATATAGGTGAAAGGTTAGACTTTTGGAAAAAAAAAAGAATATGCGATAAGCAATTTGCAATGGAACATTGGAGATTATATTGGCGTCTCGCAATTTATAGTTAAATCCTTGTGGAGTAGTGACGGTGACCTAGTTTTGGGATTACAGTGGCTAAAAACATTGGAGACTTTTATCTTAAATGTTGAAAATAAGTTTATGATATTTCCCTACAAAAAGAAGAAAATCACATTCCATGACATTAACATGAAGACATAATCAAAATTCATGTCATCTGAAGACTTCGGAGAAATATCAAAGGTGATGTTGCAAGGAGATGGGAAATCAACATAAGCGATACACAAGGAACTCGACAAGGTTATTGCAAGTAAAGAAGAGGAGATATCTCGTTTAAGAGATCATAATCAGAAATTACTTCTACAAATAAATAAGGAAAATGATAAGGTTCAACGCAATCAACAGTTAGAATAGGAGAATCGATATCTTGAAAAAGAATTATCATGCAAAGATGAAGAAAACTCTTCCTTAAAAATGGTTAATCAGGAATTGCTAGAGCAAATAAAAAACTTAAAATAAATAGAACCCAAAAATCAAGGCGATCAATATGACATCGTCAAGTCAAAATATAAAAAGTAACTCTTACACTTAAAGAATGTTAATCTAGGCATGCTTATACAAGTTAGGAAGCTAAAGCAGGAAAATAAATCTTTACAAGAAAAGCTAGAGTGCAAGAGATCAAGTGTCGACAAGGAAACAATGACTAGCGCAATAGAGAAGTCATCAAAGGCTCAAATTTAAACATTAGAAAAGGGAAGAAATACAAAGCTTTTCAAGGCTCAAAAGAACAATCTTATTGTCACATTGCTACAAGCATCAACATAAAATAGTTCTGAAAAACAATTACAAAAATCGTTAGAAGCACCAAAATTTGAAGTTACAGTAAATACTTCACAGGTGATTCGAGTTCCGTAACTCCATCCAAATCACAAGAGTCGTTATGATAGATGACAAGATCAAAAACAAAATTTCCAATATTATTCCTACAAAGAGCAAAGACAAAATGGCAACTCCCGACAATCGATCCATAAACAATTTTGTTAAAGGTAGATCTATAATGGACGACTTCACAAATGATGCAACATTTCCACAATGTTTAAAAGAACCTATCATCTTATTTTGTCAAGTGTTGCAACTACCAACACATAATTTCATGAGAAAACTTTACGAGCAAGAAAAAGGGATAAAGTCTTCCATAATTGTGCTTTGAGGACAAAGCAATTCTACGGGAGAGGTAATGTAATGAACAAAAATATATAATATCATTAATATTAATACTAATGATTAAATTAATTAATTAATCAAGAGACATGCCTCTTAGTAAGGGCATGATAGGGTTATATAAGACCTATCATTGTAAATTTAATATCATCACTTATCTATTTGGAGCAACCAAGTCCGGTTGATCTCTTAATAATCGAATCCGACTATCATGTTGGATGAGGAATAAGAATAATATATATTCGATGATAGAATATTACAAATATGTCTTATACTTAAATATGGCTTGGACATTCATGATGAGGAGACGCTTCCTTTCATAGTAACCTAACTTATAAATTATTTAATTATTTTATGTTTGTTACATTGCCACTCCCTTTAAGGTATCTTTGTCCTCAAACCTCGAGTATTTCCTAATGTCATATTTTATTCTAGCTCTATGTCACATTGATGACTTGAGAGGTACAATTTTGATTACGACCATTGCCTCATTTTGATTATTATGTCTTGGTATTTGCAATAAGTATGAACTTGGTGAAGTTTTGTTTACGCTTTTTCTACTTGTGTGATTGCTTCGTTTAACTATGTTTGTATTCAATTGAACATGCTCAACATACATTACAACCTTAACTATTTTCATGTTGTTATCGCCAACACATTTTGTGTCGGTTCCCTTGAACGGGATCCCTATGCTTATAATGCTCATAAGAACACCGGTCTTATCTTGTGTAACACATTTTGTGTCAGTTCCCTTGAACGGGCTCCTTGTGCTTATAATGCTCATAAGAACATCGGGCTTATCTTGTGTCTGATAGATATTATAGTTGCTTCCCTTGATGTTCTTTATAGCCATATTTGTGATTATATCTATCCTTTGTGTGTTTGCAATTGTGACATTTTTGTCGCAACATTGATCATCTTTATTGTTAGAAACATCGGCTTGTCTCTTATCACAATATTGGTCATGATCATCTTTTTTTTCATCAACTTGGCTAGTTTCTTCTACGTGATTTTCACCTTCCTCTACATTTACTTTAAATGTTTTTTCCATAGTTTTCTTTATTTCATCTATGTCCTTAAGGATTTCCTCAAGGAGATCTATGAATTCGTCACTCTTACTATAAGATGCCATGAATGTTTGCAGAACGCTATTTTGGCCTTTTAAGGTGAAATTTGAATAATAATATATTAATTAATTAATTAATTAATATTATTATTATTATTATTTCTTTTATAAACTATATAATATTTTGTATATAGTTTTTTTTTAAAGACAAATATTATAATAAAAAATATAATATTTGATTTTTTTTAAATATATTAATATAAATATATTGAAATAATATATTATATTATATTATGTTTTGAATATATTGGTTTTTTTTTGGTTGTAGGTTGTGGAGGTGGATGCAGCATTGTTGTGTGAGGTGACACTGCTGGAAGGGACGCGGAGAGGAGCAGCGAGGGTTGATTATCGGATGACACGATGAGAGCAAAGTTAGAGGAGGATGGAGGAGCGACATGGAGGGAGGGCATAGGATGGGAGGTGATGGTGCTGGGCCGCGAGGAGCTGGGCACGTGGGAGCTGGGTGGCGATGGAGCGGGGGGGACAGACTGTGCACAAAAGGAGAGGAAAGGGAAATGGAGGAAGGTGGATGGGGGTGGAACTCCAGGGCAGGAAGAGGAGGGATGAGGAGGGAAGGGCCGAGCTAATGGACGAGGGATGACCTGGTGGAAGATAGATTATTTTGGAGCTTGGATGGATGCACATGTGGAAGATACAATGGAATTTGGATGCTAGTGAACAACGCAAGCTGGAGTACATTGGTTTTTTTTTTCAAAAGTACTTGGGATGAAGTGATAGGTGGTGAAATGGAGTAGTGAAAGAAATCAAGGATTGATGAGACGAGTCTGAGCTCAAGTAGGAGTTGATGAGCTGAGTCTGAGCTTAGAGTGCGGGAGCGAATCTGCTTTGATACCAAATGGAGCAACCAAGTCCGGTTGATCTCTTAATAATTGAATCCGACTATCATGTTGGATGAGGAATAAGAATAATATATATTAGATGATAGAATATTACAAAGATGTCTTGGCCTTAAATATGGCTTGGACATTCATGATGAGGAGACGCCTCCTTTCATAGTATCCTAACTTATAAATTATTTAATTATTTTATGTGTGTTACACTATTATTCATATATTTATCCATTTATGGAGTTTCTATCCTATTTATGTTGGATTTTTCAGTAAGAAACAGTATTTTACTGTTCCAATGGCAAGTATTGACCAAGTGGTCCAAGTGGATGCTAACTATCTAGGCTAGTAGGTAGGAAATTAATCAAATAATGATTAAATATTTCATACTATGTGTGAAGTGGGTTTATGATATCCCAACACCCCCCTTTAATTATGAATTTATGATGATATGTCTGAAATAATCAGATGCATATAGGTGCATATAGGTCCCAACAACATGGCTATGGTCACCCTTTACAATTATTCATGTCCATTAAATCTGAGGAAAGAGGAAACACCACACAGGGAAAATCCTCCCTCAAGAAAGGAAAAGGCACAAAATTGAACGACATGTCTTCAATATGTCTTTATCTTCACTTGAATGAGCTGAATGAACTTCTTCTGGTGAAAGGACTTGATGAAGAAATTGTAGACTGCATGATCATGCACTATAGTGTAGAATCTGCAAGAAGGAAGAGGAGAGACTCCTTATATATCATCATATGATGAAGTAGGATTGGTATATGAATGCTTCTTGCTAATAAAATACTCTGATACATAAACACAATCTAAAATGGAAAAGACATATGTGCATACTCCTTCTCAAAGAGTAGAAAAATTAAGACAATCAGTTCCTTGTATAGCTGCAAAATTGTGATGTGGGTCACATATCATTCTTCCAATCTAATGTAGAACCTTCCCAAATATTATATGAGGCTGAAAAGACTCTAATATATCATAAATATTGTCATATGGAACAAAAAAATAAAATCTTTAGTGTCTCCATGAGGATATTGGGAAAGACTAGGAAACATATGAGCAACTACGGAAAACTGATGAGTGTAAAAATACGAATTGTGGATGGACTTGAGATCTGAACCATAAGTATTTAGAAAAAATACAAACATGTGTAAGATAATTCTAATTATGACTAAGTTCATATATAGCTAAGCAATGAAAAATAGGAAATACTTGAAACCATTTGATATAAGTAATTGTAATACACCATAAATTAATTATTTATTATTAATTATTCTTGAAAAATACTTTAAATATGAATTTAATATTTTTTACTGAAAAGTCAAGAATAAACATTTTGTAATAAAAGATTTGATGTGATAAAACATTTTATGTAATAAAATATGTTAAAGGGGGGTAAAAGTGGATATAGTTGTTAAAGACTGTTTGCTGACCCACAAGAGGAAAAGACACAGTAAAGATAGGGTCGTAAGTTCACAAAGGTCTAACCAATCTCTTTCTTCCACTAAGGTCAAGGTAGAGCCTTCGACTCATGCCAACTTCTTAAAGAGGTGAGAACTACCTGGACATTTTTCACCATGACCAAAGCTCGTCTCTATGTCTTCTCACCAAACCAAACTTGCAAATGAGGTTTTGAGCATAAAAAAGCACATTAAACTTGTCTGAAAACCCTAACTCCCATATTCATAGATGGATGATGGAGGGAGCACCATGTATCCAAGTAAAGGACCTGGTTGCGCTGTCAACTTGCAGCTAGGTCATGAGTTAATTCTAGGGTAAACAAAGGATAAAAAAATAACCATCGACTGCAGCAATCATTAAAACCTTAAACATTGCAATCACCCTTGGGTTATAACCTATGCCGAGAAACTTCGCAGTGATGGGAATGTGGCATGTAATGCCTTCATGGATTATGCCAAGGTCCACACCCTTCTTACACTATAACCATAGTGTTATATATTTCTAGATCACCATTATATATTATCACCTTAGTGCTATGTTATTCCAAGGCCATCAAAATATTATTACAACCATAACATACCACTATGCCTTAAGAACACCAAAATGCATCGCAAGCACCATATTTCTTTAGGCCATTAATCTTTAAATAATTTGCAGTCATCGTATAACCATATGATATGGTATATAAACCATAAACACCAAGGACCATAAAGAAATTGCATTTAGGCCATACCATCTAGTCTCATGCCAACTATAAAGTCATAAACCCTCACTTTTTTTTTATATAACAAAAAGTCACCATATGGAGGAACCATATGCTTTACAAACCATAAGAACCTTACACTTAAGTGTAGGTCATTACACACCATATTATAAACTATGGTAATGCCAAGGATTTTATATTACATTGCAGCTTACGGGATGAGGTCAAGACCATGGACAACCTCCCCACGCTTTAGGCTAGATTCAGCCTAACATAAAATAAAAAAAAGAATAACACAATAAAGAACAGGTATAAATAAAAAACATCACCTACGTAGACATGGCTAGAGGTTCCAGAAGGAGCTATCCATTGTAATCTTTCAGTAGAGCCAGTTGTAACCAAACAAGACAAAGATTTAAAAATAACATAAGTAAAAACATAGAAAATATGCTAAGCAAATATGAAAGTAAGGAACTTAAAAAAAAATATTTATTTACGATTTTAGGTGTGTTACTTAATGGTATCAGAGAATGATTACAGCACTAAGCCTTAATCGGCTCAACAATTACACTAATAAGGAAACCATAAAACTAATGTTTATTTTATTTCATGGTTTGAATTCTCTTACAAAATAGAAGCAAAAGCCTATAACTATATTTTGCAAGACAACATGGCAGATGCAGAAATGTATGCAAAGGAAGAACATCACCTAGAAAATCCTTTAAATCATGAAGAGGTAAATTTAAAGGATGGACAAATTTGACTAGAATTAAAGGACAATCAAGATAATAAATGTGAACTAAGAAGAACCATGAAATAAATTACATCGGAGTTAAGAAAAGTTAAAGAAGATAACAAACGAATTCTAAAATCTTGGGAAGAATTAAATGCTATTATGTTAGCTAAGATACATAACGATGAAAAGGAAAAAATAAGGAATCTAAATAAGAAATACCTAAAACTACACCTTACAAACGTAAGAAAAGGAAGATGGAATTTTCCATCCATAAAACTGAAACTTCCAATGAAGATCTAGTTAAACATCACTCAAGAAAACAACAAGAGTCAAAAGAAAGTAAATGATGATAACAAAAGGAAAAATAAATACATACCCTATGAGGAAATATCTCAGGATTTTAAGAAAATTAAACCACCAATGTTTAATGGGGAAATTGGGAAGGGCGAAGAGGTGGAAGCCTGTTTGTCTGAAATGAAAAAGTATTTCCAAATTTACAATTACTCTAACGAATTAAAGGCCAAAATGACCATCTATAATCTGACTAGAAAGGAGGATATATGGTGGCAGGATATAAAGAAGGTTAAGGGGATAAAAGAAATATATGTAACTTGGAAAACATTTACAAATCTCTTTAAAATAAAATACTTATCAGAACAATACTATGAAGAAGAGGGCAAATAATTTTATGAATTAAGGCTAGGAGCCATGACTACGAAGTAACTCTACAGTAAGTTTCTAAGCCGGCTTCATTACATTCCTTATATAATTGATGAAAAACCTAAAATACAACGTTTTCTCAGTTGTTTTCCTATCATTTTCAAAGAACATATTGAGTATGATAATCTGAAGATGCTAGAGGAAGCGATGAGAAAGGAAAACTTATGTTACGACCAAAACATAAATAAAATAGAAAATGTACCAACTTAGAAGAGTAAAAGGCCAAATAATTTTGATCCAAGAAACAAATAGAATAAACTCCACAAAAACATGGGGAATAACTATAGGGGGTATCAGGGTAATAACTACAAAATCTTTAAGCCGCAGAATTTTGCAGTAAAAGAACCTCCTATTGTTCTTAACAAGAACCCAACACAAAAAGAACCCTTAAAATGTTGGGAGTGTGGAGGGCCACATTAATTTAAGGACTTCCCAGTAGGGAAGAATAATTTTAATGTTCATTCCATCTAGGAAGAAGTTATATTTGGGGACATGGCAAGGAGCATACCCATAATTTGCGTTGCATTGGAAAACCGCCAAGCAGATCATCATGATTCTATGGTTGAAATTGAAGGTATGATAAATAGTCAACCTATTTCTATTTTAATTGATCTAGGTGCAAGACTGACTTATATATCACCTAGAATAGTTGAATTATCTAAATTAGTACGAGAAAAGTTTGATAAGTTGTGTCTAGTACAATTAGCCACCCTGGTACAAAACGTAAAGTTACTAGTCTTGTTAAGAATGGTAAATTGATGATGAATGATTTCACTATGCATGTTAATTTAAATATTCTCCCTTAAGGTTCCTATGATTTGTTAATAGGAGTGTATTAGCTAGAAAAACATAAAGTAGTGTTAAACTATTTTGAAAAAACCTTTACATGTACTAACGATAATGGAAACAATGTAAAAGTAAAAGGGATCCCTAGGAAGGTTACAATTAGAGAAATATTTGTGTTACAAATGAGAATATTAGTAAGGAAAGGATGTAAAGTGTTTTTTTGTCTATATAATGAATGATAATTAAAATGATAATAAACTTAAACTATAATACATACCAGTCTTGAGGGAGTTTGAAGAAATATTTCCGGAAGAAGTCCTTGGACTTCCTCCGAAAAGAGACATTGACTTCACGATCGATCTAATACCCGGAGCGATACCAACATTGAAATCTCCTTACCGAATGAACATAATAGAATTTACAGAGCTGAAATCACAACTACAATAATTAATTGATTAAAAGAGCATTTGACCTAGTGTCTCTCCCTAGGTAGCATCGGTCTTATTTGTGAAAAATAAGGATGAAAACTTAAGATTATGTATAGACTAGCGACCATTAAATAAAATGACCATTAAGAACCGTTACCCATTACCCCATATAGATGATCTATTTGATCAATTCCATGGGGAAACTATATTTTCAAATATAGACTTAAGTTATGGTTATCATCAAGTACGAATAAAAGATGAGGATATCTTTAAAACGACATTCAGGACCCTCTATGGTCACTACGATTTTTTCGTAATGCCTTTTGGGTTGAAAAATGCACATGATGCATTCATGTGTTTAATGAACAACATCCTAATTAAATACCTATATAAGTTTGTGGTTTTCTTCATCGGCGACATACTAATCTACTCTAAGAATGAACAAGAACATAAGGAACATTTAAAGATAATTCTGCAAGTACTAAGAAAACAACAACTTTACCCAAAGTTCAGTAAGTTTGATTTCGTTAAGGATAAGATTCAATACCTCAAACATGTAGTGTCCAAGGATGGAATCTCTATCGATCCCGACAAAATCAAGGCCATCACTGAATGGTATGTTCCAAAAAATGTAGCCGACATTAGATCATTTATGGGGATTATCGGATACTACCAGAAGTTCATCGAAGGATTTTCTAAGATTGCCTACCCCATAAATTTATTACACAAGAAAGATAAAGGGTTTGAATGGACTGAAAAATGCATGGAAATCTTTAAAAAACTAAAACATCTATTAACTACTGCCACGATCCTAAATATTGTTGATCCATTCAAGGATTTCTTCATATGTACCAATGCTTGCAAGGAAGGGCTAGGTGGAGTTTTATTGCAAGAAAACTATGTCGTGGCATATGAATCCAGGAAATTAAAAGAACATGAGAAAAAATATGCAACACACGATTTAGAAATTGTTGGCATAATTCATGCCTTAAAAATGTGGCGACATTACCTATTTGGAAGGAAATTCCTGCTTATGTCAAATAACATAAGTGTTAAATATTTATTTGATCAACAAAAAATGAATGTGAGACAGGCAAGATGGTTGTCCTTTTTAAGCGAATATGATTTTGAAAACAAACGCATAAAATGAAAAGAAAACAAAGTAGCAGATGCTCTAAGTCATCATGCAAATTTACTGTTTGCAAGCAATAACTATGAATCTGATCTGGAAAAACAGATTCTAAGTGCTGAAAATTCAGATAGGGAATATCATATTTTAAAAGAAAAGATTGCTAAAAATGAACAAAATCAAGTAAAAACAGATTTTAGCCTAAATAAAAAAGGATTGTTGTTGTATAAAAATAGGTTGTTGTATAAACATGAATTAAATTTACAGTTATGAATGAGCTCCATAAATAACTGTATTCAGGGCATCTTGGATACTATAAAATGATCACCATTATCAAAAAAGATTTATTTTGGACAAACATGAAGAAAGAAGTGGCAAAATACTTAGCTCATTGTCTAGAATTACAGTAAGTAAAGGAAGAACATCAACATCCAATAGGATTGTTGCAGCCACTACCCATTTTGGAATGGAAGTGGGAAACAATTAGTATGGATTTTATAACAGGCCTACTGAAGAATTTCTGACAGCATGATTCAATCATGGTCATAGTCGACAAGTTAAACAAGGATTCTCATTTTATTCCTATTAAATCTACGTATAAAGTTGTTAACACTGCATATATTTTCATGAAATAGATATTTAGGTTACACGGTGTACCAAAAGTATTAGTCTCAGATAGAGACGCAAAATTTACAGGTAACTTCTGGAAATATTTGTTTAAAGGTTTAGGAACGTGATTGAATTTTAGTACTGCATATCATCCACAAACGGATGGGAATACTGAAAGAGTAAATCAAGTCTTAGATTACATGCTAAGGACGTATGTCATGGACAAACTAGGTAAGTGGGAAGACTAGTTACACTTAGTAGAACTCACTTATAATAATAATTTTCAAGCTTCTGTAGGTATGAGTCCTTTTGAAATATTATATGGACTCAAGCGTAATACTCCAATTTCATGGATTATTCTAGTTGATAGATTAATGCTAGGACCTAATGTATTAAAAGATATGGAACTAACTGTGAAACAGGTACAACAAAGCTGGAAGGATTCCCAAGACATGAAGAAAACTTATGCTGATTTAAAAACAACTCCTAGAGAGTTTCAGGGTGATCATGTATATATAAAGATAAATCCCAAGAAAAGTTCCTTGAGATTGGGAAAGTATTCAAAATTGGCACCCGATATTGCGTGCCATTTAAAATTTTAGCTAAAGTAGGGTCGGTTGCGTACCAGTTAACCCTACCACCCAATATTAAAGTGCATAATGTGTTTCATGTTTCTATTTTAAAAAGATATGTTTGTGATGTTTCTCATGTGATTGATTGGAATGTAATCTAGGTGGAACCCGAAGGAGAGTTCCAAGTGGGACCGGAGTGCATTATCGACAGGAGAGAACTTTTACTATAGAACCATACCATTAGACAAGTTAAGGTGTAATGGAAGCATCTTATTCCGGAAGAAGCTACTTGGGAGCTGGGAAGTAATGCGGGAGGCATATCCAAACTTATTCCAAAAGGATGAAATAGAAGAATAAAACATAAAACTTATAACACCGAGGATGGTGTTATCCTTTAAGGGGAGGTGTATGTAATACACCCTGAATTAATAATTTATTATTAATCTTGCTAAAAAAATACTTCTATGATTTTATTATTTTATTATTTTTTATAGTAAAGTCAAGAATAAAACATTTTATTCAATAAAATATGTTGAAGGGGGACATAAGTGGATATAGATTTTAAAGAGTGTTTGTTGACCCACAAGAGGAAAATACATGTGGTTGAATCCACTAAGTGAGAACTCAAGATGCAGGAGGAATCATCCACAAAAATAAGGTCACAAATCCTAGTTGAGTGCTAAAGAGGAGGAGGCTCATAAATGACCAAGCCCTAGGAAAAATACTATATATTAGTATGTCCATGACCAGCAGGAGGCTATAATTGGACGTGGATTAAATTTCTGAATGCAAGAGATGGAACATTGAAGGATTTTTCTCTTGTGGTTAAACGAACAAGCTCGGGGGTTCTGGAGCAAGTAACTTGGCTTCTCTAGGAATTGGTTGGGAGCAATAGCTTCTCCACTTTTGTTTTCCCAGCATTGGTGACAGGTTCTG
>LPNX011218147.1:56297-94663 GCA_001517045.1 Pseudotsuga menziesii | reverse complement strand
CCTTTTGCACTGTTTCATTCTTCAATTGCTGAGTAAATTGTGAGATCTTCTTTGTGAGTTTTGTTTTTGTCTACAGATCTATATGCTCAAATTTACAGGTTCATAATTTATGTTTAAATATTTGTAGAATTTGTTTTAAATTCTAGATCCAAAGAAGATTAATGTAGAACCTAGTCTATATCAGTACTCATAACGATGCCATGCTTAAATGTTTAGAATTATGGTTCCTTTCGAAATTTGAATCCAGTACATAAAAGGATTGGAATCATCTATTTCTAATTAGTATCATGCATTTCTAAATTGAACCGTTTATTTCCTATTTGTATTAATTTTCCAAAATTATTCCTTACTTTGTAATTTACGAAACTAAATGTAGAAAAAATATCTAATCATGCTAGTATTCATCTATTTTTATCAGATTTAAACCACAATAAGGATTTCATAAGAACTTATAAGTATATACAAATAGTGTATCATCCAAATTCTTACACAAATAGAATTATCCTCAGGATATAATATTTTTTTTATAGCGTAGATCTGTATTATTTATTATATACAAAAGGATTTACATTGATAATACTAAAAATATTACAAACTATAGGTTTCTGATTAAAATATTCTAACACAATAATGTTTACATAACTAATCATGAAAGTCTAAGACAATAGCAAAATCAATCATGGATTTAAATCGCATGTCTACCGTAATCCAACTAAGAGACTATTTAAATCGCAGATTTATAATAATTCAACTATGAAATCACTTTTTGTTCTAGATTTTGTGAAAATAAACAGACAGATCAAATATCCTAATTAGAATTATTAACATCCACAAAGCATGCGTAGGATAGTTAAGAAATAAATAAAATAAAATCTATTACTTTCAATGGCTGATATGCTAGCTATCACGGCTCTAGTGACAACATCAAAAGCTTAGTCATGAAACAAGTATCATTTCCATCCAACTAAAGCTATCATCGATAGCTGAGTCTTAAAAACACAAAGATCTTAACTTCTGCTTAAGAAATCATAGACCCTATGGATCGTATCAAATAATTCAACAAATAAAGTAAATATAGGGCTGTAATTCCACATCGTGGCTACCCCCAATCTACGCAGAGGCATAGCCTCGGTAGAGTAATCACATTCAACCATCGTGTTGATCACATGATCACAACATTTACAACTATAAAACAAAGGTAGTATTACTCACGACCATAATACTATTGGTTTATTGGTCAATACTGAGAGGGGAGGGTGAATCAATATTGTTATATTTTTACTTAATTTAATCACTTATTAAATTTAACATTAAAAAAAATAACAAGAAGAATACATAGAACATAATTTTAACATGGAATCCCAATAGGATAAACCACCAATACATCATATTACTTCAAAATTGTTATTTACAAATAGTTTTTCCAACTACTACAAACAAGGATGGTATTACACCCTATTTACCGATACCAATTGGAAGGATTCTACGACCCCCTGATTTATCAGCTATGACTGAAAGGATGCTACAACACCCTATTTACCAATGCCAACTGGAAGGAGGATATGACCCCCTGGTTTATCAGCTACTATCGAAAGGACGCTACGACACCTATTTTTGTCAACTACGACTGACATGATGCTCCTACACCCTATTTACCATCTTCTGTTGGAAGGAGGCAACAACCCCCTGCAGGCTTGTTTCCTGCCCTAGCTCCACCCTGCCACCCTAATATGTTTCTCACGATTTCTCTCCCACTGAATTCTGTAACACCTAGTAGTCTCTAGTTTTGATCATGCGATTCGAACTATAGAGACATATTTCTTTCTTACTCAGGCCGCTACCTAAATACCTCTCAGCGTTAATCTTCTTTCAACAGTCATGTCTCTTCAAACTGAACAAACATAGCTTTCACTGTTGCGCCCTTTCAAATCTGAAGAACGCATCTTTCAGAATGTCCTATCACGTTCTTCCATTGATCCTCCATCTCAGAGATCATTTCTGCATCTTGGAAACCATTTCCACACCTTTGTCCAATGTTTGTAGGTGCTTCCACAATATCCATATTCTTTCTACAATGTCATCTTCCAGTTTTAATCAGAGTCGTTGATCCTATTTGTAAGTCTCTTTGGCCCATCAATCTAATGCACATATTTCCTTCTTGGAATCATATTTCCGCACCACAGTTTACTCATCAACATTTCCCCACCGTTGATCTTCATCAGGTGTTTTGCTGACCGTTGATCTTCTATTTTGCGGATTGCAAGATGCGGGAACTCAACTCTTCAAACTTTGACTTTTTGCTTTTCGCAATCGTATTTCCACAGCACCAATTCTGCATCGTTGATCTCTTGCAGGTTCTTTCATGACTGGCGATCTCCAGATTGCAGAATGCGGGATGTTGACTGACCACTTTTTCCTTTCCACAAGCTTCTTTCTGCAATTTTTCTTTCGCACCATCGATCTGTTTTAGCAGAACTAACTTCAACAATTCGATCTTTCTAGATTGCAGGATGCGGGATGCAGAAACGTAACATTTTGACTTTCCACAAGCTCCTTTATGCAATTTTTCTTTCGCATCGACGATCTTTTACGGAGTATTTCCTGACCATTGATCTTGCGGATTGCAGGATGTAGGATGTGGAATCACACTTTCCTATGTTGGACTTCCGCAATTTCCTTTTTGAAACTTTGTTTCCACATTGCAGGATGTGGGATGTGGAATCCCACTTTCCTATTTTGGACTTCCGCAATTTCCTTCCGTAACTTTGTTTTCGTATTTTTCTGGACCGTTGATTTCCTTGTGAATTTATCCCTCACTGTCCATCTTGATCTTTTGCATAACTTCATCCTTCCGCTTATATTTTATGGAACTGATCCTTAATCGTTGGATCTCATGTGGGGTCAATGCCCACCATCCGATCTTGATCTTATTCAGAATCTGTAGCCTTCCCACCTAATTTCTGTAAACTTGATCTTCATCGTAAGATCTAGTATGGGTCACTCCCTGACCATCCATTCTAGAACTAATTCGGATATGCATTCTCTATTTGTGGATTATACAAAAAATGATCCTCATTCATCGGATCTCATGTCGTTGACTATGCCACCTCATCATCGTGTCATGTCATCACTACCTTTGTCCATGCCACCTCATCATTGTTCTATTTTGTCTTTACTTTGACTTATGTTGCATTAACTCCATGTTAAACTTTCCATGGTATCTTTTTCTTATCCTTTGTACTTCATAAGCAACTTTTCCATCACTACCTTAGTCTTTCATCATCATTAGGACACCATCATATTCCATGTCATCATATGTGTCATTCCACATCCTCAAATATGCCATGTGATTCCATCATATGTGTCATGCCTCATCCTCAACTATGCCATGCCATGCCATCACTACTTTAGTCTTTCACTGAGTTTGTCCTACCATCATATCCACTGGTTATTGCTTTGTCATTCATGAACACCTTTGATGTCAATGAAAAATACACCTTTGAAATCAATGACAACTATATACTCAGATCTACCAACAATCTCCCCCTTTGGCATTGATGGAAACCTCTAAACATTCTCCCCCTTTGAAAACAATGACAAAGGATAACCTATTATGCCAATGCTGCACCTATTTTGATATAGAATTTCCTGTTTTTCTACTTTCTGACAAATCCTTCTGCCATTGTTTCCCTCTTTTAACTGAACTTGGTTATTTAACCGATGTATTATCATTTAAATTGACATTTCCTGTTCTTGAATGATAGCTTAACTGATAGATCCATGGACTCCCCCTGTCATTGTACTTCTTCTCCTTTGTCAAAACTTTTTTGACAGAGTTTACACTCAACATTTTTTCAACACTCTTCCATTTTCTAGTCTAGGATACATGTTTTTTTTTAAATATGTTCCTGCTATCATATCTAATGGTCTATCATGCTTGTATGTTAACGGGATTCTGATTTTACCAGAATTCCTTAAGCCTGTGCATTTAGATCTTCATATAAAAACCTAGCATATACTGATGGATTCTCTTGGATTTTAGATCTATATCATCAACTATCCATAGAACCATAACTTCAGATCCTCAACATAGAGATTACTTCAGTTTATTACATAGTTCTCTAGTATCACCATCTCATAAATAAAGACTCATAACCTCAACCTTGATCACGTATCATCTTTGAAGATTATAGCTCTTAGTATACTTCAACATTAAACACCAATTGATTTTTTTTTCTAGATACCAATTGGAATTTTCTAACTTTAACTCCCCCTAAGTATAAGATCCCTTCTAATGTTATTTTCGGGGTTTCCTTTTTTTAAATCATGAGAAACCTTTTTTAGAAAAGGACCCCATAGTCATCACTACATACTTCTTCATCACCTTCATCTTTATCGGTGTATTCTTATACATCACTAAGTAGCTTTCCCTCATGATGAGTGTCATTTTTATCTGTGACCTCATTATTCTCAACATCAACTACACAGACTTCATTAATGATTGAATGTTGTGTTTCTTCTGAAGCTTCTAATTATTTCATCCAAACCTTTTCAGGAGGTGTACTATTTTCTTGTCCTTCACCATGCTCTGCGTTGGTGTCCTATTTCCTTTTCATCCTTTGATTTTCTCCTTTGACTCTGCAGTCATCCATCTTGTGACCAAAATTATGACAACAATGCCAATAACCATGAAATTTTTCTTTATCCACATGAGGTCTTTGGTCTCTCTGTTTCCTAAATCCCATTTTCTTCCACTGTCTGTGAACTTCTACTGGAGCATCACATTTTAGTTTACAATTTCTAGCCAAGTGTCCAAAGTTATTACATTTGTAACACTCTATATCAAACCTTTGGAGAAGTCCAAAATCATTATGATTCCTTACCTTCGGCTTTTTAATTGTATCTTTCTTGTACTCATGAAATTTTTCATAAGCCTTGCATTTCCAGGCTTTATGACCAAATTTATTACAGGAATAACAATGACCAAAGTTATTACAAGAATAACAATGACCCATAAATATTTTCTGATTTCTATTTATTACTTGTCTCTTAGGTTCCTCATGAGTTCTGTCTTTGTCATGAAAGGATAAAGCATGTCCTTTTCAATTTTCCTTTTTAACAGGACTCTTTAGTACTTCAGCATATCTTTTTGTACTTCCTTCTTATTAGTGATTGGGGAACTTTCTGCCTTTTTCTCTTTAACGAACCCCAAACCAGACCTATCGCTTGATGGTCTTTGTCTACTCAGAATGTCATCTAGAATCATTGAGTTGTTCTCAAGATTTGATTTAATGGATTTTTCATCAACTCCTTCTCTAATTCGAGCAATTTCTTTCTCAAGTTTTTTAGAATCTTGAATCATCTTCCCGAGAAGAACTATTAGATCTTCCTCACTCTTCTTGGCCTCTTGAAGTTGGTTTCTTAAATCAGTAATAATCTTATTTGTCTCTTCTTGCTATTTAGACAGTTTCTCTTTCAAAACTTTGTTTCTTTTCCTACATCTTTCAATTTCATCTACAACATCCATGTATTCAGGTTCTATGTCCACGAGTCTGATTCCTCATTTGAGTTTGTTGTTCCTAAAAACAGGATTTCATTATCTTCATTCATTTCCTCATCTTCACTTTCTTCTTTGGAATAGAAGTTCTTATTTTTATTTTTATACTTCTTTCTACCCTTATGACAACATAATTCTTCATGGTCACTCTCCTCTTGTTTTGTGTAGGAACACTAAAGGGAAAAATGTCCAATCCTTCCACAGTTAAAACATTTCAAGGGTAGTTTACCTTTGTATTTCCCAATTCCTTTATTAAGTCTACTTACAAACAAGGCTTCCTTGTCATCTATATTTTCTGATTGATTTTTGGAAGTGAATTTAAACAATGCTTCTTTCTTGAATTTTTTATCCTATCAAGTTCTCATCTCATAAGCGATGAGAATTCCATGCAGCTCATCTACTGCCACCTTTTTAAGTTCATCCCGGTCCTCTAGGGTGGAAACCTTTGAGTCAAATCTCATTGGTAATGTTCTTAGTATATTTCTTACCACTTCTTTTTCTTTCAATTTTCCTTCAAGACCTCTAATAGCATTAACCACCTCATCTACACGAAGAAGGTATTCCCCATGTTAACTCTACAGGAAACTCTTCTAGGTTGTAGCTTGAAGATGCCTAGTAACTTTAGTATTTTCTTAATGATTTACTCAATGGATCAAGTCAGATGAAAATTAAGACCTCTCACTCAAGACATGCATAAAATAAACCAATAGACAAGGCTTCTAACTATCAATGTTCAGAGGGTTTGTAATAAAGTTGAATAAATGAAGAATTCTCACTATGCTGGTAGATTCACACATAAGGCACTTACATATGAATGGATAATCATAAGAAGGAAAGATACTTGCAATTCCAATTATCCACACAGAGATAGGATGACAGCTATCTTGTATTAGGTAAATAGAATAAAACTAAATTAGACATCCAAGCACAAGTATAGAACAGAAAGAAGATGAAATATGAACATGTAATGGAAAAAGAACTTGTATTAATTGATAAGAACATGAGAAGCTTGAATACAAAAAGTGTCTAAGACTCTTCGAAGTTAAACCCTTTATTCTACAGTAGTCACAGAATTTATATCCTTTAAAAAATTTATTCCACATCCTAAATAATTGGATCAAATTTACTAAAAATAGACAATCATAACTATTTGCTAAAAATAGGGAACGATCCTATCTTTGATTTCCAATCTACCTAAATTCAAAAATATTCCTACTCCTCGAAATCTTTGATAGCTGTAGTAGACACTGAAGTAGAACTCAAACTTTCCATTTGGTAGACAAGTCACCCTTTGTCAGAGTAGGTAGGATATGAGACCTACTTCACCTTGTTGGCACCTTCAAAACTGAAACAGAGCCAAAAAACTTATGCCTTTAATTATTTTCCAACCTTATAAATCATCCATGAAGTGTTTGGATCAACAAAAGTCGATTTTGTGCAAAAATATGCTTTTTTGCACTGTTCTGCACTTTCAGTGGCTAAGGTAAGCTCCCGAAAGCTCTGTTTTTGGTGGCTAATGAACAGATGTGGTGTTCGCCTAAGCCACTGAAGTCTGTTTTAAAACTTTAATCAAAATCGTCATCACACTTTACCCTGATGCTTTAAGGCTTCAGTGCTGACCATTTGGTGTCTCTGCATCCTCCCTAGGGTTTGGGATGGTAGCAGCATCATAGTTTGCCTCTGGGACACAAAGGCTCATTGCTACTTCTTCTAGGGTTTCCATCTTCTAGTGAGCTTGATACTGAGGGCTTGAATACCTTGTTTGCAACTTGGACAGCCTGATTTTCCTGTAGAGCCTCATGTTTTCTTTCATTGACCTGATATTACTTTCCTACAGCTTGGTATGCTTCCTTTTTATCTCCCGCAGAGAGTGATACAATTCAACATTCCTCTTGGTTAACCTCCCATTGGTTCTTTTGATTTCCCTCTCCAAGACTTCTAGCTCATACACCTTGCTCAGTAGTTGATTGATTTTTTGGGATCTAGGTTTGCTGGATGAAGCCTCTGCCACTAGTTCACCTTGATCCTCTTTTGGTGTAGGTGATGGAAAGTCCTCCTGCCCTATTGTAACCTGATCTACTAGGTTAGTTCCCTTTTCTTCTTCATCCCCAGAATCAGAGTAAGGTAGGTTGAGGATATTTTTGTCCGATGTTGAAACCTCCTCTACCTTTTCACTAAAATCCAAGTTCCTCTTGGCCTTTTTGGTCTTAGGAGCTGGAGAGGCCTGATCCAATTTAATTGGATAGATGACCCTCCTCTTCCTCTTACCACTTCTGGGAGTGGAGGACTTTTGTGAAGAATACTTTCTTTTGTCCTTTGGCTGCAATTTTGTCTCAAACTTGTTCCAAAACTATGTCCAGGCCACGTTCCTTCTTTGCAACAGTTCAAGGACAATTAACCTGATCAAGCCATGATGGGATATCCTGCCTACAATCTTGGTGGGCTTGGCTTTAATTTGATGGGCCATTATAGTCAAGATTTTGTATAGGTAAAAAGGCAAGTTCAGGGGATGCTTGCCAGTGAAATGGTTCATTAACTTGAAATAGTATATCATTACCCTATTATACCTGCCCTCACAAGTTATGTAGACCATAATTTCCTTCAACAAGTGTTGCCATTTTTCCTCAAACCAGGATGTAGGAATGTTCTTCTTCCATACAATGTTCTTGTTCCCAGGCTTCAGGAAAGACCTGAATTCTACATTCTTTGTGATAGTTGTTTTGAACCAGCCTTCCCGAGTCCTTGGGAGCTCTGTTACTTTAACAATCAGAGCCTCATCCACTTGGAATTATTCTTTGCCAATCACTGCTTTCAATCCATCAAAGGAGAGAGCAAAGGCTTCTGCCACTTGCTGATGGGATCCCTGAATCTTTTCGCAGAACCTATAGCAACCCGAGTCTTTGAAAATTTGACATACCTATGGGTGCGATTCAAGGTATCCAATACCACCCAGTTACTTTCTTAGGGCAGGTCCTCCTCCTTTCTTCATTTCCTGGATTGTTCTTCTGTACCTACAAAATTAAAAAATGCAAACTCTAGAGAAGGAAATTATAGTGCTGGATTCACGGGAGCTTGGATCAGTGGGGACGCATACAAGAAATGTGGAATGGATTAAGGAGGGGGTGCTGATTTTGAGGGAGCTGACTGGAAATTGAGATTTGAGTACGGTGATGGTGTATTCTAATGAGACCCGCAAGCTAGCTGGTGCCATAATCATTCAAACTGGAAACCAATGCTTCATGGTGGTTCAATCACAGACATGGGATAGGTGGATGGAAGAGAGGGTTTGGGTTTTGATAGGTCACTTCAGTTTCATAATGACCCCTCTTACCAACTCATGATTTATTGTAGGTCTTGTCTTTTCGATGGTTGATGGCTTGATGGTGGTGCTCTTCTTGCTGACGGTTGCTGAGTGTGATGGATGCACCAACCATTTTAACTTTAATGCACTTTCAATGGCTAAGTTAGCCCCCAATTCTCTTTTTAAGCTATTGAAAGCTGGGATTTTTGGTGGCTAATGAACAGTTGAGATGTTCGCCTAAGTCACTGAAAGCTAAGCTTCGAATATTTTATTAGAAAAAAGAGTCAAAAGTGTTCCAAACTTTATTAAGCACCTCAATATTTTACAATGATCCTTAAAAATATTTAAAAAAAATAAATTGACCTCCTATCACTACACAATATAAATATTCCAAGTCTAATTTATTGAGGACTGATTTATTTAGGAGATAACATCTAGCTCCTACTCAGGGATGGAAACCTCCCTATGAGGTTCCAATAACCACAGACTAAATGCCTTTCTTAAGAAACAAAGATTAAACATATCTTCTATTGTTCCATTGGGCATGGAGTTATTTTGCAAAAACAAAAACAAAAATGATATTTTACAATGACAAGGCTTTGAAGCCTTAGATGAAATAGAGTTTCATAAATCGCCCATTGACTAGGCCATCAAACATCTCCTCACCTTCCAGAATTTGTAGTTTGAAAGTGTTGTTCTGTTGCACTTGAGTTATCACAAAAGGTCCTATCCATAGAGAATCAAATTTACCATGCTTTCCCTTGTCCTTCCGGACAACATCCCATTTCAGAACCCAGTCTCTAACTTGAAAATTGTCCACCTTTGCCTTCTTGTTAAAAATACTTTTAATATTCTTTTGGTGAGTTTCTGAGTTCTCCACCAACCGTTCTCTGACTTGTTGTAGCTCAACCAAATCAAGCATTCTTCCTATCATGTCATTTGGTTCATCTTGTTCTTCCTGAAAGAACTTTGCTACTGGTAGAACCAGCTGGATGGGGAAACTAGCATCAGTACCATAAACCAACTTAAAAGGAGAAGTCCCTATGGAATTTTTGTTGGTCACTCTATCAGCCCAAAGAGAAAACTTTATTTTATAATCCCAGCTCTTCTGATTCTTCTCCAATAGTTTTCTGATGATTCTAACTAGGCTCTTATTGGATGACTCAGCAAGGCCATTGCCTTGAGGGTAGTAGGAAGTAGAATGCACCAATTGAATGCCCATTGACTCACACATGTTAACCAATCCACTAGATTTAAAATATGGTGCATTATCAGTCACAAATCCTTTCTAGGAAGCCAAATTTGATAAATATGTTTTCATATAGAAAAATCATGATGACTCGGTGAGTGGAATTTCTTGTGGGGACTGCCTCTATCCACTTGGTGAAATAATCAATGGCTACTAGGATCCACTTGTGCTGACCACTTGCTGAAGGATTTATCTCACCTATGAAATCAAGACCCCACTGCTGGAAAGGGCCATTCACTACAATATGTCTAAGGGGAAAATATCTGAGTTGTTTCTTTCCCATGAATCTTTGGAATTTGTCACAAGCTTTCACAAAGGTACACACATCAAAGAAAATAACGGGACAATAGTACCCAGCCCTTAGAATCTTGTGGGATGTAGTCTTCCAGTAATGATGGCCTACACATGTTCTTGAATGAAATTGATGCATGACTTGAACTGACTCTTCTTTATGTAAACATTTCGGCAAAATACCAAAAGGATCTTTCCAATACAGCAGATTTTTAATTATGCAAAATTTAACAAACTTAAGCTTAAGAGCCCGTGCTTGAGTCATGATAAGCTCAAGGGGAACTTATAAATTTTGCAAAAAATGAATAATACCTGAGTACCACTCACATGAAGACAAGTTATCAGCCACCTGCTGGCTATCATGTTGCTCCTTTGCTGCTACCTTTGTCTGCAAGTTTGTTGAACATATACCAATGAGATTCATGCCTAGTAGATCACAATTTTCTTCATCCATAAGCTTAGCTAGGCCTTGTCCTTTTACTATCTTGGTGGGATTTACCTCTATGTCAAACTCAATTATCTTTGCAATCCATTTGGATCTCTTTCCATCAATGTCAGGCTGGGTCAATACATCCTTCACAGCAGTTGAATGGACATAGGAAATGACCTTTGTGTGTAGAATGTAAATTTTGAAGGATTTCAGTGACTTAATGAGATCATAAGCCTGTTTTTTGATAGGATCATACTTCAATTTAGAATCCCTCAATGTTTTACTGAATAAATAAATGGAGTGATCAAGACCTTCATCATATTTCTGTAACAAAATTGCTGCCACTGTGTCATAGGAAGCAAAGGAGAAAATATAGAATCCCTTGGTATAGTCTAGACTAATTGGAGTGGGAGCTTCCATGGTAGCCTTCTTAATGGCCTCAAAAGAGTTTCTTGCATGTTCTATCCATTTAATTTCAGCTTCCCTCCTCAACATAGAGGCTATGTGTTTTACTAACTCAGAAAAGTTTGGGATAAGCCTCCTGACAAAATTTATCTTACCAAGGAATGACTGAATATCCCTTTTTGACCTAGGTATGGACAACTTTTGGATTGATTCAACCCAAAGAGGATCAATCTTCACACCTTCTGTTGAAACTATGTGACCTAGGATTTTTCCTTCTTTAATATAAAATTGAGACTTTTTTGGGTTCAAAGATATCCCAAACTGTCTACATTTCAGAAAAAACCCTCCTTAAGTGCTGCAAATGTTCTTGATGGCTGTTGGAGTAAACAGTGAGGTCATCAAGATATATGAGAACAAACTTGTCCTCCAATCCCACAAAATCTATGTCCATGGCCCTCTGAAAGGTGTCCCCAGCATTCATTAGCCCAAATGTTCATCTTGGCATACATGAAAGTACCCCAAGGAGTGGTAAATGTAGTTTTTTCTTGATCGTCAGGGTGTACAGAAACTTTATTGTAGCCAAAGAAGTCATCTAGGAATGACATGACACTAGCTCCTGAGACTCTTTGCAATAGATGCTCCATCTTGGGTAAGGGATAGCTGTATTTCTTGGAGAAATTATTTAGGTTTCTGAAATCAATGCATAACATGATCTCCCCATTTTTCTTCCTCACTATCACTAAATTTGCAATCCATTTAGAATATCTTAGTGGGATTATGATTTTAGAATTAAGGAACTTTTTTATCTCTTTCTCAATCATGGGCAGTAAGAGAGGACTAATAGGTCTTAGCTTTTGTTTGAAAGGGATGGTGTCCTTTTCCAGGGGAATCCTATGTTGGATGATATCTATGTCATAGGTTTTTAGATCACTGTATTCCCAAGCAAATATATCAGCAAACTCTTTCATAAGAATGCAAAGTTTTGACTTTTGATTAGCAGTCAACTCAGAGGACAAATTTATGAATTTTAGATGACCTTGGCTACCTATATTGTGTTTATGGATAGCGGGGTCGTTCTCCCCTTTCACATGTTTGAAGGGGACATCATTATGGTCAAAGAGCTCTTCAAGAGGTACTAGACCTCGAGGTATATGATTGCTTAGCAACTGGACAATATTGTGATTACCCAAATTCTCTTTTAGTTTACGCCTCTGGGATTCCCCCACATTTAGGTTTTATTGGTCAATATGCATATCAAAAAATTCATCAACGACTTGGAGAAATTTACTAAGTTCATCATCATTCTCAAAGACTTTCCAAAATTTAACATTATCAGGTAGGGATGGCATGTACTTGAATTGGACTTCATAGTTCAATTTAGGAGGCATAGGAAGAATGAACATACTGGCAGAGACAGCCAGGGAGTCGGCTAGATGGTTCATAGCTCTAGGTATATAGGAAATGTCAAAAGTCATGAAAGAGACCTTGAGTTTCCATACCTCATCTCTGAATTCCTTGAGCCCGACATTATTTACTTGAAAAGTACTATTCACCTACTATATGATGAGGTATGCATCTCCAAATATCTTCAGGCACATGATTCGCATCACCTTAGAATCCTTTACTCCTAATAGCAAAGCATCATACTTTGCTATATTGTTAGTAGTCTTAAAATCAAGTTTGTAAGACAAATGAATAGTCTCCTTTGAACAAGAAATCCAAACCACACATGTACCTGTTGAGGCTTGAGTACTAGCCCCATCGAAAAACATTTTCCAGATAGAGGTGGTTACTTCCTCAGGTTGATGATAGGTAGGATTTTTGAGCTGCATAGGTACTGGCTGAGAATCATCTATTTTAAGGATACATGCCCCAAGTTCCATCTCCACTGCATAGATGGGATGATTTATAGAATTTTTTGCATTACTGATGATGTAGGTAAATTGATTTTCTCTGTAAAGTCTCTTGGTTTCTCCTTTAAACATTGAGATTGTAGCATAGGTAAGATCAATCTATAGGGTACCACCTAGCCTTTTACTCCATGAATGAGACAAGAGGAGGCCAAACTTGGGTGGGATATTAGCAACTACTATATCCATCACTATGCTATTTGAGGGCAGCTGGGAGAGGTGTATGACAAGGTCTTTTATGAGCCCTAGGCATTTGAATTTTCTAGAGTCAAAAGAGAAAATATCATGGTAGGGTTTTGTGATGTCGATCCCAAGCTCATCCATCACTGCCTTTGGCATAAGATTGTGGGATACTCCCGAGTCAAGAAAACAATTGTGGAGGATCTTGTCATGGATGTTCAAGGATATATATAAGGGTGGACAAGACTCATCCAGTTCTTCAACCATAGGGCCTAGGATTACTATGGGATTATCATCTTGTAGGTTCAAAAAGTCAACATCTATGGGTGTCCTTGGTTGAAGAGATTTCAATATAGATGACTTAAAGGATTCATTCTTCATAAGCTCTATCAAGGGAAAAGGGATTTTCGATTTCTGAATTTCTGATTCAAGATTGAAAGAATAGGACAGCTTGTCAGAAATTCTTATCTCTTGTGATGGAGCTTTGAGCTAGATAGGATCATGGGATGATAGCTACAATGGATTTTGCTACTACTTTGGAGGAGCAACCATCTTCTTTGTAGGAGAAACAATATTTTTAGCAAGAGGAGCATGTTGCTTTGTGGGGACAAGACTCTTCTTTTCAGGAGCAACAATCATGGACCTCAAATTATAACCTCCTTGATCATATTCTTGATACAAGGATTCTTCAGTGATATGCTCATTGATGAGGGATTCCTCATAATATGATTGTGTCAAGAAAGAGAGATCCATGCAATTGATATTTTCTTTTGCTTCTCCTTCTCCCTGAGCAAAATCTTCTTCTTCTTCTAACACCACATTTTGGAAAGGAGCTCTGATTCTTTGTTCCTCAGCTGGATTCCTATCCCTTTGAAGGATCTGAGCCTGTGGGTTATTCCTTATGTAAGGGAAAATATTAGGTTTTCTGGGATCAAAGTCATTTGACCCTTTACCCCTTATAGGTAGTTGACCTCGATCTTTAATTTTAGACATCTTAGTTGCTAAGCTGTCCAATATCTTGGCCATTTTTTCCATTTTGTTCTCTAATGAAGAAGGACCTAAGGGATCTGAAGATTGCTTCCTCCTGTCCACCTTTCCCTTAATTTTCTGAGATGCAACAATATTAGACTCAACTTCAAGAGCAACATATTGCATGAGAGATAAAGAAGCAGATCTTCTTTCTCTGCGAAGAAGACAGAACTCAGAATCAAAATCATTTGCATAAGTGATTTTGGTTGAAGTATCTGTAGGTTTGATCTCAGCAGGGATCTTGCTGAACATTTTGTTAAATATTTTTGTCAAATTTGAAACAGACTCGCCATTCTCTCTCCTCAAATTGATAAATTATGTGATATAGTAAAGTTGGTCTCTTCTTTCTCCCCAATGCTTCAAAAATATTTCATATAGAGATTCAATTCCAGCTATTGATCCAGCACGTAACTCTTTGAACCATTTCCTAGCCTGACCATCTAAACTCTGCACAAAAACCCTAGTCCACACATCCTCTTGTTCAATGTTTATATTCTCATCATAACTGTAGAATGCCTCTAAATGCTCCTCAGCTGTAAAATCACTCTCCCTAGTAAACTCAGGCATATATTTTAGATAATATCCAGTCTGCATAGTAGAAAGCGGGTTAGGAAAGTTTAGGGGGGCATATTTGGCCACGACTCATGAGGATCCTTTCCATCTTAGTCAAGGGGGAAGCCATATTAGATGTGGGTATGGAAGGAGCAGAAGGAGATGCTGCTGGTGTGGATGGTAGCTGAGGAAGTATAGGTGGTAGATATACCCTAGTGGAGTTTCTAGGGATTGGATCTACACAAGCAACAGTGCTTGAATATTCCCCAACCCTCAAATTTTTTGAGTCACTTATAAATTTCTTAGAACTAGATTCTTCAGTAGAAGAAGATTTAAAAGGAGGCCTATTTGATACAAAAACAGAAATACCTCTTGAAATACCTGATGTAGATCCACTTGAATATCTAGAAGTCTGTCTTTGTGAATCTCTTCCTCTCCTTATAATCTTTACAGGATCTGAAACAGGTGTCACTAGCGGCCTTTAAGGATTTGCTCTGGTACTTGGTCTTCTCGAAGCCACCTTATTCCAATGGAGTTTCCAGATAGATGATTACAATCAAAACAGTGTCCAAACTTTGTCTATCATCAAATTAGGATCTATGTCATCCCCAAGGGAAGATGAGCTTCAATATCTTCCCCCCGGCAACGCCGCTAATTTGTTATCTCTCCAGGAAACTCTTCTAGGTTTCAGCTCGAAGATGCCTAGTAACTTTAGTATTTTCTTAATGATTTACTCAATGGATCAAGTCATATGACAAATAAGTCCTCACTCACTCAAGACATTCATAAACTCAACCAAATAGACAAGGCTTCTAACTATCAATGTTTAGAGGGTTTGTAATAAAGGTGAATAAATGAAGAATTCTCACTATGCTGGCAGATTCACACATAAGCCACTTACATATGAATGGCTAATCATAACAAGGAAGATACTTGCAATTCCAATTATCCACACAGAGATAGGATGACAGCTATCTTGTATTAGGTAAATAGAATAAAATTGAATTAAACATCCAAGCACAAGTATAGAACATAAAGAAGATGAAATCTAAAAATGTAATGGAAAAAGATCTTATATTAATTGATAAGAACATGAGAAGCTTGAACACAAAAAGTGTCTAAGAGTCTCTAAAGTTGAACCCTTTCTTCTACAATATTCATAGGATTTATAGCCTTTACAAAATTTATTCCAGGTCCTAAATAATAGGATCGAATTTACTAAAAAATAGACAGTCATAAGTATTTTCTAAAAATAGGTAAAGATCCTATCTTTGATTGCCAATCTACCTAACTCCAAAACTATTCCTACTCCTCGAACTCTTTGATATCTGTAGTAGACACTGAAGTAGAAATCAAACTTACCATTTGGAAGACAAGTCACCCTTTATCAGAGTAGGTAGGATATGTGACCTACTTCACCTCAATGGAACCTTCAAAAATGAAACATAGCCAAACAACTGATGCCTTTAATTATTTTCCAACCTTATAAATCATCCATGAAGTGTTTGTATCAACAAAAGTCGGTTATGTCCACAAATATGCTTTTCTGCACTATTCCACGCTTTTGGTGGCTAAGGAAGAAAAACTCTGGGCTTGTAAGCTGCCAAAATATTTGTTTTCGGTGGCTAATGAACATATGCGGTGTTTTCCTAAGCCATCGAAAAGTCTGTTTTAAAACTTTAATCAAAATTTTCATCACACTTTACCCCAATGCTTTAAGGCTTCAGTGTTGACCCTTTGGTGTCTCTGTAGTCTGCCTAGGGTTTGAGATGCTAGCAGCATCATAGGCTACCTCTGGGCCACAAAGTCTTATTGCTACTTCTGCTATGGTTTCTAGCTCCTGGTGAGCTTGAGACTGAGGGCTTGAATTCCTTGTTTGCAACTTGGATAGCCTGATTTTCTTGTAGAGCCTAGTGTTTTCTTTCATTAACCTGAGATTACTTTCCTCTATATTGGTATACTTCCTTTTTATCTCCTGCAGAGAGTCATACAATTCAGCATTCCTCTTGGTTAACCTCCCATTGGTTCTTTTGATTTCCCTCTCCAAGACTTCTATCTCATATACCTACCTCAGTAGCTGATTGATTTTTTGGGATCTAGTTTTGCTAGATGAAGCCTCTACCACTAGTTCACCTTGATCCTCTTTTGGTTTAGGTGATGGAAATTCCTCTTTCCCTATTGCAACTTGATCTGCTAGGTTAGTTCCCTGTTCTTCTTCATCCTCGGAATCATAGTAAGGTAGGTTGAGGATATTTTTGTCTGGTGTTGAAACCTCCTTTTCCTTTTCACTAAAATCTAGGTTCCTCTTGGCCTTTTTGGTCTTAGGAGATGGAGAGGCCTGATCCACTGCAATTAGAGAGATGGCCCTCCTCTTTCTCTTACCACTTTTGGGAGTGGAGGAATTTTTTGAAGAATACTTCCTTTTGTCCTCTGGCTACAATTCTGTCTCAAACTTGTTCCAAAACATGAAGTATGTCTAGGCCATGTTCCTTCTTTGTAGCAGTTCAAGGACAATTAACTTGATCAAGCCATGATGGGATAGCCTGCCTGCAATATTGGTGGGCTTGGCTTTAACTTGACAGGCCATTTTAGTCAGGCTTTTGTATAGGTAAAAAGGCAAGTTTAGGTGACTCCTGCCAGTGAAATGGTTCATTAACTTGAAATGGTATATCATTAACTTGACTCCTGCTAGTGAAATGGTTCATTAACTTGAAATGGCATATCATTAAGTTTAGGTGACTCCTTCCAGTGAAATGGTTCATTAACTTGAAAATGGCAGCACTTGAAATGTTATACCTACCCTCACAAGTTATGTAGAACAGAATTACCTTCAACAAGTGCTGCCATTTTTCCTCAAGCCAGGATGTAGGAATGTTCTTCTTCCATACAATGTTCTTATGCTCAGGATTCAGGTAAGACCCAAATTCTACATTCTTGTGATAGTGGTTTTGAATTAGCTTTCCCCAGTCCTTGTGAGCTCTGTTACTTCAGCAATCAGAGCCTCATCCACCCGGAATTCTTCTCTACCAATCACTACTTTCGAGCCATCAAAGGAGAGAGCAAAGGCTTCTGCCACTTGCTGATGGGATCCCTAAATATTTTCACAGAACCTATAGCATCCTGAGACTTTGAAAAGCTGACATACCTCTAGGTGTGATTCAATGTAGCCAATATCACCCAATTACTTTCTTAGGGCAGGTCCTCCTCCTTTCTTCACTTCCTGGATTATTCTTCTGTACCTACAAAATTGAAAATTCAAACCCCAGAGTAGGCAATTACAGTGTTGGATTCAGGGGACCTTGGCTCAGTGGGGATGCATGAAAGAAATGTGGAATGAATTAAAGAGGGTGTGCTGATTTTGAGGGAGCTGACTGGAAATTGCGATTTGAGCAGGGTGATGAGACCCGCAAGCTAGCCAGTGCTGTAATCATTCAAAATGGAAACCAATGTTTTGTGGTGGTTCAATCATAGAAATGGGACATGTGGAGGGCAGAGAGGGTTTGGGTTTTGATAGGTCACTTCAGTTTCATAACGACCCCTCTTACCAACTCATGATTTATTGCAGGTCCTATCTTTTCGGTGGTTAATGGATTGATGGTGGTGCTCTTCTTGTTGATGGTTCCTGAGTGTGATGGATGTGCCAACTGTTTTAAATTCAATGCACTTTCGATGGCTAAGGTAGCCCTGAATTCTATTTTTTAGTTGCCGAAAGATGGGCTTTTCAATGGCTAATGAACAGTTTAGATGTTCGCCTAAGCCACCAAAAGCTAAGCTTCAAATATTTTATTAGAAAACAGAGTCAAAAATTTTCCCAACTTTATTAAGCACCTCAATCTTTCACAATGATCCTTGAAAATCTTTAAAAAAAAAAATTGACCTCCTATCACTACACAATATAAATCTTCTAAGTCTAATTTGTTGACTGATTTATTTAGGAGATAACACCCCAATATTTTCTTCTTCTCTCATTTTGAGGGTTTCAAATTGAACTTTATATGTCTGCAGTTTGGATTCTTTGACCTTAGATTCTCCTTCATAGATAATCTTCAATTTATCCCAGGCTTGTTTGGTAGATGTGCATTGCATAACCTTAGTAAAAGCAGTGTTTGTTAATCCACTCAAGCTTGCATTTAGGGCTTCAGCATTGCCTTCATATTCATCTAGTTCAACTGTGTCTATAGGGTACTGATTTCCTATGTTAAGCTCCTTTCTTGTTGCTTCCCAAACCTTCCATCCTAGGGACATCAGATGACACCTCATTCTTACACTCCAGTATGCATAGTTTTCTCCTGTAAATAGTGGAGGTTTGTTAGTGGCCAAGCCTTCTTGTTGATCCATAGTGGTTTTATAAAGGATCTACCTTCCTATGGTTAAACTGTGCTGAAGGAACCCGCTCTGATACCAATTGTTGGTTTATTGGTCAATACTCAGAGTGGGGGTGAATCAGTATTGTTATATTTTTACTTAAGTAACCACTTATTAAATTTAACATTAAAACACATAACAACAAGAATACACGGAACACAATTTTTGACGTGGAAGCCCAACAGAGTAAACCACCAATACGTCCTATTACTGCAAAATTCGTATTTACAAATAGTTTTTCCTACTGCTACAGACAAGGATGGTATTACAGCCTGTTTACCAATACCAATTGGAAGGAGGCTACGACCCCATAGTTTATCAGCTACGACTGAAAGGATGCTACAACACCCTATTTGCCAATGCCAATTAGAAGGAGGCTACGACCCCCTGGTTTATTAGCTACTACTGAAAGGATGCTACGACATCATGTTTTGTCAACTACAACTGACAGGATGCTCCTACACCCTATTTACCAGCTTCTGCTGGAAGGAGGAAACAACCCCATGCAGGCTTGTTGTCTACCCTAGCTCCACCCTGCCACCCTAATATGTTTCTCATGATTTCTCTCCCATTGAATTATGTAACACCCACTAGTCTCTGATTCTAATCATGCAATTCTAACTACAGAGATATCTTTCTTTCTTACTCAGGATGCTGCCTAATTACTTCTTAGTGTTTAAGCTTCTTTCAACAGTCGTGTCTCTTCAAACTGAACAAACACACCTTTCACTGTTTCTCCCTTTCAGATATAAAGATCGCGTCTTTTAGAACATCCTATCACGTTCTTCTATTGATCCTCCATCTCAAAGATCATTTCCGTAGCTTGGAAACCATTTCTGCACCTCTGTCCAACGTTTGCAGGTGCTTCTACAATATACATCTTCTTTTTGCAATGTTATATTCCAATTTTAATCAGAGTCGTTGATCCTATTTCTAAGTCTCTGTGGACCATCAATCTAACGCACAAATTCCCTTCTTGAAACCGTATTTCCGCACCATAGTTCCTCATGAATGTTTCCCCACCATTGATCTTTGTCGAGCATTTTCCTGACCATTGATCTTCTATTTTGCGGATTGTAGGATGCAGGAACTCAACTCTTCAAAACTTTCACTTTCTGATTTCCACAATTGTCTTTTCGCAATCGTCTTTCTATAGCACCAATTCTGCATCATTGATCTCTTGCGGGTTCATCTGTGACCGTTGATCTCTATATTGTGGGATGTGGTATGCGGGATGTCGAATGTCCACTTTTTCTTTCCGCAAACTCCTTTCCACAAGATTCTTTCTACAATTTTCCTTCCGCACCGTCGATATGTTTTAGTGGAACTAATTTTATTTGTTTGATATTTCCAGATTGCAGGATGTGAAAACATAACATTTCGACTTTTCGCAAGCTCCTTTCCACAATTTTTCTTCCGCATCGTCAATATTTTGTGGAATCTTTCCTAAACGTTGATCTTGCGGATTGCGGGATGTGGAATCACACTTTCCTATGTTGTACTTTCGTAATTTCCTTTCAGCAACTTTGTTTCTGCATTGTGGGATGTGGGATGCAGAATCACACTTTCCTATTTCGGACTTCCACAACTTTGTTTCCGCATTTTCCTGGACCGTTTATTTCCTTGTGGATTTATCCCTGACTGTCCATCTTGATCTTTTGTGGAACTTCATCCTTCCACCTATATTTTTCGGAAATGATCCTTAACCATTGGATCTTGTGCGGGATCAATTCCCATAGTCCGATCTTGATCTTATAAGGAATCTTTATCATTCCTGCCTAATTTATGTAAACTTGATCTTCACCGTGAAATCTAGTGTGGGTCACTCCCTGAGCGACCATTTTATAACTAATGCGGATCTGCATTCTCTCTTTGTGGATTATACAAAAAATTATCCTCATTCATCAGATCTCATGCCGCTAACTATGCCACCTCATCATCGTGCCATGTCATCACTACCTTCGTCCATGCCACCTCATCATTGTGCCATGTCATCACTACCTCCGTCCGTGCAATTTTGTCTTTACTTTGACTTATGCTGCGTTAACTTTGCCATGGTATCTTTTGCTTATCCTTTGTACTTCATAAGCAACTTTTCCATCACTATCTTAGTCTTCCATCATCATTAGGACACCATCATATTCCATGTCATCATATGTGTCATGACACATCCTCAACTATGCCATGTGATGCCATCATATGTGTCATGCCTCATTCTCAACTATGCTATGCCATGCGATCACTACTTTAGTCTTTCACCGAGTTTGTCCTGCCATCATATCCACTAGTTATTCCTTTGTCATTCATGAACACCTTTGACATCAATGACAACTATATACTCAAATCTTCCAAGAAATACCATCAACAATGGAAGACAGATGGTTTAACACCAACAACATATAAATATATAGAGAGAGAGAGAAGACAAAAACGATAATTGAATTTACACAGCCAAAGGCCAACTGTACCTTTTATTTTAAACAGCACACATATATATATTAAAGAGTGGCTATAAGACCATCTCCGATGGCTTCCACAGTAAATTTAAATACCAACGTTAAATAGTTTGGTAATAAGACCAATCAATGGCACCCAAACCCTTCCAGGGTACAATTTAGAACATTAGATTATAGTGATGTAACAATGGCTAAAGAGCCAGCACAAAACAAACCCAAGAATGGTTTTCTAAAAATGTTTACGATTTCAAAACCGAAACACTTATCTTTTAAAGCGATGTGGATACCATCTAGAGCTCTCACTACCTTTTCCCAGCATGACCTGCAGCCATGGAATGGATGGGTCAGTATGGGTCAAATTATTTAAAACCAAATTTTAAACCAAGGATGATTCACATACTTTACTTGGGCATTTGGAAATGTGAGCCTGGGAGGAGGTCAACCTGTTGCTTTCCTCTCTGGTGCCAAAACCTACATTTTTTCCATTAGAGTTAGAAAAATTATCACATTGTAATTTGTATTCAAATAAAGAACTTGAAGTGGGACAAACATCACCTTGGAGAAAGGGAAAACAAGGGCAGGGGTCGGCTCCTACGGAGTACCCTTATCCCTCCTCTGTCTGCATTACAAACAACAAGAAAAACTCAGTCAGTTGTACTAAACATTTCTTTACAAAATCAAAAGTAGAAAACTTAATGTAAAAAATCAAAACCCTTACCTGCACAGACAGTGTGATAGGAAAGGTGGTGGTAAGGTAATTTTTGCTCTGCAGTCTGCTGTGGAAGCTGAAGAAACTCTTTTAAACACCTCGAGAAGGAAAAAAAAGAGTATGTTATCACTTTCCTAAAAACCAAGAACAACACTTAGCAATCAAAATCAAAGCTCGAAGGACTTGCTGTCCACACAAAGTTCTAAACAAGATCTTTCTTCCACTAAGGTCAAGGCAGAGCCTTCAGCTCATGTCGACTGCTTAAAGAGGCGAGAACCTCCTGTACATTTTTCACCATGACCAGAGCTTGAATATGTCTTTTATCACCAAACGAAACTTACAAATGAGGTTCTGAGCACAAACAAGCACATTAAATCAGTCTGAAAACCCTAACTCTCATCTTCACAAATGGACGGTGGAGGGAGAACCACATAGCCAAGTAAAGGACCTAGATGCACTGTCAAATCGAAGCTAGGTCATGAGTTGATACCAAGGTCAACCAAGGACAACACAATAACCATCGACTACAGCAATCATTAAAACCTTAATCATTACAATCACCTTTGGGTTATAACCAATGCTGAGAACCTTCATGGTGATGGGATTGTAGCATGTAATTCCTTCATGGATTATGCCAAAGTCCACACCCTTCTTACACTATAACCATAGTGTTATATATTTCTATAACACCGTTATATATTATCACCATAGTTCTATGTTATGTCAAGGCCATCAAAATATTATTACAACCATAGCATACCACTATGTTTTTAAGAACATCAAAATATATTGCAAAAATTATATTTCTTTAGGCCATTAACATTTAAATAATTTGCAGCCATCGTATAATCATATGATATGGTATATAAACCATAAACATCAAGGGCCATAAATAAAGTGCATTTAGGCCAAACCATGTAGTCACATGCCAAGTATAAAGTCATAAACCCTCACTTTTTATTTATATCACAAAAGGTCACCATATGGAGGAACTGTATGCTTTACAAACCCTAAGAACCTTACACTTAAGGGAAGGTCATTACACACCATAATATAAACAATGGTAAGGCCAAGGAATTTAAATTACATTTCCACTTATGGGCTGGGGTCAAGACCTTGGTAATTCTCCCCATGCCTTATGCTAGTTTCAACCTAACATAAAAGAAAAAAGAATAAAACAATAAATAACATGTATAAACAAAATACAACACCTGGGTAGACATGGCTGGAGGTTCCATAAGGAGCGATCCATTGTAATATTTCAGTAGAGCCTATCGTAACCAAACAGGATAAAGATTTAAAAATAGCAGAAGTAAAAACATAGAAAATCTGCAAGTAAATATGAAAGTAACGCATGTATTTTTTTTTTTTACGATTTTTAGGTGTGTTACAATAACACTGCATAAGAAACCAATGAGGAATAAACTAGTGAACTTGGGGTTTTTATAGTCTTAGGAGTACTCAAAGGCATGGTATATGGTATGGATGGTTTCATGACATGCATATCATCCTAAAAATATGCTTCTAAATTAGAATCAATATCATTTGAATGAAGTGAAAAAGATTTGCTCAAAGACATGTCAGTATCTAGTGAAAAATCACAAGTATTGGGAGATGAATCTAGGAGACTGCTAGGTGTATAATCAAAGAAAGAACCTGAGATTTTTTATTTTGATGTATCATAAAATTAATCTATATCAAATATGTGAGTAAATTATTTAACTCTGGAAATCACGGCATAGTTTATACCACCTTGGAACTGTGCACTGTGACAGTGTTTTGAGGAATCAACAACATTATCTAGATCACCGTGAACTCCGATGTGTGCTTCTCAAGTAGATGAGACATGATGTCCATATTCTTCTTGAAATATTTATTCTCAAGATGAAACCTGTTTATACAATAATAAAACTTGGATGTACTTCCTTTATTCTTGACTTTCTCCATTGAACCTTCATCGGTAGGCTTCGAACTTTCATCTTCATTATCTGGCATTGGCTTCTTCTCTTTCACAATTTGCTTCTCTTTGGATTCGGTATTATTGCTTCCTTGAACTATGAGAGCATAATAATTTCCCTTGGAATATATTAGAGCACCCATATGGATCAATTTATCTTGCTCCTTTTTCAGTGAATCAAAGAATGTACTCAAAGAAGGCATTTTCCAATTAGAAAAAACAATCCTAGTAGCATGAAAAGTAGACACAACAACTGAGTATTCAGGACCCAATTTTGATAGAATGGAAATGATAAATTGATATTCCTTATTTTCAATCCCACATTACTTTATTAATAGAAAAAGTGACTTGAATTTGGTGAAGAATCCCTCAGTAGATTAGTAACTGCTTGGACTCAATGAGAATAAATCATTCTCCAATTGATGCACTCTTAACTCATCTTAAGCTCCAAAGAGAGACTAAAGTTTGGTCCATAATTGGTTTGGAGTGGTCAAAACATCTAAATGAAAGAGTATATCAAGGGAAATAAAGAGGCAAATCAATCCACGAGATTCATTCAACCTATTATGCCACTTAGATTTATCTAGAACAAAATTTGGTTAATTTTCTAAAGCCATAGAAACCCTATAGAGTCCCTTACTGCGCAATATAATGTAAATTTTGGTTTTCCATTCATGATATTTGAAGGGAGTCATGATCATAGTTGAAGAAGAATCCACACTAAGATTTTGATGCGCTCAAGAAGATACTCTTTGCAACCTGCACAAATAAAACTAGGAGAAAATCTTGTAAGCTTAATGCAATCTATTCTTTGGAGAGGAATAGGAGACTGGATGCGCTTTGATAGAGAAAAAAGATATATTCTCAACTCTATTGAACTTTAATAACCTTGCGATCTGATACCATGTAGAAATTGCATCTTTGATACCATGTAGAAATAGAGCCTTGATGCAAAGAAGAAGCACAGGAGGTAGATCTTGCTACAAGATAATTCTCACAAGCATGCACAAAGAAAATATAGAGAAGATAGAGAAACTGAATCACATGAAGAAGAGATGAATATTGGAGTGTATGCTTCCATTTATTAATGATAAATAATAGTGTACATAAATAGTACATCTCATAGGTGAATTTGAGTTGCATAGGAGACAACTCATGCTAGATGAGAAAGTTGACTTACCAAATATGACAAACCCCCATATGTGGCTAAATCACTTTCCTAATCACTCAAGGACCTCACGAATTAGCTAAAGAATGAGTGATTTGTCATGAATGATGGAAAAATATGATATCTAGGAATCTGGGGCGAAAATCATGGAGTATGGGATGGAAAAAAAAGATAGTAGTTTCCTAGTTGACTAGCTTTACCTTATCCACTAAAAAGATGGAATAAAGTAGTAAAAGACATAATCTGTAGGAAGGTGCGGTTACTAATTCTTGAAGTTAATAAAGTTGGAAGGATCTAACCATAATTTGGATAAAGGCTCTCCTTGGGTATATATGGAAAGTATTAACCAATCGGTGCAAGTGGATTCCAACTACATAGGCTAGTAGGTAAGAAATTAATCAAATAATTATTAAATATTTTATCCTAATTTTGAAGTGGGTTTATGATATCCCAACACAAAGAATAACCAACTACTTACACATAGTAGCATCATCTAGATCTAATCTTGGACAAAGTTTCTCTAAACTAGAAACCAAGGATTTTGAATCCATCACATACAACATTATACAACAAATGTGTAACAAAATGTAGAAAGAAAGTCTCATATTTTCTTTCACTCTTCAACATTTATTGAATTGTTGATTCTTCAGCTATCTGGAGAATTTCTTTGTGATATTTCCATTCTCTATGATGTTCTTTAATTCTTGGTCACTTTCTCAGTGATTATTCTATTTATACTGTAGCACCCCAACTATCTCTCTGAGAAGTTTAACTGTTCTATAGCCATCAAGACTATAAATCATTGAGTATCAATAGTCTCTGAGACTTTGACTATGTCTCTACTCATGTGGGTTCTCTCCATAAGGTATCACAACCCTTTTCTACCTCAGTCATGTACCATGACTTAACTAATAAGGATTTTATCTGTTGCTTCCTATGAAGACACATCAATACTCCCACCTCAACTAGAGGCTTTTTTCTATACTATACCAAGCTTGTTCCGGAAATAGGTTTAGTAATAATGTTGGCAATGATGCTGATTTGTGGATATGTACCATGTCTCGAATATAACTGACTCGAAAGATCAAAATCTTTACTTCTTTTCAACGTGCTCTATCTAGAGAAACACATGTGATCTTCCACTATCACTATACTAGTCATATTTCATATATCTTTGAAACTCTATTTCAATGAAAAAGACATATCCAAGTCCACATACACTTGTACCAAGTAGGTACCACAACACATGCTTTATTGTACATGTCTATGTACATACCACAAAGCATATAACTAATCCTGGACATGTGAATAACCAAATACATATCAACTGTCGTGAGATCCTCCAAATATGAAATAAGAATTATAAATTTTCATATTTATCTTCATATGTGTGTCCATGTATTTGTAGTCCATCATATTGAAACTATTCAGGCTCTTTTACTGCACATTTTCCTTAACTGAGGAAAATATTTTCCTGGTGATTGCCACACCACTAATCATAAGAATCATAACAAGATTCTTAAATATTGTTTTGAGCTTCCTTGTAAATTATGAGCATCATGCAGGTCTCTTTTATTACAGGAGGTACATTAACCAGTTACACTAGTTCTTCAGGATCTATCAATACTAGCAACTCCCTCTCACCATGTGAATGTGGGAACCATAATTTGGGTCCTCCATCACGGAGACATCATGCTCATATATGTCTGAATATCTTCTTGAAACACAAATGCAAATAAGATAATTTAACTATATTCAAGAGTCTTAACATCTCTCCGAATAGGATTAGGGTGTCTATTCTGACTTCTTCCTAATACATAGGAACCACCTGATATGCTACCAGAAGCTTCTTACTTTACAACATCTCGTTCTCTTTTAGGATCAGCCATCATAATTTCTCTTCATTCAATACATGTCATTTTTCTTGTAGGTCAAGACATATAGTTTTTCCTACAATCCAAATTCAATCAATTTATTAACAACCTTGCATAATCTATTCATTTTAATAAAATTTCAAACAACACATGCTGACATGCAAAACATTCTAACCAATGTTTCAGTATAACCATATCTCATGAATTTTAATCCCATGAAAACCTCAATGTATTTGCAGTGGTTCATATAGTTATGTACACATTAAATCAATGAGTTGACATAACCTCATTCATATTTCATGTAACATTCTATAGTTATATATCAGTCTTATATTTATATCTCATGAAGATTAATGCAATCCCTTATTCTTCTTAACATAAATTTATCTATTTACCAATAAAATATATATATTGTAACATATGTTTTTAATCATGTTTATACCATAACATCATTCATAATCTTATGAATATAGATTGTCATGAAACAAAACATGATTTTATAAAAACATATGATAATCAAATAATCATGCATCCCAACATTCATATCTCATGAATCAATCATGCATCCCACCATTCATATATCATGAATAATCATGCAACTATATATTGATATCTTTATGAACAATCATGCATCCCAACATTCATATCTCATGATTCAATCATGAAATTCTATATTCATATATTTATGAAACAATCATGCATGCTCTATATTCATATCTTATGAACAATCATGCATCTCTATATTCATATTTTATAAAACAATCATGCATGCTCTGTATTCATATCTCATGAAACAATTATGCAACTCTATGTTCATAACTTATTAAACAATCATGCATGCTTTATATTTATGAAACAATCATGCAACTCTATTTTCATATCTTATGAAACAATCAGCATGCTTTATGTTCATATCTTATCATACATGTTTTATAATCATAATTTATGAATTTTGTTTATTTGTAAATAAATGAAAGACAATCAACATATATTTTCATAATTCCTAATCTCAGGAATATGAATATTTATATGACTGTAATGAAAACATTAAAAATATATATAGATCTAAATAGTATGTAATAAAAAATCTGGGTACTTATCTTTTATTGTTTTGCATGCTCCCTCTTCATCTCTGCTTCCTTGCAGAGATTACTGGAGTCCCTCGGTCTTGATCTCTTTGCAAATTTGAGTGCATGTAGGAGGTAGCAAATCTTAGCATGGAGAAACTGGATCCCATGCAACCCGAAGCAAATGCTCATTTTCAAGCAAAACATATTCAAACGATCATCCTCTTCTTCGGATGAGATATTAACACAAGATCCATTGAATAATGATAATATCCAGACCACATATCCTATGGTTATTCCATTAATCCGTCCACTTTGGGAAAATGGCCATAACACAAATTCTGATAATTTCATCTTCAAATACACAATCGTATCTCTCAAAAAATTCCGAATTTTTGAAATATTCTTGCATATAAGCTAAATAAGCCCATTTGGGGAGTGGTTTTTCAACTGTTTTGTATGATTCCTCGTGGATTGATAAAAACATCTCCATGATATTTGTCTCCTGAAAAGTGACAAAAATGGTGCATATTGACTTGTTCTTGAATTTGCACTGCATTGGATAGAGGCTCTTCACTCATTGAGGTCACATAGGCATATAGATCATGCTCCTTAAGAATTCATAACACCCTCGCCTTCCATGTGTTAAATTTGGAAGCACCTTCAAGTCGTTCTTCCGGTTGGATGGAGATCGATGCCATGGCTCCAAGCTCTTTCCTCAATACTTCAAGATCAGTGTAGGATTTAGTTGCTTGCGCAAACTATGCTATCGAATTCCCTTTCTCTGATACCATGTTAGTGATTGAGAAAAAATATGAAGATAATTTGAAATTTAAAACTTTAATACAAAATTACAGTGCAAATAGATACTATCAATAATCCAAAGACATAAATAAATCAAACCATAGAACACAGGATATACCCTAGGAAAACCCTCCATTGATTCAAAGGATTAAAAAAACTGCAACAATATTAGAGTATGCTTGATAATTGATAGAGAATGATTACACCACAATAGCATATTTATTTTTCGAGAGCACAAGAGAGTAGAGATCAAATGGAACACTGTGTTGATCTTTCCAAGTGCATAACACTTTAATATCAAGTCAAATTAGGTCATACAAGGAATCTATTGGATATTTGCATGATTCAATAAGTTTTCAACAATGAGAACATTGTTTTATCTTCAACCATGCACCCTCATTGACTTGGTGGCAAGTCACACACTCCATAGTTATCTCCCACAAAAAATATATGTGCCCTCCATTAATCATTGAGTTTAATTGTCTTTAACTGAGTTGTTAACTGAATGAACTGAACAGAACTAAATGTAATTGAACTTAACTGAATTTAACTGAACATACTTAATGTAAATGGAAATAACTGAATGTCACTAATGCTTCTCCATTAGTGTCATCTTCAACAACCACTTGCACAAATTAAGGAGTTGATTCCTTAATTAACTGTACTTGTTTTATCACAAATAAGACTCAACTGATGTCTTATTAATTCGAGTGTACTTGGAGGCATACATGGTAAATTCGAATTATCTCTCTAGCTCTGTGCTCGTATTAATTTTCTTTGCATGGCCCATATTTGTTTCCATTCATTATATGGCATTTCATGCTCATAAGATTGTTTCCGAACCTATTATCATATTTGTTACCCTGTGTCATACAGTCACATGCTAAAGTAAATCACTCTAGGGGCAACTAATCCCTAAAGGAGACTTATATCACCTATTTACCATGACTAGCCATACATCACATAGTATATCCACTTTACACAGTAAAGTACACCACCTCACAACATGAGGATATTTTTAGGACTTGATATTACTCACAAGTATAATGTCTTGATATTACTCATAAGACTCGGCTTGATATTACTCACAATATTTACAACATCACCACCTCAATCATATGAGGATATTTGTAGGACTTGATATTACTCACAATTCTATTGTCTTGATATTAGTTATAAGACTTAGCTTGATATTACTCACAATATTTACAACATCACCACCTCAATCATATGACGATGTTTGTAAGACTTGATATTACTCACAAGTCTATTGTCTTGATATTACTCACAAGAATGGAGAATGACTCCTAATGTTGTAATATCAACAAAATAAAACCACCATACAGGATAAAAACATGCAACCACATCCTTTGTGCAAGTATAAACAACTCAAGGAATTATGAGCTTCCTTTTTATTTCAATGATAAATACTTGTTCCAAAAACCATTCAAACCTCAAGAATTCAACATTCTTTCTACCCATTTCTAAACACTTAGCAGGACAAGGTAAGGAATGGAATTGTTGGGCTTAGGGTAGACCCAGGTTTTATACTATTATCTTTGCACCAACAAAAAGACCCACAGTGTTGGCCCTTTCGGCAACAACCTGCGAACAGGTTGCAGTCTCACCCGAAACAGCTATGGGGTGCCGTAGAATCAAGTTTCTGCAAGCAAAAGAGGGATATTACTGTACCTTTATCCTTAACAACAAATATTTATACAAAATAGAGCTTCAACATTCACTTAAATATCTTCGCAGTTAGATAAAAGACGTTTCTTGTTTAACCCTTAACTGGGAATTCACAGCGAAGTTAATATTTAACAGTTATCTTACTTTAGCATTCACCTACTTATCAAAAGCATAAAAACATAACAAAAACAACACAAAAGAACCACCACAACACAAGATATAATGTGGTTCACCCCCAGTGTAGGGGCTACGTCCACATAACTGTGTTTATATTCAACTCTTTACAAAAATCACAGTTCTGATCTGCGCACTCAGCTGCAGATCCTCTTAATCACCCAAACTGCGCACTTAGCTACAGATCTGCGCACTCAGCTGCAGAACCTTTCTTACAAAAACCCTCTACGCACTCAGCTGCAGAGGTCATCCACGCACACAGCTGGGACTTAACCTTCAACCAAAATAGGCTTTCGCCTCAATTTATCATCATAATAGAACCTACTATAACCTTACTTGACTCCTTTACATAAGTGCCTTATTTATACAAGTGCACTATTACAATACCATGGACTTAAACCATGGGCACCCGCAAATCAAGGGACATTTACAAAAAGAGGGACTTTGAATCACCCCCGACACCCCTAAGACTATTTTGAGTCGCAACTCTGCTTACAAGCTTCCACAAAAACCGCGGAGTTACCAAAATTAATGACCGTTAAGGTGCGCGCCCCGACAAGCCCCTAAGACTCACCAGTGTCCCATCCCGGGACACTCTGCTGCTTGTCAGGTGGGAGAATCTTGTTGGCAAAGATAATAAACTACTTGTTGAGGCTGTGCATGATATCGTCGGCTGCTTGCTCCTTCTCTACTAACTCCTTTTGCACTCTGTCGAATTTTGTATCCATCTGCATCTCTGTAAGCATCATCTTTAATCCTCCTGCCGTCTTTTTCCCTTATATGCCTGTCATCATCGTCATTCCTTCTGCTACTTCTACCATGGCCATGGCTTGCTCTATCCATTCATCCTTAGCATACTTCCTGTGTTCCCTATGACCATCGCTCATTCTACTATCTTCCTTCTCGAAATATCTTTCGGCTTCATCTTTCTCTTGGTTCCGTTTAGAGCAAACTTCTGCCTTAAATTTCTTTCTGGTTGATTGTGTTTGCATTGGCTGCTTCAGCACTGGGGAAGTCTCTTCGTGGAGTGCAGATGCAGGTGGATTGCTCATAAGGTTCTGCAGACCTCTCTGTCTGAGTCCTCTCAACACTTCCTAGACTTCGCGATCAGCTATCATGGACTGAACTGTAAAACTCAGGACAAATGCAAAATGCGCAGAGCTGGGTGTCTTCTTGAAGAATCCAATGATCAAATCTATCATAATTATGCATCATAGATAACAAATATGATCGAACGAAGGTATATCTTATCCACACGATACTAGATTTCCCAAAATCTCATCATTACAGGCAGTTAAGGCAGCTCATGTGCCGGCGGCGCCAAATCTAATTTTTCCCAACGGTCACATTTTAAGCTGCGATGCACCTTTCTTCTTCAGAATAACCACTAACTTCCACTTTGCCACAATAAGGACCTTTGACACAATATTGACCATCGACCCATCCTGACACAAGCTCTAACAAAACATCGACCTTCAAACATCGACAGCCTTCAACACTTTGTAAATTTGAGAACAATGTCATTATAGTCTAGTACCCAATTTCAACTGTTCTTGGTAATTAGACTCTCCTTCTTGCTGTTACTTCTGATTAGGGGGTCCAGGCTTGTCCCTGTACTTCTTTAATCTACTTCCATTCACCATGGAAGGTAAAATTTCTCCATTCAATTTAGTTAACTGGACTGCACCACCATCGGTAACTTCCTGAACTATGTATGGTCCTTTCCAATGTGTCTTGAACTTACCTGGGAACTTCATGAATTTACTGTCGTATAAGAGCACAAGATCACCAATCTAAAATTGCTTCTTCTTAATGTGTCTATCATGCCATGCTTTTTCTCTAGCTTTCTGTACTTGCTGCTGGAAACCTACAATGAATCTGTCTTCTTCGAGTTCTAGTGTCTTTGCCAGCCTTTCTTTCAATATAGCTGGGTCATCCATATCTGTGAAGGCAGATATTCTGAGGCTAGGAACAATGTACTCCATGGGAATAACTGCTTCTTGTCCATAAACCAGCCTAAAGGGTGTATGGCCTGTCAACTTCTTGCAAGTGGTTCTATAAGCCCATAATACTGCTGGAATTATAAGATCCCAATCATTTCTGTTAACATTGCAAACCTTCGTCAGAGCGTGCTCAAGGATCTTGTTAAAGGCTTGACAGTTCCATTTTCTTGAGGATGGTAGGCAGTACTCTTCTGATGATATACTTGAAATTCTTCAGTCAATGCTTCAATAGTATTATTTAGGAAATGTGATCCTTGATCACTCATAAGAATTCTAGGACACCCAAATATTGACAAGATATTATCGAAGATGAACTTCGCAGCTGTAGCAGCACTACAGTTCTTGACTGCTTGAGCTTTGGCCCAACGAGTAAGGTAGTCAGTTGTTGTAATAATGTATCTTGCTCCAGATTTCTTTGCAGGGGATTGATAGGTCCAACAAAATCAATACCCCACTTGTCAAATTCTTGTAAAGTTACCTGTGGAACCAGAGGCATCTCATCCCTTTTGGACGGTTTGCCTATCCTCTGACAGATATCGCAGTTGTGGCAATACTCTCTTACATCCTTATGAATCGTAGGCCGCCACAATCCAGCTATCAGAATATTCTGAGCTGTAGCTTTTCCTGCATAATGACCTCCTGCTGCTCCAGAATGTGCCTCAACCAAAATCAATGGCTTTTCATGCTCCAGGACACATTTGCGCAGTATTTCATCTGGTCCCATCTTATATAGTTGTCCTGCTATCAAAGTAAAGTCCACTGCTCTAACCACTAACTGCTTCTTCTGCTGTGTTGTCATCTCAGCAGGTGCAAAACCTGTAGACAAGTACTGAACAATATCCTGAAAATAGTCATCAACCATCTGAATGGCAAACAACTGCGCATTAGGAGGGCCTTCATCCAAACTAGTGGGTTCTTCTCCTGACTCAAGCCTCGACAAGTGGTCAGGCCCTAGGTTAAGTCTTCCAAGCTTAACTATGATCTCAAAGTCATATTCCTGAAACAGAATCAGCCATCTGCATATCCTTCCACCTAAAACAAGCTTGTTAACCAAATACTTCAAAGCAGAATGGTCAGTGAACATCTTAAAATGAGATCCTAACAGATAATGTTGAAATTTATGCAAGGCATAAACCATAGCTAGACCTTCTCATTCTGTCGTAGTATAATTCTTTTCTATTGTGGACAATTTTCTGCTTGCAAAAGCAATAGGGTGATCAATATTACCTTCACCTGACTGAGCCAATACTATACCCAAAGCAATGGAAGATGCATCGACATGAACATGAAACTCCTTATTCCAGTTAGGGAATACTAAGATAGGGGTAGTTACCATCTTTTCTTTCAAAATGTCTAGGCTTTCCTAACATTCAGGTGTCCATTCAAACTTAATATCTTTCTTCAATTGCTTTTCCATAGGGGCTGTAATCTGAGCATATCCTTTGATGAATTTCCTATAATATCTAGTATGACCAAGTGTAGTGCGAAGTTTCTTAACAGACTTCGGGGTTGGCAAGTTCACAATAATGGCTATCTTCGCATGATCCACCATCAATCCTTGCTTACATACAATGTGACCTAGCAGAATTCCAAAAGGTGCACAAAAGATACACTTCTTCAGGTTCAGTGAAATCTGATGTTGTCTACACTTGTCTAGCATAAGTCTTAAACTAGCTATATGATCTTTCAACAAATCAAAGATAGTCCAATCATCAAAGTAAACTTCCAAGAATTTATGTATAAATTCCTTAAATGCATATATGACTACTCTGGAAAACATAGCAGGTGCATTCTTCAATCCAAAGGGCATAACTGTATACTGGAAAGATCCCATTTTTGTAGTGAAGGTTGTTTTATGTCGATCCTCTGGAGCAATTCTGATCTGATGGTAACTTGAAAATCCATGAGTGAAGGAATACACTTCTTGACCTCCGACATTGTCTAAAACTTCATCTGTAAAGGGAGTAGGAAAAGGATCATGTAAACAGGCATCATTAAGCTTCCTCAGATCAACATAGATTCTGATTTCTCCCTTGGTCTTCTTTTCTTGTACCACCATAGGGCTGACCCATTCAGACTCTTCGACAGGTTCAATGATTCCTGCAACGAGCATCTTATCTAGCTCCATCCTGACTTTTTCTTTGTACATAGGGTTCAACCTATAAGGGCGCTGTTTCACAGGCTTTGCATCAGGTTTCAAAGGGATTTTTATCACTCCTATATCACCAAGGATACCTTTCATTTCGAAGAAATTTGTCGGAAATAAGTCCTGATACTCATGGAGAAGTTGGGTCACCTTTCTCACCATTTCTTCATCCCAATAATCTCCAATGGTAGCGTACTTAGGCTTTTCTTCTGATCCAATGTTTACTTTCCTTGTTTTCAAGGGCTGAGTCACTTCAGGTGCTTCCACTGTTGGTCCATGTACTTCGCAGTGTCCTTCTGACTCATGAATGTTAATGTTGTGCAGGTCATCATCCTCGTCAATTGTGAGGTTATAGCATTCTAGTGCATTAGCTTCTTATTCCTTCCAATCAGGTTGGTACTCTGCTATTTCTTTATCATCAAACACCTTAGTATGGATCAATCTAACAGCTGCGTCCAAAGTAGGGAAAACCTCATTAATAGAAAATGTGAGCACAAAACTATCAAAAAGACTATCCCAACTTACAGTGCCATGCCGAAGCTCCACCTCTGCATACCAGTTCTTTGCTACAGGTTCCAGAGTGTGTATAAACCTATGTACCCATTCTTCATGAGGTACATGCTTCCATGCTTCATAGCACTGCTCCAAATGTTCCTGAGGGCTAGTCTTACCATTAAATCTGCTTCGCACCTCCTGAGGTTGATCCATGAATCTCAGGTGAAGGAACTTTTGACAAGCTCCCCAAAGGGATATACTTTTTATGACCATTCCACCATCTGGCAACTGTGGCTCTAAATACTGAATCTGGAGTCTCCATTTTCTGTGAATCTGGTACTTGCTCTGAGAATTGCAGAATAAAATCTTCGGGGTCTGTCAAGCCATCAAAAATAGGTAAGACTCTTGTCTATGAGACAAGCCATCTAAGAGACTTGGTAATTCTTGCACATCGATGTCCATGTAGCTCATAAAGTCTATTCTGCCAATTCTCTAAGCCTTCGTCTGAATCAGTCATGCAAGAACTGTCACACTTCCAATCCATTATACCTTCAGTAGTAGGGTTAACATAGTATTCTTCTTTAGCTGTGATGTTGTATATATGATCCAAAACATCTTGATCTTCATCTCTGACTGGCTCTGTGTACCTTTCTCCTTGAGAAGGGTCCAAGGGTACTATGACTCTCAAGCATTTTCCTTCAAAAGTCATATGCCTGTTCTTAAGGTTGATTACTGCAGAATTCTCTATTTCCCATTCAATTCCTAGCAACGCTGGATAGGGGTTGCTATCATCAATTATTTCAATGACTTAAAAATCTGCTAAGGTACTAACTCCATCAATGTCTACTGGGACACTAGGGAATCTTCCTAGGGGCACAATATTCTGCTGATTGGCTAATCTCAACTGTATAGGGGACCATTCAAGGGTAGGTTTTCCCATTTGTTCCCATGTCTGCTTAGTTAGGACATTTACTTCTGATCCCAGGTCTAAAATGATATCAATCATGTCATACTCTCCTATCTGAGCATGCAATCTCATTTCTCTTCCAGTCCTTCTAACTCTATTAACAGTTTTTTCTTTACCAGAGCTTCGCTGAGGTTCGCAAGAAGCAATAACTTTCTGTAACTCATTTAAAGCATTCAGATTTCTTAAGAGCTTCATACAACTCTGTAAAAATGATGACAGTGTACTTACTTTATCCGTTGAAGCTTCTTGAGACTGTAACTGATGTTGATGTTCTTGCGCATGTGCTACTGATGTGCTCGAATCAGCAAAGTCTTTTTTGGCTTCCATAAGTGTTTCTTTTTCTCTTCCCACATCGAAGGTTGGAACTTTCTCTGGGGTCTTACGAACCCAAGCCTCATCAGGTTGTTTCTCCTGATTCTGCACTTGCATCGTAGCTTCACTCCTTGTAACAACGTTAATGGATGGGACAGGTCTTTTCTCTACAGCAATCATCTGAATATTCTGAGTAGGAGCGCTATTTCTTTCTTTTATCTTGGCTATCAGCTGTGGGCATTGCTCAATGACATGATCTACTGCTCGGCAATATCGACATGTCATAGTTGGGTTATGACAGTCTCTAGCTACATGTCCTGCCTGATTACAATTATAGCAAACAACCTGGCCTCGACCTCTTCCAAGCATACCACCACGACCACGACCTCTGAAACTACCTCTACCACCACGGTAACCATATCCATCATTGCCTTGTGCATCGTTTTGTACCCTATAAGCATCATAGGTTCGCTCTCTCATAAGGTCAAAGCTGCGAAATTCATCTTCATTGTGTCCAACTGACTTACAGAACTTGCAATAGGGATTCTTAGGTACTTGCACATATCTTTGTAGCAGATAGCAGTCTTCAGGTTGATACTGGCCAGTTGTTCTACATATCTCACAATATAGAACATTAGGGTTAAACGGGTTTGGCGCACCAGTATTCAGGTAATTTCTTAATGCAGGACATTGTTCCTTGTCGTGACCTTCTGTCTTACATCGTGTACACCAAACCTCTTCTCAAATATATTTCCCTTTTTTCATGTCGCGCAGCTCCAAAGCCATTTCTGCTAACTGTGCTTGTATTTGGGCTATGCCAGAATTGTCTTCGACAAGAGTTGTTTCAAGTTTCATAGCAATTTCCAAAGCTTCTTTCTGATCAGCAACCTTCTGTTGCATAAGTGGAGTTCTAATATGAGGTAATAGGGCTGCAATGAACCATTCTTTGTGCTGTGCTGGTCCAATAGTGAAACTAACTTGATCTAGCAGAACTTTGAACCTCTGATCGAAGTCCCAAACTGATTCACCTCGCCTCTACTGAATCTCTTTCAGTTCAGTTATACACTATGACTCTGATTTAGGCTTCTTGAATTCTTTGATCATTACTGTTTTAATATCAGCAAAGACATGGTTCTGAGTACTAGAAAACTTCATAAACCAGGTCAAAGCTCGGTCTCTAAAAGAAGTGACCAGCTACACTCTTCTTATATCTTGATCCATAATGTTCTTAGCAGCCCAAACAACTTCACATAAGAACCAAAACTGTTTTGGATTC